>JAAVUD010000015.1:0-437037 GCA_014898915.1 Fusarium chlamydosporum | reverse complement strand
CCCCCCCCCCCCCCCTTCCAATTCTGGTTTGTCTTCTCTTCTCCTCCTCACTCATTTGCATAGCATCGCATAGCATCGCACCACACCGATAACGCACATCGCAACGATTTCCTCTCTACCATATAGTAAAGAGACGAAGACGAAGACGACGACGAAAATAGCAGCAAAAAAGGTATTTACTCCCTGAAACAGTGCCGAACAAGTGAAGCGCTCGCTTGACTGGGCAGCCTTTGAGGCTCATTGACCAAGAAACTGACGGCCGTCATAGATGCCGCAACAGGTCGACGCTGAACAAGTGCTACGGATTGCCGGAATGGCTTACCTTTGGACAGAACTAGGAAGGGAGCCCACCAAAGAAGAGATCCAAGAGCTCCTCGGGCCTGCTCGTGAGGCCTTTCATGAGGGGATGAACGGCGGCAATAACCGTCGCATAAGGTGTTGGAACGTATGTTGACTTTACCTTGCATACTACATTCTGAATTATATGTGCTAATTCTGAAAAGTGTGGGAGACGAGGCCATATAAGGGGGAACTGTCCCGAGAGGGATTACGGGCGCCCTGGTCCCCGAGGTATGTACAGGCAGCAGAGACGTCAAGCTGCCCCTCCCTATCCTCCACCTCCTTATCGTCCACCACCCTACGATGCTGCTAATGAGGCAGCGATTCGGGCCCCAGCGCCCCGGGGGATCGATAACACAGTGCCCGTCTTGCTGCCAGTAGAAGAGCCTTAGTCGGTCCCTCCTCTGGCTGCTGAGCCCCGAACCGGTAGACCTCCCGCGCGCCTAGGATGGAGCGTTCATTGGTCCCAGGTCTGGGCACGCTGGTACTACCGCAAATTCCTTGACGGTACTGTTTCGTGGGAAGAGCCGCGAGAGAATAGGGGAGAATGAGTGTAGCACAGCTGTGCAGATCGTTTTTGGTTGACTATCGGTAACGTTATGTTCTTTCCTTTCTTGTTTCGTTGTCATTTCTTTGAACTTCATTTCTTTGGCAAAGGTGCGCGGATACGCCGGCTTCCTGTACGATAGCGGTCTCCTGTTCAGAAGATGCCGCCCCCCCAGACTTTGAGATGAGCTGATTGTCTGCCTGTCTTGACTGTGTGCGCCCGGTTAATAGTCTTTGTTGGTTGAACAAAGCGAAGACGCTTCGGACATTGTCTGACTGTAACGCCCTGATGGCCTTTGATGGCAGGTCGAAGTTTGGCTTCGACCCAGTAAAGGCGGGCCGGACGGATACTCTCCTGGCTGCAGCGCCTTCCTGATAGCCTTTCATGGCTGGATAAAGCAATGCTTAGGCAGCGCTTTGGTGCGTCGGACACGGCCTGAACGAGACATCGTTGCCTTCTCACGGATAAAGTCAAGGCCTACCATAGCTGAAGGGCTCTTCTGAACAGTGTTGTTTTTTAATGTATGTAGTGTTCTTGGGGGGTCTAGAACGACGGGCTGGCACCTTCTCGCGGTGTTCTAGGTCAGTAGCCAGAGTCTGATCTATGGTCTCTGGTGAAGCTAAGACCAGCCTTCTTTGTGAGTAACTGAATAGCCCTGTTGAGAGCACGAACAATACTCTTGCTTCGTCCCCTCTATCATGCTTCCTTACCCTTGTCCTTTGTTCTACCGGCTGTACGGTTGTGACAATCACACACAATATTCCTGGCTCTGGTATAGTGGATAACTCATACAGTAGAATCCCTGAAGCCGGTTCAATACACAAATGAGCTCGAATGTTTAATCTTGGCCCTAGAATGGACGTACAAAATGTACTCACGATCCCGAAGCAAACTCAGACATCAAACAATCCCGTTTGCATCTCAGAATTACCAGTAACATACCTGCACCAGCTACCAATTATCAAAACTTTACGCCTAAGAAATATATTTCACGATGGAATCAACCAGTATCCCTTCTTCATCCTCTGTTATTGAGGCCACCGAGACTGCTGCTGCTACCTCGGCTTCTATAACCATAGCTAGCCGTCAGCCCCAGCAAGCCGACCACCACGACACCGCAAATGATGAGTCTGAAGATGAACAGTTTGAAGTCAACGAAGGTGAGGCTTTCGATGACTATGAGACTAACGTTGACTACGAGGCAGATGGGCGGGATAACTTCGACAAGGACTACGAAGCAGATTACAGGTACGATGAAGAGTACCCCAAGGGTTACCCCGATGAGAACGAGTATCAGGAAGACGATTTTGAAAATTACAGCGACTGAGATTCCGAAGATGACGAGGCCGAGTACTCTGACTCTGAGGATAGGAAGGAGGAAGCCCACTCGCTCCGCACTCAGGGCCAATTTAGGCGTCGTTAGATGCTCTTTCAGGCAGTGACTGAGTCTTTAAAGTTCTGAGTGTTGTATGTGACTCTTACTTTCTGCTGGGCTTTAAGGATACCGTCCCTGTAACGTCGGCCATGTTGGCTACGGTGGTGGGATGAAGCTTGTCCACTTATCTTGGTGGTGTAACTTTCGTCTTGTCTATTAATGTTACGAGTCTAATGTTTACTTATAATACGGATAACAAGACAGGATACATTTCGAGGGCCCTCAATAAATCAAGGTTGTTCCCTGGAGGTACTTCCTACAAAAGGTTCCGTCACCTGAGCCAGGCACAGTTATGTTAGAGTTAGCAAGCGGAAGCTTTGTGGTGGCCGGCTGAGAATCGGTTCCGAGACATGCTATACTGCCCTTCTACTGTTGAGTCTGGAGATGTAGGGAACTTTTCAGTAATAACGTTCAACTTCCTCGTATATTAGCATGAATGAGGTGCATAACTGAGACCATTGGGAAAGCCTTGTCAATGTACCCTAAGCCATTTTCAATTCCACCACTTGTAAAAGTCACATACGAGCTTAACATAGAAAAGCTACAAAACATTGTAGCTAGCCACAACTCGTCGAGAGAACAGTTTTAGAGACCATTAGTCATTGCTGTTATATAAAGTTAGTTATCCAGCTTTGAAGTACAGGACATGGAAGCGAAAGGTAAGACAAACAAACCGGTCTAAACCTGTTTGTGGATTCCCATGCACAAGGTCACAGCGAGCCAGCCTCCTCACCGTCACCATGGAATGCGGTTACCTCTTTCTGCCTTGCCTCGATCTCCGTGTTTTGTGATGTGTTCATTAACTTTTCCCGGTTGCCAAACCGGTGCATCGTCTGACAATCAACATTTTCTTTCAGACCGACATTTCGTAAATGGTCCATATGGGCGCATAGAAGAATGGATAGTTTTCATTTTGAACTTGGCATTGAAATGCAGTCATCTATGCAGCCTTTCCAACGTGTTCCCATTCAAGTTCCCCATAATAGTCCCTAATACATGTGATCGGTGCTGCAACACTCTTGACGATGAAAAGTATAATGGGGCAGCATTCTGTTGACCAAGATTATGCCCGACTCTTTCAACGAATTCAGTTAACAAACTCCAACACCCTGTCCCAATCTCTTTGCCAGTCAATATCAGACATGATGATATCACGTTCGTCGTCAAAGCTTATGTGAAATTTACTGGTAGTGGCGGTGTGTCTTGTAAACAATCTAGATCGGGGTCAAGCTTGGCATGCAGAATAGAAAGGAAAAAGCATATGACGAAGCATTAAAGCAACTGTGGTCTACCAATGAAAACATGTGAGTATAAGACACGTTAATACAAAGTAGGTAATCTATGCATAACGCCTTGATGCGGGTGATATTCCGATTTACCCGTCCCGTGTTGATTTCCCACAACTCTACAAGAGCGAAACGCTAATGAAACCAATGAGAGCTTTGGTAAGCTTTAATGTAAGAGATCTGCAACTGCCCATAAATGGTTAAGGGAGGCTGAAGCGATCAATTGAGTTCGACCTGCGATATAAAGGAACTTTTGTGAATCATATTTGGGTACGCATTTGTTCACGATCGACAAAAGCTGAAAGCAATTTGTGAGACAATATGACTTAAGATAACTCTAAGTCGACTAGGGGACTTAGCTATAGTTGCTCTGAGGAAGCTCAAGCATTTAAAGACGGAGAAAGTCCCAAGCTTACATTCTACTTTTATCTCCATAATCGCAATCATCCACACTTAAGAAACACTCCTACTCTAAATAAACCCTTTCAACATTCATTATGGCTGAGAAGATGGTTGAGAATACTACCCTTCTGTAGCTACATCTAAGCTAACCGGGCATATAGAAACTTCGTTATACCTACCACGGGTACGAGGGGTGGCAGGAATTCGATGCTGAGGTCAAGAAGTAAGAAATTAAACTCAAATTTTGTTAACAAGTCTAATAAGAAAACGCGTAGGATCATTCAAGAAGATACTGGTGAGGATAGATGGATCCAGACTATGTCTATGCCCCCTATGGGATTTCCACCGTAAGTCAATATCAACTTGTCCGGGGCTCTTATCAAATACTAACTCTTCAAGTCCCGTCACCACGGAATGCTACGAGAAGCTCAAGAGCCTGAAGGGTGTTAAAGTGGACATAGTTGAAGAGGATTAATGGGGTTGTTGCCGTATGGGAGCTTGTAATATAGTAAAGGAATTATCCTCCAGGTAGTTCTGTTAAGACGCTTATATCTCCCTTCATCATATGGACACATTGAATGGACACATTGATCTTGAATTAAATTGACGACGACGATCTAAAATCGTTCTTAAGCCTTACCGTACTTGTTGTAGATATCCGGACTACTATCTTTAAGAAGAAAATGGATTACAGTGTGTGGTCATTACAACTGGCTTCACCCTTCTATCCTCCTGGGTTCCAAAGTATCAGGGACCGAAGTTGTAAGATGCTTTGGTGTTTCCACTAAGTGATGGGATACACTTCGGGGAGTCAGCATTCAATACCCCATAAGCAAAATCTAGATTTTTTATCTAGCTAAATTAAGATTTCATCGCAGGTTCAGTGACATTTGACCAGTCTGAAAGACCGTTTTTGTACAAAGTGGTAAGCTTCTCTACTAGCTAGTCAAGGCTGTGTTCTTATCAATCAGCTCGTCAAATACGACCATCTCTTCAAACCTATCAGCCATTGAATGAATCTGCGCTTCGGCGACTCTCTCAGCCACAGGATCAAAGATAAAGCTCGTAAAAGCCTCCTCAGCGGTAGTATGATGCTCCCCAGTCTGATCAATTCCTCGCAGTAGGTTCTAGGCTTCCCCCGCCGCAATGGCATCCTTTTGCATGGCCATGGATAGAAAAGCCTTCGCAACATCGCGGAACATGGGATAGCAGAAGTACAGGTCTTGCCAGCAGCGCACACACAGGTAGAAATAGAATCGCCATAATGGGTCCTGTAGATCTTCTAGCATCGCGAGGCTGAGCGTGGGTAGTGCTGCGTTGAAGAATGTCGTGTAAACAGATTGAGGGTATTTCGCACAGAAGCAGAATACCAATTCTTTCAGCTGATTCACTGAAGCAGCGTATACTGCTTTGGGGTGACTGTCTGGAGATGTCAGTGTCATCAATCGGCTTGACCTTAACCGTGGCAGTGCGATAAATGGGCGGAATATTATCGTCACAACGACGTGAAAAAGGGTACTGTCGGATGTTTAGATAAGTTCTTCTGGATTGGCTACTAGATAACTTACTGGAAGATCATAACCTCGTATGGGCAGTCCTCTACCCTCGCCATGCTATCATCAAGGCCGTCAATCCATACCAACAACTTCTGATACTTTGCTTCAGCAAACGACAACGGGACACGTTCCGAAATTGGTGCTTTGGAAAAGTTGTAAACACCCAGAACTTCCTGGACAATCATCCAGAGTCGACAAACATTCGAGAACATGTTACCACGGAAGGAACGTGATGTCCCGGAATCTGCACTGTTTCTGGGGTCTCCGGGTATGGGTAAAGCTGGCGGGAATCGAATGTGCGTATGCTGATAGTACACAACGTGAATTCTAGTTCAACAGAAGAGTCAGGGTAAGTCTACTTCCCGCTCATGGATACGTACGTCAACCAGTTGTATACCCCCCAAGCGATTTGCGAGGCGGCTTTCACCCATTCCGGCGAGTTCGGATGGAGACTCGTCGTATTTAACAGACCATCGAAGTGGTTACCACAGATTCCTAGGCGCTCGGCGTTGTGGCGGAGGCATAGAGAACACTCTTGGCCGATAACATCTTTACCTTCTAAGAGACAGAAAAAGCTGAAGAGGCCCATGGCTGCCATTGAGATAAGCGAAGGGTCAGATCTCTCCCCTTGCCAAAGCATTTCGGCCTCTTGAAACGCAGCAATGCGAACATCATTTGTTCCTGGTTTTACCGCGGCATATCCTTGCTGTAAAGCCTCAGCATCCGAAAAGTAATACGCTTGTCGGGAACAAACTTACACATGCAACACACAGTACAGAACTCACGAGGAATGGGGAACAGAACCTTTGACGGCAAGCAACAAGGTCATCGAGGAACAGGTCAGCATCAAAGAATCCCGAGATCTTGTGATCATTTTCGATATAGAATGATATCAAGGTCGCAGCAACCTCGTTTGAAACAGAGATCTTTGTCCAGTAGCTGATCTGGAGATTTTCGAGACGGCTGTCGCAGTACTTAGATCTGGGAGTTTCCAGGCTTTGAGGTTTTCCTGAGGTCTCAGGTACCGTGGGCAAAGAACTAGAAGTATTTCTGCTGTTAGATGCTGCATGGTTGTCGGTGTTTTGTCTCAATAAGCCTCTCAAGTCCTGCAGGTCAACGGGAGATATCCATGGGTATGCTACTCTGAACTGCCCAGCCAACTCGAATTCTGTGGTCGATCCAGTAGGTGGTGCCATTGCTCGAGCAGTACGAATGCTTGAGGGCTGGACCGTAAGTTTGCTATTCGCTAGAGACGACAAGGCAGTGTGGAGGTCTGGGTTCTCGCGAAATCGGCGTAGCATCTCGGTGGCCTGTTCAATAGGCAACGTGCGGAGGTGGTTCATGAATTCAGACTGCGACTGACGAAGTTGCTCGCTGGCGTTAAGACGTTCCAATATCTGCTCCTCCTCCTCCTGACGTTGCAGGTTTCGGTACTGTCTATATATACATTCTGCTGTGTCCCGCAGGCATGGTGAACAACTCGGCTTTGCACCATTACACTGGGCTGGATAAGTACGCGAGAACTATCTTTATAGAGAGTAGCGTGGGACTAACGCCAATCTTCTTAGTTCGACATCGATCACACGCAATGTGATTCTGTAAGCGACGTCTCTTTCGACTTTCACTTTCTTCGACTCGAATATTGATCTCGGACGCTGGAGCAGGTGCTTCAGCGGGACGAGGCTGGATGGCTTTGTATTTGGGGTTCATATTGTAGACATGATAGAGGTTGAATCGATAGAAGGGAGGTTCGAGAAGAGGCGACATGGGAGAGACGTCATCATCATTGATTATGTCAGTGGTTTCTATCCAATAAGACGTAGGAATACAGCTTCCTCCCGGAGGAGTCCTCCGCTGCCTCCTACGGGCTATCTCACTCGCTAGTTAAATGTTATCCGATTTTATCATATTATGTATCGTATACCCTAGTTTCCCAAGATCCTCGACTAGTATAATATAGGGACGTAAAGAAGCAGTTATTTTAATCTAAGTTCTAAAGAAAATAATATCTTGTAATAGACTGCAAGTGAAATCGATCCCGTTTCACCGACATGAATACTCATCTAGACAAATACCGGTGATGCTCGTCTTTTTGTTGCGACACTCAAATCTGCCAAGCTGTTCATGAGATGCTAGTACAATGCCCATTTAAACTTGGACGGCATGAAGCCCGACAACGTCTTCATGCAAAGGCTATCACAGAAATGGACCAACATCATGCGCCATATTTCCATGGGCTTTGAGCATAGTGATATGATTACAGATTGCAACTCTAGTTGTTACATACGACCATACCTACCAGAAAATACGGGATCCCGTCCGCTCTCCCATAGTCAAGCTGGTAAGGGGCGGATTAGTAGTTGGGTCGGTGACGACCAGCGAATCCCCGCTGTTGTATGTCTTTTTCTGTTTTTTTCTTGCTCCTTGACCTCATTTCTCACCCATTACAGTTATCGCAATATATCCAGCTCAAAGCAAACATGATATATGCGCGTTGATATGGGTAGCCTAGAGACCTGAGACCACCCATAAATTAGGTGGTTAATTTACTCTCAAGACGTTCGATGTCCTCAATAGTCGTCAGAAAGAATAGTCCATGGGTCTGGATCCTCTATGATGCGGTACTGCGTGATATAAATATCGCTCGACTTTTTCTAGTCGAGCCTATCTTTCTTTGTCTGTACCATGGACTGCCACATATCTCACCTACTTCTTGGAGCATCCCAGACGAAAAGAGCTCAGTGTGCAAATTTACCATTCTCGAATTTGTATGGTCCTTCGATTAAAGAGGCGCTGCCCTACCTGCTGTAATGCCAATATTAACATCAATGTTACTTGGCTTGAATTGATCCTGATCTAGTTCTATGTGTTGTACCTAAGTCCTCGGAAGAGTATCACTTACATGTTACCTGAGTGCGTGCGGTAAGAAATGTAGTCCGTCCGGCGCTTGGAATTAGCCACCGGAAGGGACAAGAAAGTAGCTCCACATCTCGGAAGGCAGGCGGACGTTATTATGGGCGCCGGGTTCGGAGCGGCCAAATCCTGAGTGGGTCCGAAGATGCGCCCCCCCCCCCGACAAACATTTGTCTACCAGTTCATAAGAAAAGATCCAAGGACAGACTGTCTGTGTCTGGCTGCTCTCGATATGTCTAGGTCTATAGGACAGATATTGTACCATAACGTTGCAAGTTTTTCCACGAGCAAGACAAAAGAATATCGAGAAGGAATTGGCTCAATCTACATTCCAAAGGAAACGATATCCCGGCTATCATGTCTCAGAGACGGTAAACCTTTTCCTTGTGCCGTGTCTCATAGCCATTTTTAAGTTGCTGTGATCGGACCCGGTTAGGGAAATCGGCGGTAGTTTCACTATTTTCATCTATAGCCACCTCTTGATATTTCAAAACCGGCCGAACGCAAACTTGTTTCAACACGGGAATATCACGAACCAGCCACTTCATGGATTCTTTATACTCCAGATACAATCTGTATCTGGAATCTATTCATAGCAGATCTCAAGTATAAAGCTACCCGGGCTTGCTCATATCGAATCCTCTACCATCATTCCCCTATCAGCATTCGATCCAGTTCATCAATTTCTCTTTTCCATATCATTAATCTTCGCTTCAAGAACTGGTATTAAGTTCATCTACCCGCCATTCAACATGCATCCTCTCAAGATCGTCACTCTCCTTGCTTCAGCAACCGCTGCGGCTAGCTTGAAAGGAAACAGAAAGACCTCTGTTGACAAACTCAGAGTCTCAGAAGGCAAGAGGATATGTGGAGAGGCAATGACAATCCAATGCTGCAATAAACTCAGCACCAAAGGGTTTCTCGGTCTGGATCTCTTTTCCGACTTTAACATTTTCAACAATTGCGCGGATCTTGACCTGAACATCGCTGGCTTTTTCGATGGCCCTCTGGGAACTAAATGCGGTTACAACGTAGCCTGTTGCCGAAATACACCGGTAAGTATCGTCTCATATGAGCAGGAGCTTGATGTTAACTTGAACCCAGGATGACAGTTTCTTTAGTGCTGCGCTGCCTTGCATTGCCCTAAGCACTTTACTCTAAGCTCGCTTCTCTTACTGGGGTTAATAGCTGGCCTATCATATCCCATAATTCAGAGAGCAATACTTTAATAGGAGGTAGTAATACGAGTATACTGTACTAGGTCAACGTTTTGTTTGAGTCACTTGAATGTGGAGGCATTTTTTGTAGTTGCAGTAATGTGCAAGCAAGTATTTCATATATACACGAAATAAATACGGTTCCTTTCACTTCTGTACAAAAGGTACAAGAAGCTGTCAACACACATCCTCCAACCTAATCCATCGCATTGGAATATGCTTTGGTTCGTTTTCCAAGAGCCTGTTCCAGCCCTAGCCACTATTGGCACTAGATCTTGTGCATAGTAGTCTTAACTACTAGATTAGTTTCCCTGGCAGGACTCCTCGGCGGCCTGTTGCTGCTGAGGCTGACCACCCTGGAAAGGGTTGCCACCCTGCTGCCGACCACCGTTTCCGAAGCTGGGCTGCTGCTGGCCGTTACCCTGACCCTGACCTTGTTCCTGACCCTGACCGGCACCGGGCTGCTGCTGACCATTGCCGGCGCTGGGAGCTTGACCTTGACCGTTACCAGCACCAGCATCGCCACCGGCACCGGCACCGGCACCAGCACCAGCACCAGCACCAGCATCAGGCTGAGTAGCACCACCGTTACCGGCACCAGTGTCAGGCTGGGTAGAGTTGTCACCACCAGTAGTAGCACCACCACCGGTGGAAGCACCCTCGGAGACAGTCATGTGGGAAGATCCGCTGCTGAAGTAACCCTCAGTGGCGAGGATCTGGTAGTCGTGGGTACCGAGCTTCATGCCGGCCTTCTCCCAAGCATCGAAGTGAGCACCAGTATCGACGCTACCGCTGGATCGGTGATCCTTGCGAACAGACCAGTACTGCTGGAAGGTCTGAGTACCGTCAATGGAGGGAGCGTTGGTACGAGTCTGGGTGAAGATCTCGTAGGTGCTGCCATCGACGTTGATTGTTCCCTTGCTCTGAGCACCAGTGGAAGGGTTGTAGTCACCGAACTGCTCGACAATGTAGTACTCGATGAGAGGGTTCCGGGTCCATCCGTACACGGAGAGGTAGCTGTTGCCGTTGGGCTTGTACTCTCCCTCGAAGTTGATGGTTCTAAAGATGTTAGTTAAGTCTCATTGACGGTCGTGGAGAACGACTTACCGAGCCTTTCCGGGGCTCCAACCCTTTCCACCGACAACGTTACCACCAGTCTGCCAAGTCATGCTGTAAGAACCAGCCTCGCCGTTCTCGTAAGTGGCCTCAGCACCACCATCAGACCACCAAGAGTAGTAGAAGCCATTGTTCGTACCCGAGCTGTTGGGAGTACCGCCTCGCTTGGCGAGCTTGGAGAAAAGGCCTTCGGGAGAGGGCGCGGCGATAGAACCAGCTACGAGCGACAGCCCAGCGAAGACGGAAGTAATGCGAACCATTTTGATGGAAATTTGATACCAGATCAGATAGAATGAAAAAAAGAATGTATAAGAGTGAATGAAAAGCGAGTGATAGTGTGGTGTGAAAGGATGATTCGACAGAAGCAACAGCAAAGGAAAGATTGTATATATACTCGAATCGATGCTCTCCTCTAAAAATCTCAAAGTCCCTTGTTTCATGTGGTTGTCAAGGCTGAAACAACTAACCGCGTGTTTACCAGGGCGGACCGCGTTGCCGATCGGGCCATGTTAATGAAGGGGATCGACTCCATGATTTTTCCGTCCGCTTAGCGACCGACTTGGCGATGTCTTCATGTTTATGAAACAGACATAATCAATGCGTTAATGCCGGTTGACTATGAACGTGGAGCGATCGTGGGCCGATAGGTCCGATATGCCAAGATGATTATTATGCTGGAAATCAGCCTCATGGCGATATTTCCTTAGGCTAAATGTGATTATCAGATCTTATGTAGTATTTTCATCTTGGCATTGCTTGATGTTGAACGTCATGACACCATTTGTGATACTTTGTATATCGTAGTGTCTATAACATTATACAGCTATCTCGTGTTTGGTGTTTTGAATACATCTGATCTCTTGCAACGAAACAACCGTACAAACATTAATTTCTAGGCAAACGGTCTCCTCTCAACCGATCTCCCAAGTTCTTAGTTTTCTTCACTTGGCTTCCGGGTTAAGCGTTTCGATCCACATTTAATTTCCATTGAAACAGGTGTAACCATCCTTGGTGACGATTGTCGGGAACTTTTACCCATCTTGGCACTCAACAGGGCTCCTCAATTTGAAACATGCCAAAGAAAGCCGGGACCAGGTGTCAAGAGTTGGTTAGTTTCAGGTACAGTAATAACCGGATAATAGGCTATAATCGCCCTAGTATACCAGTGGGAAAGTGACGACGTTGATTGACATTCGAAACTTGTACTGGTGATGCGATTGGACGATGATAATAATAAACATCAAGGAATCAATGACACTATCATCGGGAATTATTTGACATGTAACTTGGCACAGAAGCGAGAATTAACTAGTTGTTTATCTACAGTAGAATTCTCCGATCCGGAATAGCGACGGATTCCGGGCCATGAACTATCAATTAATATAGATCAATGGACCTATACTCAACAAAAAGCTTATATATATTAAAATAAAGTAAATCAATCGTAACGCGATATAACCTTTACACTATTTAGCCTAAGTCCACCAGAATACGGAACCTTCCGCCGTCTCGCCGAAATCCAGAACATGGTGGAGTGTGCTTCGACCAAGCGTTGGCCTTTGCATCAAAGGCTATAGCCGGCGTGTAACAAACTACTCATCACATCCTGAAAATGGCCGACGCTTCTCCTTGGAGGTCTGTGAGATCAGTGGGTCATGAGTAGATTAATAGATCAGATAATACAGGGAGTACGATAATATTGTTGGAGGCAAGGCCAGTCATCTCGGGCATCTCTTTCCGATGACGAATCCTTTCTATTTTCCAAGATCTCTATAGTTTTTGCTCCAACTGTTATGTATTCTAGATCGATCTATACCTCTTTCGACTCCATCATCTCATTTACTTGCGTCACTTTCGATCCTCAATATCCCTCTCCTCATATCGATACTTCCTGTACTCACAACCCCTTTTAAGCTGTTCCATTCGTCTGACCGGGTGGCTTCTCTCCAATGTATAGCAGCACCCTAGCATTATTAGTCCAAGTTTCTCGGAAGAATTCACCAAAACAGAAACATACCATGAAATTCTCCAATACGGCTTTCCATTCAACCGTTTGCACATTCCCCGGCTTCCCTCATTATTGGGCGCTACATCGGCAGCGCACCAGCCATCATCCGCAAAGTCAAGAGATCTTTCACGAAACAGCTTGGCGGCAAGCGTCTTGGCCAGCCCACGTCGACGATACGGTTCCTATACATGGTCAACTTCAATTTATCTCGGCTAATTCTGGTAAACCTACTTCGCAGTGAAGACTGACCAGCGAACCATCGAAACCTAACGCTCTGTTAGAGTTGAGCCACGATATCCATGCCAAGCACTATACCTAGAAATGCCCAAGATATAGGAGTTCCGTCTTCAAGCTTGATCACCAAACTTGGCATACGACCTAAGACCTTACTATGCAGGCTCGTCAGCAAGATGTGTAATAATTGCGGTCCAGACTTACACTGTCCTGGGTATATCAGTCCGAGAGATAACTACCCGACAATCATCCTCCGTCGCCTTAGCCCAATGCATACCCTCAGGCAATTCAACCTCATCCTTCGGCAAATCCTCGTACTTGAACAACCACTTATCGTATGCTCCAGTCTCTCGTGGTACAACTCGACCTGATTTGTACAGGAGCTCGCGGACAGAGTCATGGAGTGTTCCTAGTAAGACGGCGTCTTCGAATACAAGTTCGCGACCATGCTCCTTTGCTATTCGTATGCTTTCCTGAATAATCACATCAAGTTGCTTCTCGTAGACAGTCGTGTCCTTGGCCGTGGATTGATCAGGGTGTTCGTAGCTTGAGTATATCCACGCTTGTGTGTCGGGTCCACCGCCAACGTCAATATACATGGCCGTAAAGGCTCTCGGGAAATTTTCATCGTCCAGCTTAGCATCTGCAGCAAAAATGACCCTGGCAGTTTCCCGCAGTCCTCCCTCTAGTTTAGCGAATTGTAGTCGACGGAGAAGAGGTAATGAGTAGGGTAGATGATCGCTCAACAACGTCAGCAACTCGGTCCCAACGGTCGAATAGACCTTGACAAAATCAGCCATGTTCGTTTCTGTCTCTAACTTGTTGGCTTGTTAGTTGAGAAAATTGACTCATTAGTATTATGACATCAGGGACAAAGGCTGGTCAAATCATTATCGTAAGGCTAAATATCGGTTATCTAATCTACTGGTAGTACATGAAGTGAGTCACAGTATCGCCGCGTCCGGTGTTAGTTCGAGATTAATTTGAGTGACTCTAACAAATGGCTTTAAAAGGACATCGGTACCAGAATCCAGAAGCCTTGTGAATTTCTTGCTTATGTGTATGTCGGTAGTGATATTTTAAGTGCTTACCCTGTGGCCGTTTCTCGCAATGTTTAGAATCAGTTATAATTTATTAGGGTATGATATCTTTATATCAACTGTCAGGAATAAAGATGATCACAAATTCTTTGAAGAGGCAAATGTAGCATGCCTTATGGTATCCAAGCATTCTGAGTATATATACCTGTGAAAATATGGAATGTGATGCTTCTTTTATTTACACTATTGATGCTTTCCACTGTCATTCGTTATTGGAGCCCTCCAGCTCGACACAGCTTGAAGGTTTCACACATTGACCCTATAGAGACGGACCGGTCCCAAAATCCGTAACCAGTGGACATCAGAGGAGCAGTTGAAGTAGAATGCTGCCAGCGGTAGCAGTAAACACAGTAGAAAGTCCACCGACGCTGAAACCTCGTACCCCGTTTTCATTATCGTCCTTGGTGTTATCCTCATTAGTATTCGGAGCATCTCTTGTGCTTGTCGGTTCAGCAGCAGAGCCCTTCCCCGTGCCGGTCACCGCTGTATCTGTAGTCTTGCTGGGGACCTCAGTCAAACTCGTAGTAGGTTTTACAACAGCCGCTGCAAGGCTGCTTCCTGCCTTCTTGACATCTAGATTGCATGGCTTTGGTTTTGGGGATGCATCTTCTGCAAGGATGGGACACCCAATGGTATGGTTCCTTTCAAGTTTAATCGCCGTGCCCCCGATGGCGCAACCCTCGTAATCTGCAATAGCTTTGCGAGCTGTCTTTGCGCCAGGGCGAAGGGTGAAGCTAACATTTCCTGACCGCTCAAACTGATTGTTCTTTAACAAAACGCTGCCATCGCTCCGTGGCTCACAGATAGTCGTCCATCGAAAATCCCACTTGAAGATGCAAGAGTCCTCCTTACCACGCCAGTATTGGAATTGGTCTTCTTCCGCATCAGCAATGGCTTGACTGGTGTTGAGAAAGTAATATGGTTCTGAGTCGGGCAAAAAATCTAGGTAAAGTCTACCGATACCAAATAGCGTGTAAGCGCAGTCGAGCTCTCAGTTAAGTGTTCCGCTAAAAGTAGTCAAGACTGGGGCATTTTGAAGGCCAAAAATGACAGGGAACGGCGCCTCAACTGCATATGTATCCTCCCGTGGAAAGACAACGTCGACTTCTCCGATAGCGGGAAATGAGACGACATCTTCGTCGGAGGCAGCTGCCAAGACTGAGAGTCCTAGGATGATAAAAGTTGGCTGGCAGATGTACATGCTTACCCACACAGATGCAACTCCAAAGGTAAACAAATTGACTTCAAGAGTAAGCTGGGATTGAAGGAGTAAGGATGCATTTAAGCTCCTCGTGGAATCATCGAGGGACGAGGGATTAATGATCAGGTTCAGCCCTTCTCGAGCATGGATCCATCCTTGTTCATTGCATCTTGAACCAACTCGATTTGGAGTCCAGCTGAAAGGGCTGAAAGGGCTGAAACTCGTTGAGAGTCTGGAATTTAATTGCAATCAATTTCCTCCAATAGTCGGTGCAAATTTTCATTAGCGCAACATTGGGTGAATTTCGTGGTTGTGAACAGTAATCACGGAAGGTGCAGGTGGGTGAGGTGCCTTCCTCGATCTTGGATGGGGACCATGACTAATAACCTTATCTCCGACTCTATGAGCTTAAATCGATGTCGACTTACATGTACTGGAATAGAAAAAACAAGAATTTGAGGTCTGACTATGGCAATTTAATTCTGATTGCAAGAATACGTTATTGCATTGTAATTTGGCAGTTTGCAATCAGGCAGACACCGTTGTGGCGGGCAAAGGCACGTGGCGGTGCGTAAATGTGGTTGTGAGGCTATCTCGACTCCGGCGTATATAGTGTCAAATCTGAGCTGAATCGTCAACAACAAAGGCAACGTGACGGAGTGGTTAACGTGATCGCCTCGAAACGCAAACCGTAAGCGATTTCCTTCGGGAGCGCAGGTTCGAATCCTGCCGTTGTCGTCTCATACTTTTTGCTGGTGTTGCCTCTTGAGGAGAAGTTATACCCGTCCGCAAGGCTCGGGGTTGACTACTACGACGGTGAATGACTACAGATGTTGTTTTGCCATCTAACGACTTGACTTTTATTATTGCATCGTTGCTATATTTAGAGTAAGCTCAAACCGTGTTGTGTTCTTTGTCCTCAGTGGAACTTCACATACGCTAAATGTAAGAACTTACACCGATATTCCACAATTATACGTGCGCATTGACAGCAAGATCTGGTTTTAATAGTCAATGTTACATAAAACTGGCTGTACCCATCAGTCCCTGGCACGTCAGAATGGCTGTGCCGGTAATATGACTCCGGCCGTCATCTTGATATCCGGCGCACCGCTAACAGAATACCGGGAATACACGGAAACTCCACGGAGTTTTACACGGTCTAAAACAATCGTTGAAAATCCTCATGACTCAACTGGGGGATTTAAATCAAAAGGATTCTGTTACCGGAAGTAAATATGCGAACCGCAGCTTCACGTACGCAAGATGTTGTTTGTACATACATAAGTCGTTGCTTGCTCCGGAGATGAGCAGACGGATATAATAGGTGGCACTTCCTAGTTCAAATGCACGCTGTTTAATTGACCGGACCACAGCCATCGAAAAGTGTTTGATCTGTTTACAATATGACTCTCCAAAGAATTGGCTTGGTTGCAATGCGTGGTAGGATGCTTTGCTTTACCTGTTCATCTTATTACCCGCTGACATGCATACCAGCAACTCCAACGAGACCAAGCACCATCCTCACTCGCAACACTACCAGACTGGCGTTGACTCGATTGTTATCTCAAAACTCACAGTAAGCCTCGCGAAATGTTGCAATTAACTTGAGACAATAGAAGCACTGAACTAGTCATAGAGTCCCTACCATTACAAGATTAAACCCGAAAGAAGGCCAGCAAATTCTCGTAAAACAGCGTCTTAACCGTCCCGTAACTCCGAACCTCAGCATCTATAAAATCGAGCAAATATGGTTCAGTGCCTCTGCATGGACTAGAATCACGGGTCTGGTAGTTGGCGGCACGGCATATCTCGTCTTGGGTGCTCACGCTGTCGCTCCGTACCTTGGACTGGGCTTTGATTCAACGACCTTAGTATCAGCTTTCAGCGCATTGCCATTTGCCGCTAAAGCAACTATCAAGTTTGTGCTGGGATTCCCATTCTCTTACCACTTCTTCAATGGAATTCGACACCTGGTGTTCGATTTGGGTGTCGGGTATAAGAAAGCCCAGTTCAAAAAGTCGGAAGCAGCTACGTGGGCGCTTAGCATGATTGGTGGTCTTGTGTTAGCCTTTTGGCTGTAGATATCCCGCAGATAAGGGTTTAGTGTAAAGTAATGTAAATTCAACTACCATGTTACTTTCTATCTCAATTGAAACCTTATACAACACTCAGTGCCAGACTGAAATCTTCCTTCCTCCTATTGCGGCACAGCCACGAACTTGGCTACAACGGCTCAATCGGCAAAAGTTGGTCTGTTCAAGGACAAATATAATCATACGATTGATACAGCTTTCAATCCGCTGACTTTACTCGTCGTCAACATTAGCCGCAGGTGTACTTCCGGGAGTGGATCCGGAAGGAGGAGGACCACCGGCACCGCCAGGACCGCCAGCTCCGGAGTTTCCGTTGGCAACACCACCCTCCTTGTAGAGGTAAGCAGCAGGGGTAACGGAGCTGGACCGAGTAGAGTTAATGCCGAAAGCGAGCCAAGCAAAGAGTCCGTCGCTGATGCTGTCGCCGAGAAGAGTGTACTCCATGAAGGGATCGACACCATCGGTCTTGATTTCCTCACTCAGAATACCGTCATCCTCGTTGAGAGTAAGTTCTTGGGTGTTGGAAGCATAGGGCTCGAGAGTTTCGACTTGTGAAATCAACTCCTGGTCAAAGAAGGCTTGTCCGACGTGACTAGCATAGTTGTCGGATCCGAGAGTTTGGTTAGCCAGGAGTGTAGCGTTGGTATGAACCATGACGTGGATATGAGTGGCTCGGCTGGTGTGGTGACCAGGGAAGATGGACTCGAATTGAGCAACACCATCAGAGTTGGTCTTTTGGATTCCTCGAAGCCAAGTCTTGTCAATGTTCGATTCGTCGGATTGGTCGCCGTTACCGCCCGCTACAACACCGGAGTAAACACCGGTAGAGTTGCAGTGCCACATCTCGAGGTAGACATTGGGGACGGGATCACAAGTCTCGACGTCGATGACTTGATAGTCGAGGATGATGTTGAGGCCCTCTTGGTCTTCGATAAGGTTCTCACGGACATACTCGCCGGCGACATCTATCCTGCGTTAGCTTTACCTACAGAAACGAATCACGAGCTACTTACAGTAAGGACCCTGGGTGACCTCAGGAGTCAAGACGCAAGAGTTGATGCTTGCGAAAAGGGTAGCAGGATCAGTGCACCCGGTGAACCCCTGATCAGTCTGGTTATGAGAAGTGGCCAAAATCTCATCGGCATCTCGCTTCTTCAAAGCACGCTTCTGGCGAGCCCTCTTGACCTGAACAGAACGGCGAGCGACGTTGCGAGCTTCGACGCCACGAGCCTTGAGCTTGTCGGCACAGTGAGCGAGGGAAGATCTCTTGACAGAGTTGAGGAAGTCGCGACGCTCTGCGGCTTCATGAGCGACGTCGTGTCCGGGGTGGGCTGAAGCGATGCTGGCCGCGACAGCGAGGGTGGTAAGAACGTTTTTGATAGAAGGCATCTTGGTAAAGATTGTGGGTATGATTGCTATGAGTTGATGAGTGATGGTAGTTGTGAGTGAGTGAGTGAGTGGGTGATAGAGATATTTCGTTAATGTCGAACGGCAATGTCTTCTCTTATACAAGTTGAATGCTAGGGATTGTCTTCAACCCTATCCTCAACGTTTTTGGGCAGCATCCCACATGCCGTATGGCTTTGATGAAGATATCATCACCTTCACATTCTGAACGTGGCGCATGGATTATCTCCGTGACGCGTTACATCAAAGATATCCAAACCGCCGATCTATCCTGATAAAGCCATTCACAAACAAGGGGTATAAGCTAAGTATGAAGCATAAACGGCAGCTAACAAACAGTGCCGGGGTGGCGCATAGACTGACGCAGGTCCTTTCGTTGCTTCACCTATAAGATTGAGTGTAAAAAAGTCCATGCGAAGTCAAGGCTCAAAAAGGTGACGACAATTGGCTCTTTGGGGTGGGTTTTTGGTGTTGTGTACGCAAGCTCCCGAGCCTTGTGGGGAGGTCGGTTCACTCCCTCCCACATCACGAGAGGCGCCCAATTCGAAATAGCAGGACGAATTTCAACATTTCTAGAAGTCTGACTACGTATGCATTCCTGAATTGCGTAAATCCCGATTGGTTAGTATAATCTCCTATTGCCTGCCCACGACTGGATAATTGGGATGCGACTCCACGTTGTCAATAATTGCCGACAGGACTTTCGTATGCCTTATGTCGAGTTGTAAGTGGCTTGGCACAACAATGCTATACTAGCGACTTACGCATGACTAAAGTACTCCCGACAGGCCTATTGTAAGAAAAACTTTAGTATCTGTGATAATTTTAGTATAGACGACGACCTCAAAACAATACGAGAAGATGTGCTATTATCTTCACCTCATCAGTCGGAAGCGGACCATGTATGCGAAATCACACCGTCGAGTGCCGTAGATAAACATGTAAACGAGGTAATCGATCGAGATTTGCCTGGTTGCATGAGAGCTTTGTAGCTTCCGGAAATGTCGACTATGTGCGCCACGTTCCAAGTCCACGGGTTTGCATTGTGGTTCGCTCCCATTCACAGTTCTACTAGAAATTCACAAAAGTGGCTTCACTTGGTAGCGTTTCGATCTTCATTGTCCATATTTCTTTGATTCCTAGTTCAGAGTCAATAATGAACCGGATTTTGATCCTTCTCGTGGCTTTTCTAGCTTGTACGAGAACGTGCTGTGGCGTTGGAGTTGAACCATCATGCCGGTCCGCTAATCTACCTACCTACCCTATTAGCCTGATAAATTTCCTAGACTGAAGGTAGTTTCAGCACTATCTTAGATCTATGTGCTAGAGAGGATATCTTGCGGGATTTATAACTGTAGCGTTGCGATATACAGAAATGACGGTTCGACAAGGCCGGAATACCGGATGACCATGGTTTGACAGAAATAAATTTCCAGTCCATCATAACTTGAATGGCCTCCGCATGAATTTGTTCGCCATGACCAGCCAAAACATTCCAGAGTGACTCTTTCTCACCCTATAGTCGTAAGCACACGCAAGAAACCCGCTATCAAGGCTGGTTTTCCGGACCCCTGATCACAAGCCACCGAATTCTATCTTCCGTTGAGCGGGGAACCGGCTAGATCGCTGAGAGGCTAGGAATGGTGGCTGCCACTCCTTAGAGGATGCAGCAGACAAGTACCAATGTGTACCTACTTGTATGTGCTGCCAATTGGATTCTTAACAAGAATCATGCAAGGGAAATTGACTGCCACTCACTCCTTGCGCTAATAGCCACGAGGTGCGGGCGACAAGTGAGACAGTCTAGGGGAGATACGAAAATCCTGGCTCCCATGAAACAGTCGAGGCTGGTGCGGATGCAGGTCCTTTGTCGCTAGCATGGTATAATTGGATCATTGTCTCCGAATCTCAGGCCACTTTTTGCTCGGATCTATCATCTAGTTCCCCCGCTTAGAGATCTATTGATGCGGGTGCCTTGCTACCCCTGCCAGGCTTCATTGAATCCTGATAGAGTTTGAAGCTATCGACTAGCGGTTTTCCACAACTGAGACCCTTTAGTCTCAGGTCCAGAATCTATGGAAGCTGGGGAGAGACATGGCTTGTTGAATTTAACTTAAAACCAAAGGATCGTCTGGCCCCTTTGTCCATGCTCTCGAGGAATTTCCCATCTTTCGTCTCTTATACTACACTGCCATATCAAAATGTCTGTTTCTGAGGTTGACAAGTACCTTTGGCTGGCGTACTGCAAGACAGTACAGAATGCTGTCGGCGGCCTACCTGGGCATAAGCCTGCTCTGTTCTTCACCAAAAAGGCTCAGAAGGCTCCCGTCGCGTCCCCCGATATCGATCCAGCTTACACCAATTATGGCATCAACAACATTGTGAACAATTTTCTACAGACAGATGATCTATTTTTTGATCCATCTCATCATAAAACATATACGCAATGTCTTCTCGAGTAGGTGCATACACATTTAATGCTAATGACTAAACTGACCTGTCTCAGATATCTTCTCTCGGTCAAAGTTGTAAGTAGTTTGAATCAGTAGCCATGTGTTTCTAACAACTTCCAGGGCAAAAGCGAAGGCGATCAGGCTCGTATAACAATGACAGGCCAAAACCTTACCAGAGCCCTTGATCAAGCTTTACGTGAGAGAGAGCGTGCGCTTGAGATATTCGAGAAGGAAGAAGGTTACGGGTTAACTGGTGAAGAAGACTTTTCACAGTGGTGGCCTACACATGCTCCAGCATATTCTTCTGCTAAGCAGAAGGTCGAGGCTGTTGCTGCAGACTATAAAGCTATCCTTCTCAACACCGGAGGGCCAGCCGCTAGTCAGCTGGCAAGAGATTTCAATCGAATAATTCAAGCGTTGATTGGCGGACAGTCCGTTCCTGGGTAATAAACAATCTTAGAAACAATCTTAGAAACAAACTGACCACCATCGAACTTCTACAGGATCACCATGCCTGCTTGTCATGCATCGGCTGAAATCACCAGGGAGCTGCTCGAGAAAGACAGGACACCACATGCTATTACATACGTGCCCGAGTTTATGTCTTTTCAGTACACATCTCAAGTCGAGCACTGGATAAACGGTGTTGGCGACGGAGACTCGTCAATCCAGATTAACGTCTCGGATGGCAAGCACGTCGACGAGTCAGACTTTGGACATGCTGCTACTGATGGCTTCTCTTACGGTCCCTGGCTATCCTTCTCTGCTGGTAAAGGTAGCACGAATGAGAAATCTTTGTCTTTCAGTTCTATAGACACTGACACGAACCTCGATGTTCAATTTTCTTATGATGAAATCCAGACCGTTGCAGTTCCAGCTGGAGATTGGTAGGCTAGACAATATTCGAGACTCCATACAGCATACTAACTCTATTTCACAGGAACGTTCCTAGCCCTGGCCGTCGGTACCAATTATCAAGCACGGCCTCAGAAGAGTCTCGAAAGCTCGCTTTCCCAGACTATCTAGTTGTGGTCAGGAACCTGGGTTTCAAAGTTAGCATCCGAGATGACAAGCTTGCTACACAAGTGGATGATATGTTTGAGCAGACCAAAGACGCAGGAGGTTCTGTGCGAGTCTTTGGTATCTCTGCCACCCCTGAAGGTGACCCCGACAAAGCCACCGAGGAGAACGCTCATATAGCCGAGTGGGATCGTGGTAATGGGACGCTCTCAATTCGACCGACAACTGATGCAGGCTTTGCTTCTGTCGTCGCGCTTGTTGGCGAGTTAAACATCAGTTAAGAATTGGGATCCAGCATTTGAGCTGGTAACTTTAGCAATATTTGAGAACTTGGAAGATCGTATTGTATTGAGTAGTATCTAGTTGAGTTCCATTGCGCCCGCGGCGCGCGCGAGCGCGGCCGCGCCATCCTTGTTCTTGTTCTTAGACTTCTTTTTTTTCTTCTTGGTCACTTTGGTCGCACCACCCTGTAGATTGAACTTTGTTAGCCAGTGCTCAGGTAATAATCAATATGGATCAAGTAATAACTCACAAGCTGCAGGGTTGTTCCCGGAGGGAACGCGGCGGAGCCGCCAGCGATGATCGTGATATTGCCAGCTAAGAAAAATTAGATATTTCCAGTATAGGGTAGGTAGGATAAACTTACGTTTGTTTCTGCATACATCGGAAGAATGATTGGCCTTATGACAATAGTGGCAAAAAACTCGATTTTTCTTGGCCTTATTGCCTGAGGCTGGGACCTCAGCCTTGGGCTTAGTCCCAGCCTCACTGGTTGGTTCCCCAGGGGGCTGAGGCTGAGCATTGGGTGGCTAATATGAAGTTAGCATATTGCCATACTCAATGAAAAAGATGTCTGTAGAAAGAATGGGAGCTGGTAAGGGTAGGGGCTGATAGAGACTTGTTGCTGTGCAGGTGGGTAATACGTACGAATTGGTTGGGCATCTGAAAACCATAGAGTCAGCCGCTGAAAACAGTGAAGTTATCCAGACAATATACTTACCGAAGCCATGATCAACAGAAGAAAAAAAAAATTGTATGGAGTTGTTCTAGATAGAGATATTAGCACTTGAATAATCACGTGATATAAAACAATAAAGGCGTATATGTAGTATATGAGAGGGTATAGATCGGTCTCGCAAGTAATGCTTGATGATCAGAGTGCTAGATCCCTGCAAACGTTTGAATTCAGAGAAGGTTCTGAAGTATCCAAAGCAGTGAGCTCGAGAGAATCTTTCAGTGGGCTCAAAGGCCATGAACAAGCCTTCTTCAAATGCTGCATAGGCTCTTGGGAAGTGATGCAACTCGGGGAAGCCGCGCGAAAGACAGAGAAGCGCAGTCGGATGGGTGAAAGGAGGTGAAAGCGATAGAGAGAGATGAAGGCAGAAACGATGAAATGAAAAACAGAGAGAGGAGAAGGGAAAATGAAAGAGTGAAGCTCGACATCGCTGAACGGAGCGCGAAGTGGGAGAACCGGGCTCGCAGGGACAGCATCACCAACAGCCACTCAGGGGAGCAAAAGCGCCGCGCGGAAAGGAAAAAAAGCAATGAACATGAATATGAAAGTGTAAGGTGATGAATGACAGGAAGGGAAAGATGGTAGTGATGTGTTGTGGTGGTGATATAGGGGGCAGAGCAAAAGGAAGATCGCGAACTTACTTCTGGATGATGGCTGAGGAAGAAAGAAAAAAGGAGAAGGAAGGAGGGAGCGAAGGGTACTTATACATCGGATTAGCTAATCACATGGTCCATGACTTACGAAAGGTTGGGCGCAAAGAGATGCGCAGCTGACGGTTGACAGCTGGTGGCAGCTGGCGAGCAGTGACAACAAATTTCTTGCTGCTACACTGAGGTGGCATTGCAGTAACCACTGCTACGGTAGTATGCCATGCCCTGAGGACTGTAAATACGATACTTCTGCCAGAGTTAAAACAAGGACTTCCGGAGTTCGTTGACATGATGAAGGATATCAACACAGCATGGTTCCGATGACATTCAAGGTGTTTCGAGATGAGCTCTCATCATCTATTTGGCCCCAATAAAATCATCTCGATAGTATACTTAGCTAATAGTTAGTCTGTATATTAAGGATACAGTATGGCGTTGGGTGGGCAAGTGAGCAATGGCTCCTACAGTTGAAAGGTTTACATATGCAGGGAGAAGACGTTTGAACTTATCAAAAGTCATGGCTGCGGAAACAAAATTCTTTCTTGAATAGCCCACTCAAAGCTAATAGGGGCTTACGGCCTAACTCTGCTTTCCATAGCTGTCGAGTTTGTTGGGCCATGTGCCTGCGTGAAGGATCCTTTTCTGAGCGTCTTGATGTAAACGGCTTCGTAAGACTGGAACGTCTGTTCTATAAGCTGTATTGATGGTAACATTCTATTACGAAGGGATTTTATATCAATGTTTCGTATCCTAAAATTCTGGAAAATTCAATTATAGGTATATGCTGGTGCTAGATATTTGGGGACAAAGATTTAGTCTGCTCTTTGCCCGCTATTGCCACGGCGCCGCCACTCATCTTACAGCTTAATAAAACTTCAGTTTATAACAAGTTAAAGAGAGAAGGGTGTTCTTTTATTACGAACTCCGAGCCGCATACAAGCCTGTGGCCTTGCTTTCCGACATGAGCTAGTCCGTACGACGATTGAATAGTTAGTGTGCCCCTAACTTTCTCCTACCAGAAAAAGGTTAGATGTAACTTGGCTTCAAAAAAACTGCTGGGCAAACGACGGCGGCAGAACCCAAGACTACGCTCTGAAGATAAAGCTTTTACGCTTTGCCACGTTGCCTTTGTTGTTGATGAAGTCTGATTATCTCAACCTCGCAGTTCCATGAGCTTCCAAACAACAGTCAAACTCCACCCGAATTTGACCACCTTGTCTCGCGAGGATCGAAGCATAACACTATCCATACTTATATTCACGACTGAAATAAGCTACATGGTCTTCGAAATGCTCTTACGAACGTCAAGGCCAGATTGCTGCCAGTGCATCTCAAGTCCTACCAACTCATATGCCGAACCGAAAACGATCTTGGTCAATCAAGGCTTTATCAGCACCAGTCATATAAGGCTAGGTCTCACGAGAGAGGTGAAGAGCATTTTATGTAGCAAGATACTGACCAAGCCCGTTGTAATATAGATTGAGACAACAACATCCTGCTTTTCCGAATGGCCATGGCCGACAAACTGTCGAGATTCTCCCTGTCATTCCCTACCCGAAAGTCATCAATAGACATTCTTGGAGACCACAAAGCTGGTTAAATCCATTGGAACCTTGCTATCTCCCACAAACCGCTACAAGTTCCAGGACGCTCATCCCTCAGATCTCATCCCGACAACCTACATATCTCTCCATCAGCGTTTACCACGAAGATTAGCTCTATGACAGGACATACAGACACCATTTACGATGACACCGGACCAGTTAGTTCATGGCCAGCTTACCAGAAGCCCACTGACCTATGTGCATGCGTCTCTGCGTTGGCCCCCTGTTAGAAATCAACGAGGGGTTTCCAGGCAACACCACGTGGAGGTGCAGAGTCCGACTTCGTCACCCAACCCCGAAGGGTTCCTTCTATTGTTTCTATCTGAAATAGACCATAGAAGGCATACCTCATTCCCGTAAAGGAACGATGTCTTTCCGAGGCCGAAGCAACGGGCAATATCTCCTTCCCTCGATGGGGCGTGGAGATCTTTCTGAAGCCATAAGGCGACAGGCAATATCTTCTTCCCTCGTGGGGCGTGAAGATCCTTTCCATCAAAGACGAAGCAAATTCATATACTTAGAGTGAGGTATCGACCAGATGCCTTACTAGAAGTAACAGACTTTCCCAGTACAGCTGGGGCATCGCATCTCGGTTTCTAACCCAATAGAAACTCATACAGATCACGTACCATTGAAAGCATTACGGATAATGCCGAGACAAGAAACAGTTACTCCTCGTCCGAATCAGCCACAACAAATGTCGCAGCCCGCTTTCGAGACTTGGGTTTAGCTTCGACAGTCTCTTCTTCACCATCGTCAGCAGGGCCAGCTACAGCAAGCCTTGATTGCTTGTTCCGGAAGGCAGACTTGTTAAGGACACAAATGGCAGGATGGCACCTGTTCTCATAGCTGTTGGCCTGTGAGATAGGAGGGCCGTTGTCCATAGAGTATCGATACCCACGAGGATACTCCTTGCTGAAGAAAGTGATCCAGGGCGAGATCAAGTAGCCTGTTCTCTTGAAGATGCCTTTCTCGATATCGGCTTCCATTGAAGCCTTGATGGTATCGATTCTTGGGAGGGCGCGGGCATGCTCAAGCGACTTATTTGGATTAAGTCGATTGGCTTCAGCCTGTCGCACCTCGAAAGATCCCATGAAAGCGTCGTACTTGGACCGGACGATTGCTTTCTTGGTGTCATTGCCTCTCTTTTGAGCCGCAGAAAGTGTATCCGAGTTCATGTAGTCTTGCATCTTCTTGGTAAGCTCTTTCTTGGGCTTCTTTGGGGCAGGGGCGGGAGGGGGCGCGGTTTGTCGCTTGAGGGCTAGATTTGCGGACCTTGATGCTCCTCGTCTGCGTATGAAAACACGCATGATGGGGTTCAAGGGGCTATAGCCATTCTGATGAACCGCGGTGTTGATCTCTTCGAGAAGTCCTGGGGTTTTCTCAAGGAGTGATGGAAAGCACTGCTGCACATACTCGATTGTGCATGGCTTCTGTTCAGCGTTCTCTTTCTCAACGAGAGTTTTGTACATCTCGTGATCAGTGAGAATACCGACCTTTCCTGGCATATCGCCCCAGTTGCGTTGACGAGTGGCG
Source organism: Fusarium chlamydosporum (assembly GCA_014898915.1). Classification (NCBI taxonomy): domain Eukaryota; kingdom Fungi; phylum Ascomycota; class Sordariomycetes; order Hypocreales; family Nectriaceae; genus Fusarium; species Fusarium chlamydosporum. The sequence continues at coordinate 409,902 of JAAVUD010000015.1, read as the reverse complement.
TCAGCCTTCCACTCAAAATAACCATAGTTCAGGATTGGTACTCCGGCAAGTTCGTAACCAGCATTGTACATCAAATCCCAAACAGCTCCAGTAGCGGCTCTTCTGTTGGAAAAGGAGAACTGACCATGAAACGTCCAGAGTATGACTTTCCGGATCTGGTTGCTCGAATCGCATGCGATGTAGATGCGAGGGGCTTTCTCCCACATCTTGGTGCTGACATCGAGTTCCAGCCATTTCAAGGTGAGACCCCATGATTTGATCATTCGTTTCAAATATGGGAAAGTCTCGCCTCCAATGGAAAAGATGAACTCATCGTCCTTGAGAGCATCTCGAATAAAGTCGACACAAGCTTGATGAATAGCTGGCCACTGATCGGTATAGGTTTCTTCCCATTTGGGGCCGGTCGGCTTATAGGGGACTCTGATTGGAATCAGGTCAAGGGTTTTCACGTCACCTCTCAAACCATTCTTCAGCTATATCATGTCAGTATAAGCCGCGTGGAAGAGAGATACATTCTTACGTTCTGCACTTTTAGTGAGGGACTATCGGGGTCCATAACGTGCGAGAACACTTGGTTGGGAGAGGTGTCGGTGGGATAATGCCAGAGGAATGATGCTCTAGCTTTCTTTGGTCCGGAAGGTGCTGCCATTCTGTTGATAGCAACCTTGTCGGAAATCGTAGAAATTCTTTCGCAAAAGTCTTTCCACGTCTTTGTCATGTCGTGACAGTGAGTATGCCAATCGGTCCTACCACTGTCAGCAATAAAGTCGTCAACTGGTACCAGAGACTCATGGGGAGCCTGTCTTGGGGCGTCGACGAAAGCAACGAGATCGCGCTTGAGCTGGCAATCTTTGATAAGGGAGAGCGCCAGGTCACGATATGTTGAAACAGATGTCTCAACACCAAGTGTCTGGGCTGTACTGCGAACGCATGAACGGCGAATACTCTCCGGGTCTAAAGTCATATCAGCAGCACCAACTCCAAAAGGAGCTGGATCCAGAGGGGACGGGTTAACAAACCCTGTCCGGCCATTTGAGGCCACAGCATCGGTCTTACGATCAGATGAGCTCTTCAGGGGTTCCATGACTGCTGGTAACTCAATGGTATCAAAGATTCTTGAAGATAAAAAGTTCAAGCAGATTGAGACAAATCTCACAACAAGACATGTCCATTGACTTACAGACAGGGAAGGAGCACTTCCCTCAGCCTAGAGTGGACCCCATTGGTCAATGCGTACCCCAACAAGGGGGTCACCCTCCTTCCCCAACGGGAAGGAGACGCGCGAGGGATACACGTGACGACGCGAGCGCTCCTTCCCCTTCCCTCCACGATATGCGACTGGGTCAGACGCGTCCGGGCCGGCCGCGCGGAGTAGATAAGAGCGATTATGACCTAAGCGATAGACCAATAGATTCCCATTGGAAAGAACTCCTAGTTGTATTCAATCAACTGGCGCAGTAGCGTGCGGACATCATTTTCGCAAGCGCGTGTTCCTCGCTCAGCCTACTACCTGGGTGCAGGTCCAATTCACTTTGCTTTCTAGCTTGCAAGGGGTGTTTCGTCGGACCTAAAAGGAGGATAAGGCCATAAGTGTTGACCGTACGGAGAAGCCTTCGAGATCTATAAGAAGAAAACACTAGCTCTAACCCCTGAAGAATGGGTGGTCGGGACATCAGCAGCATAGACTGACTGTGCTCAGTCGATCATAAGCATGGCTGCCAAGAACCAGTGTGAAGCGAAATAAACTCCAAAAGAAAGAGATGGACGATAACCTGGCCGATCCAGGATTCGAACCTGGGTTAGACTCAGGCTCTGGTTTTAACCCCCAAGTTAAATTTCAAGTAAGTGAGGCCACTTTTGTGAGTTTCTAGTAGAATTGTGACCGGAAGCGAATAGTCACCGCTGTAGTAGTCAACCATGAGCCTTGCGGACGGGTATAACTTCTCCTCAAGAGGAGGCATCAGCAAAAACATAAGACGACAACGGCAGGATTCGAACCTGCGCTCCCGAAGGAAACGGCTTTCTTTAATTGCTTCGTCACGTTGCCTTTGTTGATGCTATCTCTGTCGCAAGTGGGGAATATGTGTAGCGAAGCTATCCCGATCTGCCAGGTGGGTATTTTATACAACTAGAAGCAATACCATGCACAGAAGCTTAATGAAGATAGTCCATTTGAGTTAAAAATCGCCAATAAAAGTCGAAATCAAATAAATTCATGTGATTGTAGGAAACCGAATGCCAGTTTGGCCATATTCGCAACTGGCTTATGAGGCGACCCGAGTAAGAACGAAACATGACGAATTGGGGACTATTATAATTTGAACTCCTGATTAGTAGAACTGGTCCGTAAAACATTTTAGAAGGCTTCTGAGTTACGGTCAATGGCTTTGGGGGACTAAAAGATACACAACTGTCATAAGCGTACAAGGTTTCATGCACTGAAATCTTACACGAGGTATACAACTATGCAGTACATGAGGTCTCCAAAATACCAATGAATATCTTCCAAGCCTTTTATTCTATACGCCATGTGATACCGCTGATGAGGCAACAAGACATCTGGCGAAATCTCAACCACAATTATAGAACTATTTATGAAGCGCCGGAAAGAATGTAGGACTATAAACGTCAGTCAAATATTCATCTGCTAGTAAGCTTTTACTTACCAGATCATGCCAAGCCACGCCTGCATATTCAGACTCGCTTTTACCATAGTGCTCGAATCCAAGCTTTTGATAATACGGCACAAGTCGATCATATGTCAGAATAGATATTCTGTCTCCTGCGTTGATCTTCTTCATTCGTTCAATATATGCTCGCATGATAGCCTTTCCCAAACCAGACCTTTGATAATCCGGAGAAACTGCCAAGGCATGAAGAGCGATAGTTCGTCCGTCCTTCTTATGGCCCACGTCATAGTCGCCTTGGGGGTCAGACTTCCATGTAGAAGGGTAGTCCATATCCTCATCTCTGACAGGTTTGTTGTTAGACTTGGTAGAAATAACGTGCGCAAGTAACACGTCGTCATTGGACTTGGACTCTTCAACGAAGGGTATGTCTTGAGAAATAGTCGATGGTAGACTAGCTCCTGCACGAAGGAATAGACCCATGCATAGCTCCGGGCATACTGTCAAACGGTATTCGATCTGGAAAGGTCTGTTAGGTTAGTCTTTTAATCTCAAGGTTGGTTTGCGTACCTTTTCGCGAGTTGCTGCTTCAGCTGGTGGAAACGCAGCGGTTTCGACGACCAGTGACTTCTCAAGGTCGTTGATATTGAGTTGCCTAACGTATAGTGACATTTCGGACTTGATACAGTGCTTTTACAACAAAGAAATAATTATAATCGTTATTCAAATAAATAGATGTGAGCTGAAGTCGATGGAATTTGAAGGAGGCGGGGTCCGAGTGGGGCTACAAAGTTAATTCAAGGGCGCGCTCTTCAACTGATTGATCGCCTCCACTTGGATGAATGTAGGTATGAAGCTAATGGTTGACGACATGCGGAGGAGCTCCTTCTCATCACCTATTGTTGCGTGTTTTTATCCATCCCCAGTCTGCTGATGGAACTGAAGGGGAAGAATAATTGGACAATCAAAACTGGGAAATTTCCAAAGTGTTCTGTCTGCTACATTCGAGCTTGCTTAGTGCCGAACACTAGCCATTGCTCAGGCACTTGCCGGGTTTCTTGACGGATGCTTGCTGCGCAGGTTATCTAGTTCTTGATAACATCAGACCGTAGCTCTAGTATACCGTAAGGATTAAGAAGTTATCTCTAACACGTTAATATCAATATGATCAGTTGATGTCTTCCAGGATTCTGATACCAAGTTCTGAGAGCCCGAGTAACACAGGCCAATCAATATATGAATCCTATTTTTGATGGCACTGCTTGCCGGCTGTCCAGCGGATTTCAGCTAGGTACTCATCACTCAAGTCCAGGCCGTTTGAAATCCACCGAGTGGGTAGCTTAGTGAGGATGGGACATAGCCTAGGACGATAAGGCTAAAGAATTACTATTTGAAGCTTGCACCAATATCCCTCTAGGGATAGATCAGGTCAAAAAGAAAATCGGGTTTTATGTCACTGTTGTCACAAGTCCAACCATTCCTCCGATGTCTGCAGATTCAAGTGTAAGTTCATTCTGCCTACCCGATATTATCTGAAGCTAATCCTTAGCAGGAACATCGCAATATCCTAAAGTGCTTTCCTAAAAGGCCTAACGAATATTAAAATTTAGATTACATCTTACATAAATGCATCGTTGTATCCAAGTTCAACTTAGTGCATGTATCGCCAAGTTACAGCCTTATCTCCTTTCGCAGACAGCTCCTCCTCAGAGAAGGTTTCATGCTCGCCAGCCGCCATCCTTCTCTCACGGCTCTTGTTAATTCTGCTGTAGCTAAAGATCAAGATAAGAGCCGCGATGATACCTCCACTGATAAAACCGATTTCTAAGGCATGACCCAAGATGTAGCGAGGACCATCCTTCTGTCGATAGAAGTTGGATGCCATAGCCTGAAGTTGTCAGAAAGAGTTAAGATCGAGGTGCAAATAGACACTTACACCACCAAGGTTTCCAACACCAATTTGAATCGCCATACCAACACTTCGCTTGTAGCTTCCTGACAGATTGTTGGCCAGCCATGTGATGACACCAGGAAAGGCTGGGTAAATGGCGCATGCTGCGATGAAGACGCCGCCGTAGACCACCTTCGGGTTGTTGGTAGAGATGCACCTAATACAAGTTAGCAACGGACCAATGATTTGGAATTGAGGAACGACTTGCATTGTAAAACCAACAATCATGAAGCAGAGGAATGTCACAATAAAAGGACTCCTCTTTCCGACTCTATCTGATGTCCATGCAACAATCACAGCCAGAATGGCCGCAGTGATATAAATAGGCACGGTCATAAGCTGAGCGGTACTAGAACTATAGCCTAGGTTTCGAATGATCGTAGGCAAGAAGAGGCTGATTCCGTAGAGCGGGCAAACAATCTGTCACTAATTAGTATCGATTCGATAAACAACTGGTTTTATGTTGACTTACACCCCAGTAAACGAAAATGTTGACCCAAATCTGCCAGTCTTTGAACGCATCCCAAACATAAGTCCATTTGAACTCTTCAGACTGCGCAACGCGCGATTGGCTTTGGCCTGCCGCCTTCTGCTGACCCTGGTACTTGAGCCGAAAGACGACAAAGGCGCGCTCCTCTTCAGTCAAGAAGCCGGCTGTTTCTGGAAAGTCGTAGAGAGCCCAAAATGCAAAGATGGCAACAATGACGGTGACGATCCCCTCAAGAATGAAGATCCACCGCCATCCTTCGAGGCCACCGACACCATCCATTTTCCCGATACCAAAAGCCAGGAGACCACTGAAAGCACCGGCGATGGATGCAGCAGAGAAGAAAAGGGCTTGTCGGAATTGGATTTCGTGTCGGCAGTACCACATCGTCAGGTAATACTAGAAACTGTCAGTGACGTGAGAAGTGTCCCACAAGGTTTCTTGACATACAGCGACACCAGGGAAAAGCCCAGCCTCGGTAACGCCGAGGAAGACACGCGCAACAAGAAGACCCGTGTAACTCTGGACGATACCCATCAGAGTCATGACGATACCCCACGCTACCATGATGGTAGGAAGCCAAATGCTTGGTCGGAGCTTTTTGAGAAGCAGGTTTGAGGGGACTTCGAAAGCGGCGTATGTAAAAAAGAAGACGGTAAGGCACCAGTTGTATTGATCGGGGGTCATGTTCAGGTCTTCTTGCAGGCCTTCGATTTTCGCATTTCCGATGTTTCCTCCTAGAACGAGGTTAAATTGAGTGCTGGGGCCAAGGTAGACATTGACATACGATCGAGGAATGAAAGGAGATAGAGGAGTGCCAACATGGGAATTAAGCGTAGATCCATCTATGATAGGATTAGTTGAAGAACCTTGGCTTTAAACTTGGGAACTTACCTTGCGCAGAATCTTCTTCTCATCAAGATGAGAGAAAGAATCGAGTGTTGTCCCAGGCGCTGTGGCTATGGCATCGATACGACCGACCTGGCCTCCATTGTGGCTACGATTGGGTGCTGTTTCAGCCTCGAAGGCCTCGGCCTTTTCATTCGGAGGAGTCGAATATGGTGCCATAGTCGGAGTTCTTTAAAGAGTCACCAAAAAGAAGGCTTTACGGAGGTTGATCCCAAAGTCCAAAAACGTGGACGATCACCGTCCTTAAGTACGTCGGTGGTGTCCCTCCATTTTACTTCCCCATGTTTTCCCCGCAAAGTCAAGCTGTTGCTCATGTAGATCTCAAATCTAAGGTAGGATGGCAGACTGTGGACCACAAAAAATGCTGCGTGTCAAGCGTCAGAGGCTTGTGGGCGGAGGAACCGGCAGATGGAGACGGCGTGAACGATGTTATGAGGGAGGGGCGGAATTGGTCAAAAGTTACCATGGAATCGAGTGAAAGTGATATCTGGGAAACGCTTATCTGGAATAAGGAACAGAATATGAGAAGGTGAGGATGTTTGATCCACAAAGTGGTAGGGATCGGATCCGATGCCGTGTGATGTTGAGGCGAGTCAGTCATGCTGTCATAGTTAGTTTCGTCGTTACCCGACCTAGGTAGCTGGCAGTGGAGGCAGTGGATGCTTAGGTCGGTTCCGACCACCCCAACCAGCACATGGCTTTTCCATTGCAATTGGGTTCAACTAATTGAGTGGCGGCGCCCGTTCAACATTTCGATGCAAGGACAAGTTCAAGGTTAACCTTTTCAATACTCTTGGAGCTACCGTTGAATTGGTAGGGCCTGTCATTTGCCTGGTTCGAACCTCCATGATTATTAGACGAAGCTTGAGAGGCTGATCGGGTCCCCAACTTGTAATAGACAAGTTGACCTCTAGTTATACGGTACTTCCCTAGGCTTGCTTGGCCTAGGGTAGAGAACTAAGGGCCAACCTAAAAATCTGCTCTAAAATTACATAAACCGACCTACTAATTCCGTCCCGTCACTTATGCCTCTGCCAGCCAGGCGGTCTAATCCCCTGAAGGCTACTACAGACGTAGGTAGTGACGCTACCCCAGATCACTGAACTTGGCGATCTGCATGCACTAAAGTTACCCCGCATCCTCAGATGTCTGTTCCTTGTTCTTTCCTCAAAGGTTCACGAAATAGAATCTTTGAATCTCAACGTTGTCCGGATCCGATCCTACTCATCCAAAGTCCTTCTTACTCCCACAGCACCTATATCGAGAGGAAAGGCTCTCCACTATAGCAAGCCAATCATGCCAAATCGTGTCGTTACACGCAGGACCCAATTCTCCAGCTGCGATGAATGTCGCAGATCACGCGTGGCTTGTGATGCTCAAAACAACGTCAACCATGCAACAGGGAACCCTTCTCCGCAATGCACAAGATGCCGGAACCGAAACCAAACATGTACCTTCAATGTATGTGGTGGTTTTGTATATGTCGCTGGTTACTAACTGAGTGCGCTTTGGTGTAGTGGCTTCAAAACGCCAAGGTAAACAATTGTTCAGGCGCGAAGCAGAAGTCTCGCCGGAAAACACCATCTCGGCCAACAAGCGACACATCATCGACGCACGGGGGCTATCCCATTAACATTTCACCAAAACCGGATAATGGCAATATCCATGCTTCTGCACTGGACAATGATGCTGGCGACAGTAACTCAACGGCTTTGGTAGCCCCCGAATCAGCTTCGTTAGCATGGTGTATAAATCCAACCAGGGATTCTGCTGATATTTCTAGTATGGAGGATTTGGATACTAGCTGGCTTGATACTCTGTTCCGGGAAGGGTTCGAGGTAGTCTTTGGCTCATGGATGGGAAGATACAGCTGTCCATTTCTGTATGTCTGAAGCAACTCACCCTTGAGGCGACAACTGTACTTACCTTTTGCAGCTTTGGCGACTCACGAGCTGACAAGTATGTCAGTATTTCGGATCTGTGTCGTCATCTCGATGGATGCATAGTAGACTCTGGTAATAGTCAACTGGTCAATCAAGCCGAGGAGGCAGAGCAATCTCTTCGAAGCACGATTTCTGCCTTTGCAGCACGCTGGCTCCCCGTGACTTCTCAAAAAGAGTCTCATGAAACCCACTGCAATCTTGTGCAGAATCTCTGGAGATACGCTCGCAGGGACATGCTGCGGGTCATAAACAGGCCCTCTTATCGATCAATGCTATCACTTTTTCTTTTTGCCCTCACACCAATACCAGAAGGCATTTCCGAGGAAGAGGAGACCGATGGTATATCCGGTCAAGCGTGCGTTCATGCTGCATTGCAACAAATTCAGACTTTGCGGGCCCGTCACAAGAATCTCCAGTTCAGCGGCTCCAAAGTCTCTCCTTCGCTCAGATCAGAGCCAATCGTCGTTACAACACCCGAATCAATCGAATCCTCGGGCTTCATCAACGCAGAAAGTACCGTGTACTGGGCCGCCCTGACCTTTGACACATCAGCGTCTCTTACCCTCAACTGCCGTCCACTACTATCTTCTGGTCTATTCGGCTTTGAGTCTGAACTCCCTTGGCGTCTAGTCAGGACCTGTGCGAAAATGTTTGATGAAAATGCGCGTCAGTGGAAACAGGTAAGCTCAGACATGACGGACGAAAGAGCAAATCAGATAATCGCTGCCGGAGCCTCTTGGAAGCTTCTGGGGTGGAAGTTAACGGCAATCTTCAAAGAAGCGCTGCGGGATGGCCACGAGGAGCCAGAGGTACGGAAAGCATATTTTGCAGTGGTGGATTCCATCAAACAGTTTGGGATCATATACCGTCCGCTATTGGATGACTGTCACAAGAGAATGCCTTTCCTTGGTCAGCAGACCAAGCTACGGTGGTGTACGTATGGTCATTCCAGTACAAAGGACGCTATTGACTAGCAATATAGTTTCTCTCATGCTTCACTACCACCTCAGCATACTAATGCTTGTCGACATGATAGAAGCTACAGATCGTCAGGATCTACTACCAGATATCACAGACATAAGTATCGACGCCGAGAACACAGTCATGAACACACTGGCTTTTGGTCTCCACAATACCTTTACACTCAAACGACCTCACGACGATACTATCACCGGAGGTAAAGCAGTATTTACAATACCTATCGTATCAATTGATCCGTACCCACACCATGCAGTCGCAGGGGTGCAATTATTGCGAAAGGCAGTTGATCGTGATTTTGGCATTGGGAAGATTACGGAGGAAACTTATCAGAGCTTGCTTTGGACGTTAGAGCGAACGTTGAGACACCTGCCGCAGAGTTCAAAGTCTGTTCAGGCGGCAATAGCAAAGTTCTCAACGGTCCCAGGCGAAATAGTACATAATCAGATATCGTAGTCCTAACATTCAAATTCAATTGGGTGAGATGATCTTGCTTTGACTTGTCCATGGGACCCGACCGAGTATTTGCATCCGAACTTGTCTCGCTTCTCTGTTTGTCTGGGGGCCAAATGCTTCCGCTGTGCGGAATAGCTCAGATAACCCTAGCCCAAAGCAAGTGCATCAGCCACCGACCTCACAGCCCATCGTTCGGGTACGATTTCCTTGTTTTTGGCGTCGGATCCGACGACACCTTTGAGCTTCAGATGGAGTGGGGTCGTTGACTAGATACTCCACACACTATCAATCGGATCCTGAGTGATGATCTCGTTTACAAAATATCTCCATTCCTGTAACTACTTCAACTATTTAGAAACACAAACTAGAGAATCGCTTTCCCCATCTTTACACATATCAATACGATGGTACTTATCGCAGCTCCCAGGAAGGCCGTCACTCTGATCGGAGCGGGCACCCAAGGGAGACGTCTTGCATTTATGGTCAGTATTCCAAACAGGGGGCTAAGTTTCAGACATTCTGTCGCCTTTTTCGTATTAATTCTAACTTGGCATTTCTTTAGTGGTCAAGCACAGGACATGATGTTCATCTAGTCGACAGCCAGGAGGCTCAGCTGCAAGCTAGCCTCGAAGCCATTGACGAGTTTCGAGCAAGTTCTAGTAACTCCGATGCTTCGTGGGGAAAGGTCGTCACATATTCCTCCGAAGCCCTAGATCAGGCGCTTCAAGATTGTTGGTTGGTGGTAGAGGTAAGTCAAATTTCCCTCCGGAGACGTGAAGTGCTAATTTTGAAGTGTGTTCCTGAGCGTCTAGATCTCAAACAGAAAGTCATCGTAGAACTAGATTCTCTTGCTCCACAGGACACAATTATAGCTTCGAACTCTAGTAGTTATTCTTGTTCGGAAATTCTAAAAGGACTTGGTCTGAAGCACGAAAGCCGCTTTCTGAGCGCTCACTCTTGTAAGTGAACGCAAGACCTTTCTCCAGAGCTCTTGTTGACATTTATACTTCCAGACTGGCCGCCCGAAGTACCTGGTAAGTGATTAAGCCTCAGATCTCTAAATTCAATCAGCTTATAGGTTCAGAAATCGAACTTATGGGTCACGAATCCACGGATCCCTCGCACATCACAGTGATGATGGAGCAATGTAAAGCTCATGGCTTCTCCCCATTTCATGTTAAGAAGCCCTCGATGGGATACATATATAACAGGCAAGTTCTTCTTTAATCCCTACAAGCGCAAGATACAGCATCTAACTCTTCCTTTATCAGAATATGGGCAGCCATTAAAAGGGAAGCCCTTCTGACAGCAGCCGAAGGTGCAGCGACTCCAGAAGAAATCGACGGCATTTTCAAAGGAGTTTTGAAGACTCCTAAAGGGCCATTTGAACAGATGGACTTGGTTGGGTTGGATGTTGTTATGGATATTGAGCAGCATTACGCTGATGCGAGGGGAAATATCCCGACTGCGCCTCGTGAGTATCTACAGAAGTATCTAGACGAGGGAAATCTAGGTATCAAAACTGGACGGGGATTCTACGATTACAGTAGGAAATAAATGGATACTGATAAGAAATGAATAATGTTTTTGATGCCTCTTGACGATAGAGTCGTTAGTGGGTCACGGAAAGGTTGGCCTCTAAGCTTTAGGACATAGAATGAAAGGGGCTTGGGACATCCTCTAAAGTTGCATAAACTGAGTTACTAATTCAGTCTCTCATGCTTCTCTAAGACAGGTTCTTTATTCCCAGGAACACATTGTTGATCGGAAACGGCAAAAAGACGGATAGATCCTGGAGTTGCAAAGATCCCATAAGAGAATAAATATGTCAAATTCTCCGGAGTGTTTTCCCCGAGGTTGATGATCTGATATCAAACTGTTTGCCAATAGTCGGACGAATATATCTCAGTTTTTGTATCCCTGGGACTCCTATCAGGCAGAATCTTTATCCAAAGATTATAAAACGTCTTGGTATGATGCCAGGTCTTCCAAGCCACCCCGCTCTGGTAGCATTGGATGGGACGCGGACTGTCAGGGATGATAGTTCTCTAGGGAGGGTGTTGCATTAGGCTCGGCCCGTATGGGGTGGAGAGTAGATGTCCAGTACGACTGGATATGTCAGAGTACGGGGGATGGTAAGAAGATGTATTGACAAGTCATTACATGACGTTCTAGACCAACCCATTCTATCATTTGACGTTAAGGCCTAGATGCCAACCTTTCTATCGTTTCCCCGGTAGGACATTTAGTAAGGATATAGAGCTGCATGATACAGGGGATATGCAGGGGTAGGAGACCACGGGTTTGGAATTTGATCAGGGGCCAAGGGCCAAGATAGGCAGTTGGTATCCGTACAAGGCAGTGAATTGAGGAGTCTGCGACTGATAAAAAGAAAATACTTGCAGGGATGGCAACAAACATGTCAGGGGCAGCGGAAAGGACCCGTAGACCAAGAACACCTCGCTTGGCGTACCTCCACGCTCCACTATGATGTGATCGATACATCGCATAACCTCATGATGTTTTATGCCACAAGGTTGGCCTGGGCTTTCTGGACTTGAAAGAATTGATCCAAGAGGATTTTGAGATAAGATTATGTGGGAATCGCCGAGTTTGTTTGGAGTTCACCAAGGATGAAGGCTTCAGGATGAACAGAAAGCAGAGGACAATTGTAGTGGGAGAAGGTAATATTAAATTATAATAAAGCGTTCTAGCGCAAGAAGATGTATATCTATATGTAAGGACTAGTCTACAGGTAGACATAGCAGAAAGGACCAGAGAGAGTGCTCATGAGATCCTTAATCTGCTTCTCGGGTCCAACCCAAGCCAGGTCAACGTAGTCGTCAAAAGTGGTATCAGCACTGGGAGGCATGTTAAGGAAGGTGTTTGTGCCGGCAAGAGCATCCTTTCCGTGAACACGGTTCTTGGGGTCAAGCATCTGCCAGATCCACCAGACGCGGTCAATCATGGAGTGGTGGAGGTAGAAAGCAGGGTCACCAGGAGAAGTGTAGACATCACGACCAGGGTCGCCACCGAGGGAGTAGTGACCACCACCGTGGATTCCAATATCACCGGTGCCGGGGACTCCCTGCATCTGCATCTGGAAGTCGAAGACGTTCTTGGGCTTGAGGATGTTGTTGAGGACAGATGTCGCATTAGCAAATCGTTTGTTCACCGAGTCAGACAAGTCTCGCTTCAAACAACGGGGGTTATAGTCGAGAGGGTGGGGGTTAGCCTCGACTTCGCCACCGGGGAGATCGAGAGCAGCGGGGCCAAGGTTGACGCTCATACTCTTGAAGGGTCCAGACCTGACGCAGCCACCACCATTGCCAGTCTTCAGGTAGACGGGAGGAAGGCCACTGGAGGCACCGAGGATGATATCGGCTTGCTCACCAAGATCCTCACCATCGCCGGAAAGGGACGTCTCGCTGCCATCGAAGATGGGAGACTTGTTGAGGCCGGTCAGAGCAGTGAGAGACCAGTCCCAGTACTGTTCAAGAAGGTCAGTAATTGAAAACGTGAGTTTGTTGGTAAGATACTGACAGGTTGAGTTCCCTTGTAACCACACTCGTTTCGGAGAGCCTCCTCGTAGAGCCAAGTAAAGTATCGGTGCCACGAAAGGAAGTTACCAGTGTAGTGGATCATCTGAGTCTGGTTCAGATGAACAGAGACCCAGTCATCGAACCGCGTCTTGGCACCGGCAGCAAAGCTCTCAGGGCCCTTGGCAGGCATAGACTGGAGACACTTGACAGCGTCGATGTAAGACTTCCTTTCCTTCTTAGAGAGGGTGTTCCTATCGGCAGTTAGCATCGGGTATCTTCTGAAGAGGGAAAGTAGCATTGCGACTTACCATTCCCGTCGAATGCGGACATTCTTCCAGCTGCAGGTGCTGTCTCTCTTGGTCTTGTCCTCGGAAAGTTCCTGGGCAGTCTTGTAGGCGGCAGCAGCAAGATCAGCGACCTCGTCAATGTTTGTAACCTCAGGGGCGGAGGCTTCAATGGAGGTGGCTTGGGGAGCAGCCAGAACGCCGACGGCGTTGAGGGCCACGAGGGAGAAGAATCCAGCACGCATGTTTATAGAGTGAGTGGAACGGGATAAAGAAGGACAAGGGTAATTGAGGCTCCAACTGGCGATTGTAACTTGAAGGACCAGTGAGTGAAGAGTGACGATCAAGCAGAAAGAGGTTGAGCTATATACTGCAGCTGAACCTCGTTGGATGAATGTTTGTTCAATTTTATTTTGCATGAATGACAGGCCCGGAGTGTTGGGTGAGAAAATAGTGGTCTTGGCCCTCCATCGGGTAACCACGCCATGGATGATGTCCTTTGGCTAAGGGACTTAACAAGTCAACCCTTGAAGAATTCCGCTATATTTTCCCCGACTCATAACAAGATCCATTGGGCGGTAGCTCTACCGTAAACGCCGGCTCGAGCGTACGGCAACGAGCATCCATCGGAGAAGTGACTAAAAACTAGAGCCGAGACGGAGGAAGACGTCTTGTGCGGGCTCACCAGACCCTCTATGCCTTATACATGCAGTTTGGCCGAGGCAGGGGCTCTGTGTAACTTAGATCTAATCCGATTTAGGATCATGATCCTGTATCTTTAACAGGGTGAATTAGTGGATTGCGGCACAGTCGTAATAGAAACAGGGATTGATCTGCAGGACCGAGGTACAGCACGGGAGTTCCGGAGTGTGTTGGTATAGATAGGTATTATTTCAGGGGAATAAGGTGCTTACAGGCATAAGGTCAGTGTTTTTTTATGACTGCGCCCCTTTGAAGAAACCATTAAATTGTATGGACTATATCAGCTACCTACATTGTACGTACGACTTGATCATGAAGTTGGCTGTACCCTCATGAAGGGTTGTGATCATAGTGGAGATGTAGGGCTAAAAGAAGGGATCCATATGAGGAGCCGTCGCATTGACCCTGTAATTAGCAACAACGGGTCATTCGTGAACGATGATCCGGAAGAGTTCCGTCGGCGATTAGGTGGAGAAGATATCCTCACCTATCGTACTCTACGGATAGGTACTCTGTACAGTATGTCCGAACTAACGTGACACAAACATTGCCATTCCCGTTAGTATCCCGTTAGTACAGACGGGGAGGATAAGAAAAAGGATAAGCTTCAATTCTAGCCTCTGTCTTTTTTTCTCCGGCGAAGGATTTTAGTCCGAGTGCTAAACTAAAATAATTAAATTAATTATGAAGGAAAGGAAAGAGAAAAAAAAGAACCGAACAATATCCACTACAAACACACGTTCCATTCCATCCCATCTCCCTGATCGCCTGTAGATCTCCCCTCGCGAATCACAGTAGTATGACCCAGTTTGTCTACGACTCAACTTTGAAAAACCCCGGATTTATATCTGCAATAGTTAAGCTATAAACTTCCGACATATAACAACGTCCACCTTGTTGAACTTCCCCTCTTAGACAACCCGCCACAGTCACAGTTGCAATTCAGTTCAGTTCACCAAACCCCCTTGCTCGTTTACAAAGAGCCTCAACTGATTTCCCAGTGGAGAAGCGCAAGCAACCACCACCGCTAGAGACGCCTCCCCCACTGCGACGCTTTGGGCGCGCGCCACCTGACGGGTAAGTTCTCTGCAGATTTTTAGTCTCGGCTATGACCTGAATGTAGCAGCAACGCTTTGTTTAGCACGTATCTGAGCGTTTCACAAACTGCAGAGCATTGTGACAATCGTACTTGAGGCCAATCTGATTCCACTCAAATCTCAGATCATGTTCCGAGTTTACCGCTTTAGTGCCATCCGTACCTGACCTGTCAGGGGTGTTTGATTCCCTCCGTATGACACGCCGAGATGTCAGAGAGCCGGTGATAATGTCTCGGCATGCTGATAACCTTAGATTAACTGGGTAGGTGATCCGATTGTAGTTCGCGTGATTGAGTCTGGCACTTGTCATTGATTGATTAATGTGGAAATTCGTCATTGCTCAGCCGAGGTTTCTTGTCGTGACATGTTCGTAACAAACAAGAAACTTGACTCGAGCAACATCAGTTTTACGAGTGACAGAATAGCCAAGCCAAGCCACAGTGGTTTACCGATCCTTTGATTTATTGCACCCTAACCTCCAACCCCTACAATGTCTCCTCTACAGTCCCAGATTATGGGAACTTGATTGTTCTAGTTCATGCCCAAACCCTGTTAGAAACGTGGCGTCCAGCTTCTTGCAGGAGGCCACACAGATGGCAATCCCCCTGGTAGACTCCTCGCCCCCTCTTCCGTGCATCTGGATTTTCTTATTATGTGCTCTGCTTCCCCTGCTTCGTTGCTCCATCGTTCCCACGTTCTCGGGTGTTTTGCACATCTTTTCCATTAATCATCATGGATCCAGCCAACTTGCCCTCGAATCCAGACGAGAACGGGGCGTCTGATATCCTTGGCTCTACTGTGTTTATTGTTTCTTTAGCTACCATTGTTGTGCTGGCTCGGTTATATGTACGAGTGTTTATTATTCGTGGTACCGGATGGGATGTGAGTTTGCTTTACTTCAACTACTTCTATGTCTACTGCGACTACAGCTTCGCGAGGATTTACTTGTAGCCAACTTGGAAATATGCTGACAACATTATCTACAGGATGCCTTCATGATATTGACAATGGCCATGAATTGGGCTGGCGAGGGTGTCGTTATTGCTTCTGTCGCTTATGGAGCCGGAAAACACATTGGCGACGTTGATCCAGCAGTCTTCCAAACAGGAATGAAACTCAACTTCATTACTCAACCCATCTTCTTACTGGCCATCTGCGTTGTCAAATTATCAGTTGGATGTGCTTTATTGAGAATCGCCTCGACAAAATTCTATCGAATGCTGATTCTGGGTATCATGATTTTCATGTCAATCTACACCATCGGATGTTTCTTCGTAAGTCAAAAGAAGCCTCAAGAATAATCCCTTACTAACATCTTCAAGACCGTGGTACTCCAATGCACAGACCTTCGTGCTCTATGGGATCCTCTTGTCCCACGGCAATGCTGGTCACAGCAAACCCTTCAAAGTCTATCATATACGAACTCTGCCCTCAACATCTTGACTGATCTTTTCTTCGCCATCATCATTCCTACACCAATGCTGTGGAACCTCAACGTCCACTTCCGCACTCGTCTTACACTTCTTGCCATTCTAGGCCTCGGTGTCTTTGCCTGCGCCGCTGCCATTATCAAAGTCGGTTATGTCACCAACTACGGCAAACTCGGCGACTGGCTCTGGGACTCCCGTAACATTACCATATGGACTGTCGTCGAACTCAACGTCGGTATCATCGCTGGCAGTCTACCCTGTCTCAAGCCTCTCTTCCGTCGCTTCCTCGGTAGCTACTATGGCAAGAACTCCAAGAAGACTCCGACTACTGGCAATACGGGCTATGGTCGTGGGACATTACGAAGTGCGACGATGCGCAGTGGGAAGAACTGGCATACTTTGTCGAGTGGTCACAGACAAGACGACGAGACAAGCAGTCAGAAGGGCATCAACGAGGGTTATGAGCTTCGGGACAGGATAGCGAGTCCTTCTGGGATTGCAAACACTACTACAGTCCTTAGTGATATCCAAGGACGATCCAGCGATGAGGAGAGCACAGGAAGTGCAGAATACAAAGGTTCCTACTCGGTCGGCATTACCAAAACCACCATGACGACGGTCGAGATATCCAAGGCTGAATCTCGGCAGAACTGACGAATCCGCGTTCCTTTTCATTCCTTATGTATTAATAATAATTCAACGACATCCGAATTTCATGTTATCATTTACGAACAGAATTGTATTTGACGGTCTAATGTGGTACATAGTTTGCAGTATATAGTTTCCCCTACACTTCTCAAATATTCATCATGATACTTTATTCTTCTGTACTAAATTTGAGTCGCCTGGATGATTGATTACGGTATGAAATTGCTTGTTACTATCTAGTTTGCTGGGTGGGAGTAGAGCAGTCTCACTACACGTAAAATCGAATTGAATTGCTGCAGCAGCAAGACACATTATTCGTATTCTTTAGCATAGACGTAAAATTCGTAACGTTTCAAGCCCCGGATATAAGCTCTGTTCCATGATGCTTCTAGGAGCGAAGCTAATGCGGCGCTTGAAATGCCGAGCCTAAATAAGGTTGAGATCAGGGGTGATGTGGTGTTGACATTCCAGTCTGACGAGACATATTCCCGTTTAATGTGGTTAAGCACATAACCTGGATTCAAATAAGCCGAAATTTTGAGCTCATAGATGTGCAAGGTTTACGGAGACTCCTGTTCAACAGTGGGCATCATATCGCACCTGTTTCAATGGAGCTTTCCAATTGAATACCCGTGCAGCATGAGGTTTTTCAGCTGTCGGCGTTTCCTTATTTCTTCTGCTGTTTCAACACCCAATTCATGCAAAGCACAGACAGTCTGTGAGCTATATTTTAGAATAAGGTTTCCTCATATTGATATGAACGGGCCAACATGTTGACCTATCATAGTTCCAAAGATAGGTAGGTGGCATTCCTCGCGGAACATACCCTGGACCTCCGGTCAGCCACGGAGTAAGCCGGGATATGCCGCCAAAGCTAACCCTACTCCTTTCTACCATGATTCTATTACTATGCAGTCTTATCAACAAAGACATATGGACAATACTAGTCTATCACGTCTCCCTTCAACTTCCAGAAACATCCCATCACTAAAAGCAAAACAGGAAACAGAAAGACAAGCAGGGTCCAGAAGCTCTTATCGCATCCATAGGTATCAGCTTTATCTGCCGTGAACACCTCATCTCCACAATCATCGTCAAGCCCGGCCTAATAGAATTCCTAAGCTTATTTTTGCCGGTCTTGGCTTAGTAACCGACTTGGATCCATTTCCCCCGCAACACCGAGAGTCTGGACGGCCCACCCCCGATTGGACACTGGGTCCCATGCAAGACGCGAGTAAGGTGACATCAACCTCGTGTCGCATCGACCTCTCAGCTTCTCAGCCCGTCCTCCTCGAGATAAGGCAGTCATTCTAGAATATTAGGGGGGGCTTCTGTCCTTTTCCGTCGCGAGAAAAATAGTCTGGCCAGGCCAAGACACGACACGACAAGACGCGACAAACCTCCAATCGCTGTCAGCACGCTCACAGTATGGCGACACATGCTCAGGCCCAGGAGGGTCACCTCCAGAAGAGGTTCTCCAAGATTACCATGATCGGCATGGCTTTTGCAATTCTCAAGTAAGACATCTGACCAAACCATGATCTGATTCAACCATACTCACAACAACAGCACCTGGATCTCTCTCGCTGGATCACTAGGACTTGTTATGCCATCAGGTGGCTCCGTCAGTTTCGTTTACGGTTTTATCTTTTGCGTTATCTGCAATATTTGCTTGGCCGCGAGTGTCGGGGAGTTGGCATCCCTGTATCCTACAGCAGGAGGGCAATATCACTACTCTTTTGCTTTATCAACCAAGAAATGGAAGAATTTTATGGTAAGGGCGACATCGTCAACCCAAAAATCATTGATCCTAACGTGAGCAGAGTTTCCTTGTTGGGTGGATCAATATCGCAGGTTGGTTGACGCTCAACACAACTGCAGCTTACTTTGGAGGTAATTGACCCCTTTCTCGCTAAAAAAAGAAAAGCAAATTACTTACAATAAATTAGCTCGCTTCCTTGCAGCGGCAGCAGTAGCGGGTTCCGGTGGTACGTATGAGATTACTCAATGGGGCACGTACTTGATGTTTGTCGCGGTATCAATCATTGGTGTGTTTCTGAATATCTTTGCCTATCCAATTTTGAATCGGTGGAATGAGGGTGCACGTAAGTTGTTCAACTATATATTTCGATCAAGATTTGCTAAATTCCCTCAGTATATTGGTCTTTGATTAGTGTTGTGGTGATTAGCATCGTGCTTCTTTCCACATCTCCAAAGACCGACGCCAAGTTTGTCTTTACCAACTTTTCCAACACAACCGGTTGGAGCGATGGCACAGCTTGGATGCTTGGACTGCTGCAGTCAGCTCTTAGTATGATTGGGTTAGTTATCATCAACCATTTGATGGCAAATTTCTAATAAGTATAGGTTTGATGCCGTTGCACATATGACTGAGGAAATGCCTCGACCATCCAAAGATGCTCCTCAAGCTATGGTCGCTGCTGTACTGGTTGGTGGTGTAACGTAAGTTCAACTTTAAATCAACCGGAAAATAAGCTTATTCTTTTTAGTGGTATTTTCTTCATCTTGGTTATGCTCTTTTGCTTCGTCGACCTCGACCTGCTACTCTCATCACCCACCCAGAGCCCTCTCACAGAGATGATTCTCCAGGCAACTAACAGCCGAGCTGCCGCAACAGTTTTGAGCGTCGCTGTTGCCCTTTGCTTCGTCAATGGAGCTAACGGCTGCGTGACATCTGGAAGTCGCCTTCTCTGGGCCATGGCACGAGATGGTGGAACACCCTTTTCCAAATAGTAAGCACTTCTTGACCATCGTATACACAAAGAGTATGACTGACCGGTTTAGCCTCTCGCACCTTCACCCTAAGCTTAACGTCCCCGTTAGAGCTATCGTGCTACAAGCTATATTCAACCTGCTCTTCGGTTTATTGTATCTAGGTGAGGATTTTCTGGACAAGTGCTTTAATGTCCAAGCTAATGAATCAAAGGCCCGGAAGTTGCATTTAACGCTTATATCGCTAGCTGCACACTTTTCCTCAACCTGTCATATGCTGCGCCTGTTCTCATCCTCCTTATTCGAGGCCGAAAGCTTGTCCTCGCTGCACCCCCCGAGTTTTCTCTTGGGCATGCGCTGGGATATACTGTGAACTACATCGCAGTTATCTTTGTTCTGGTCACATCCATCGTAAGCTACAAACCCTTGGACAACGGACATTATTGTATAGCCCAAGACTCATGCTAATACTCTTTGAACAGTTCTTCTGTTTCCCACCTGCTATCCCCGTCAATGTGTCAACCATGAGTAAGCTTGAGTACACCGAGTCATCTATGAACCAGCTGACATTTTATTAGACTACGTAACAGCCGTTCTGGGCATCTTTGTTGTTTTCGTGACAGTATTGTGGTTCATGAAGAGAAAGTCCTACGAAGGACCCAAACTTGAGTTTATTCTGGGGGAAGAATTACCCGTGGCTGACATGCAGCCACGGGGATCAGAGAAGGAAGTTGTCTCAAGCTCACATTCTAAGCAAGAGGAATGATTGGTTGGGTCATCATCGTGAGTTGAGTACGAACAAGCAAGCGAATGGAATTAGCGTAGGACGTGTATTAGGCTATTTGATATTTGTATTTTAATAATGGGTTCAAGATTGTCTTTCATACTGTCGACCAATTAAGGTTCATTTCCAACGGAACTGCTCCAAGCTCAAGAGATAAAAAAAAGGGTTACGACAGAATGCTCTCTGGGTATAGCTTTAACGTCGGTTTGTTTGAAGTGGCACATCAGAACTGCCCTCTATTAGCGAACTTTCATGACGGGTAGTTGGTTGCAGATAGGATGAATGATTGATTAGACCAAGCACGAAACCCCATAAATACCACATGATTTCATAATCTTATACTAACTTCAGACTATAACTTATGAATAACAAGCTTGGGCCATGGCTGTGTAGTTCGCCCCATGCGGACAACATGGATGGTGCTGATCGTGAACAATACTAGGAAGGTTGTTTCCTGATACGCTGGGGAAAAAAGACTCTTTTCATGACTTACAGCTTTGCCGATGTACTCCTCACATAGCCATAATGCCAATCATCCCTTGCCAAATCCTGTCTAATCTGATAGTTACGCTCCGCAATATCCACAGTTTGCATATCAACATCTAAAATACGCATAGCCTCCTCGCCATCAGTAAAGCTTCCAGGCACTGTACCAACAATAGGTAAAGTGACTTGACTGCATCCGAAAAAGCCCTCTTCCGCTGGTCCCCCGACGTTGCAGTAGATTACTGCGGCAGTGTTCTCGAAAGCTCGAGTCACCAATGCAGACTGTATAAACATCTTTTCGCAGTTGGCATTATATGCAAGACCCTCTTCTGACATATCTCCTGATGTCCAATACGAAGGGATTATTATTATTTTGGCGCCCGCGAGGACGAGTTGTCGGAAGGCTTCGGGGAAGGCAAGGTCCCAGCATACCAGTATGCCGACTCGACCGAGAGGAGTATCGATGACTTGATGAGGATTGGGAGCTTCGTAAGCGTCTTTGGACGTATTGCGAGCATGATCAACAAACGATGTCAACGTGAGGCGCTCCGGAATCCAGAGGTTGGTCTTGGTGTAAGTGCCGAGAAGGTTTCCATCATGGTCGATAAAGTCGGAAGTATTAAGCAATGTGGGTCTGGCATCAGCAGTGGCTTGATCATCATCGTTGGAAGTCTTGGTAACAAACGTTCCAGCGCAGATGTTGATGTGAAGCTCTGCTGCTAATGCCTGGTATTTCTTTCGATACTTCTCAGCGTCTTCAAGCGTAAGTGCAAAGGACGGTTCTTCTGGCACCCAACCTGTAAGGTGGTATTCTGGTAGGACTGCTAGTGATGCACCTTGTACCGCAGCGAGTCGAATCTGTTCAGCTGCATGTGCAAAGTTGTGCTCAGCATCAAGAGGCTTTCCAATGTTAGTAACTACCAAGTAACGTAACCAAAACGAATGTTGTCTCTCACCTTTGGCTTCATTTGCACAAGAGCCACCTTGAAGGAATGATTTGGTGTTATCAACGCCATTTCGATTAGCTTTGACTTTGACAGCTGCAGAAACAAGGGAGCATGGACATGGCGCTCATGGTACAGATAGCTTAGATAGCCAGGAGTGACAAGACCCTTGAAAGAGTAAGAGCAAGCAATGGCCGTGATTCCTGTGCCAATAACTTCCGTTTCTGGTATTCGATTCCTTAGCCTATTGATACTTAGTTCGGAATGGGGTGGTGGAGCTGTAACGAGGTTCGGGAGCTTGATGGGCCTTTGTCTGGGGAATACGATAAACATCTCACTTGATGTCTCGAACTGGAAGTAAAATGACACGCGTGTGATGAGATATGCATATCATGCTATCCATGCGATGCGATTCCGCATTTCCGCATTGTTTGATCAATTTTGGCAGTCTTGGGTCACTTGAGCAGGTGGCAATAATGGAATATACTGGTGGAGATGAGATACAAAGCTAGTTCCACTTTACTCTAGGTACCAGTACCTATACTTTGAGACTGTTCGAGATAGAGTGCATCTTGACGCCGATAATCCGCAACACTGTGAGACAATATCGCGGAATACAAGCGAGATAGACGCGTCTCCTCGGATAAGAGAACGGAATGATACCTTAGAACAATAACCCAATAGGAGGCCGATTGACTTCACGCTAAATGATCACGTGACATATGAACCTCTATCTCTCTCCTCTCTGGTCCTTCTCCACTCGCGACTATCCCGCACCTTGAAATCTCCACTCGTCAACACGGATACAACCAAGCCGGGTCATGATGCTATCATCTACACACTCAGCGGCGCGCATGAACATCACTAGATCACGCACGGGATGTGCCGTGTGTAAGTCCAAAAGAGTACGCCACTTACTATTCTGGCCTCCCTCACCTCAGGACCCCTCTTTCTGACCGCTTATTCCAGCTCAAATGTGATGAATCAAAGCCCGCTTGTTCCCGGTGTGTAAGGCTAGGCATTCCGTGTCCTGGATATCAAAAGCCCTTAAGATGGAAGGGCGGATCAAAGTCTCCGCCGAAAGATCCCCCCGAGACACCAGCTAATGCTTCCGTTGATGAAGCCCCCTTACCTCCTCACCAAGGCGGCCAACCAAGTCCGATGTATGCTGCTTATCAATCACAACCACAACAACACCAACCTGCGCCTCCAGCCCCTCCTCAACCCCAACCTCAACCTCAGCAGTCGGATCAGTTTGTAAACACCTACTATGACCAAGGCCTCCTAGACCATCTATCCAATGTCATTGACGCCGGATGTATCGAACCTCAAGGGCAGGAAGCGATGGATGCTTCCTTGCCTTTGATGCAGTTTCCCGATGATATGTTACAGCTATATTCAGACCAGTCACTCGGCCAAACACCAGATAATGTGTCCCAAACACAGGACCAGAACGACGACAGGCTTTGGCCAACTACTGCTATGGGACCACCTCAAGTATATTCTCAAGCTTTGACCAGAGTGGATTCATCGAGTCAAGCTTCCGAACCCGTTATCGAGATGCCGCTAGCACAAGCTCTGCAAGACCATTCCTCTGTTCTTGTCGAATATTACTTTAAGGAGGTATGCGGCCTGATGTCTTGCTACGATAGTCCGATGAACCCGTACCGAACTACCATCTCAAACATGTGGACCGGGTCACAATCTCTCTACTACATCACACAGAGCATGGCCGCTGCATGTCTTTCAGAGGTTTCACCCACCTTCGCATCAGTTGGCCATCGCCTAAGAGACCAAGCTATGATATGCCTATCGAGGGAGGCCAAGGTCGCTGAACTAGAAACATCGTCCTTGTTGGCTTTGGTCATGTTGGGTATGAGTCTTTCATGGCATGATCCAAAGAGCCTTGGTCAACCGCAATTCGATGTCCTCGCCCGTAAGGTCATGTCTGCCGAAGCACGCGGCGATCCTCTCGCCCTGGCCGATAAGAAGAAGGAATTCTTTTTCTACAATTCACTCGTGTATTGGAAGATGTTGCTTTCCTTCGTAACCGATATAGATCCGAACACAAGAAGTGCTCAACCTCAGCCAACTCCGCCGGATTCTCTAGATATGCACGAGCCCCGTATGCCTCATCCACAAACAGGTATCGGTATCGAGGTACAGGAGTTAGTTGCCAGTGTGGGTAGTCTTGTACGAAAGGAACGAAAGCGACTTCGCGGTCGTCGATTTGTTTCGAAAGAGGATATCCAACAAGCCCAGGACGCGATTCTCGCTTCGGAACAGCTGCATGCGGAGCTATGTGCGATTCAGCTACCACAGGAGAACGATATTGTAGATGCAGGCGACGAACTGACGCCAGCCATTCATCTGGTGAACATTGCTGAAGCCTATCGCTGCACGGGGCTGCTTCAGCTATACCGAAACTTTCCGGATCTTCTGGTCCCATATGCACAATCTGCACACTTCATGACTGGCTCACCTGATTCCTCTGGCTCGTACCCAGACGAAAGAGCTTTTGCAGATACTTGGCTGACTTGTCTGGCTCTACATGTGTTAGACCTAGTCAAGGATATTCCAACCTCGTCTCGAAGTCGGTCTATCCAGCCGTTACTATTTGTTAGTATCTGCAGTGAGCTTTCAATGTGTCGCTCGTACTGCACAATTTCAAATTTGCAGCGATCCCCGGTCGCTAGTATAGCAGCAAGTCCACGATTCCGAGTACCATTAAATGGCCTGGAAGTTCTTCAGGCTAGGAAGATTGTTCTCTCTCGTCTTTCGGCCTTTGAAAATATTTTAGCGGCCAAGCCGATTCGGCGAATGCTGATGCTAGTCAAGAAGACATGGGCTTGTATGGATGAGGAAAAGAAGGATACTTACTGGATGGACGTAATGATGGACAATGGATACGAGACGTTGATGGGATGAATCTAGTCGAGCACGGATAGTCTATCAACTTTTGGGGAGGGAGGTGATCTGATTTTCGAACAGTTGAGCTTTTGTCATACAATTTTAGAACCTGGTAAGAAGATGCCAGTGGTGCCACCGTATATAAGCTTCACACCGGAAGTAGTTGCTCGGCGAAGGAAAGGTGAAGTGGTTATTTGTTGTTAATTGCAATTACGAATGCGGGATTTCCCCTAGTTACCGCTGACCTGACGATCCGTCAATATTCAATGCCGCTGTTCACGTCATGCCATGCCTAGGGTCCAATCCACTTATCCACAAAAGGAACTAAAGCAGAGAGTCTTGGCATACTACTTACCGGATCTGGGTGATAAAGCCGCCAGATCGTAGAGGATATAAGGCAAGGGGATCTAGACCTGATCGGCTTTTTGACTCGATTGGGGTAATAGGAGGAACAACACCATCTCGACTGTTGGTAGACCCTTGTGTTGGCTGTGCATGGGTCACAGACCAGAAGATATATGTACCGATATTGTCGCATGCCGGCTACAGATTGCTCATCACCATCATCCTCGCCATCATCACCAACGACACCATGGCTCGTGGTCTTCTCACCCTCTGCACCAGTGCCTTTTTGGCCGCCGCCAAGGCTGTCCAGCCCGCCGACGTGGTCTTCCACAATGGCAGCATCTATACCATGTCTCCTAAGAACACTATGGTCACCGCGATGGCGGTGCGTGACGGGAAGATTGAGTATGTCGGCAACAAGAAGACGGTGCATTCATACATCGGAAACAGCACAAAGGTCATTGATCTGGAAGGTCGCATGGCCATGCCCGGCCTTGTCGATTCTCACATGCATCTCATCTCAGGAGGTCTCTTCCTTTTGAAGTGCGATTTAAGTTATCAGACATTACCGATTGAGAAAGTGCTGGAGCACATCCAGGGATGTCTTGATGACGAGACAGACAAGGGTGATGATGCTTGGATGGAGGTCGTCAACATGGATTACGCTGGTCTTGTCTCAAAGAGTGGTAATGTTGGCAAGGCTCAACTTGATAAGCTGAGCACCAAGCGGCCCATTATTGTTCGCTCAAGCGACTACCACACGATCCTCGCCAACTCGCGCGCGCTTGACTTATCGGGCATTGACGCAAGTACCAAGGATCCCCCGGACGGCAAGATTGTTCGCCTTCCCGGAAGCCAAGAACCTGCTGGTGCTCTTCAAGACGGCGCCTCTAACCTTCTCGCTGGCCCTCCCCCTCCAACCGACGAGGAGAACCTCGAGGCTGGTCGTGCCGCCCTCAAGCTTCTCCGTGAAGCCGGTATCACTACGTTCCAGGATGCTGCTGCTCTAGAGGACCACCACACTGTCTTCAGAGCCATCAAGGAAGAGGACGGTCTTTCTGCGCGCGCTTACTTCGACTACCGTATTGAAGCGCCCAAGTCGATCGACGATGTTCCTGCTCTTGTTAACAGCGTCATCAAGAGGTTGACTTCTTGGAACGACGATTCTACCATCAGCCCCAAGCCCACGCTCAAATGGCAAGCAATCAAAGCCTTCATTGACGGTGTCATCACTTACCCTTCCAACACCGCCGCCCTCATCGACCCCTACTGGGCCCCCGTCAACAGCTCCAACGAGAACGGCACCTGGGCCCCCGATAAGAACTCCCTCAATGACCCCTACTGGAAGCCTGCTATCCTCACCAAGACCCTCGAGCTTCTCTTCCTTGCTGGTATTGACGCGCAGTTCCATACCGATGGCGACCTTGCTGTGCGAGTAGGCCTTGACGCTGCCGAGGCCTTCCGCAAGAAGCACCCTGCAAAGAAGGACTTTCGTCTTGGACTCGCCCACGATGAGCTTTCGCATCAGAAAGACTGGTCTAGATTTGCCAAACTTGGCGTTGACCCCATCGTCAGTTACCAGTGGTCTCAACTCAGCTCATTTTATATCCCCAACACGTTCAACGCTCTTGGCGAATACCGCATGGACAACCTTCAGGCGTGGGCCCAGTTCGAGAAGCGAGGTCGCCCTCTGGTTTATGGAAGTGACTGGCCTGTAAGTTCACCTCATCTCAATTACAAGAACTAGAAATTGACAATAGCAGATTGATCCTCTTGACGAGTTCCTAGCTCTCAAAGTCGCAGTCACTCGATCAGGTGACCCTGAAAACCCCAACTCGCCTGCCTCTCAAGGACCTCCCTTTGATGGTGTTTTCCCCGGCAGTGGTATCTCACGCACATCGGCCCTTCGCTCCATCACCATCAACGGCGCCCG
The DNA here is from genome assembly GCA_014898915.1 of Fusarium chlamydosporum. Taxonomy (NCBI): domain Eukaryota; kingdom Fungi; phylum Ascomycota; class Sordariomycetes; order Hypocreales; family Nectriaceae; genus Fusarium; species Fusarium chlamydosporum. The sequence goes on along the minus strand of JAAVUD010000015.1, from coordinate 382,713 downwards.
CTTCCTTCGTGCCGACAAGGAGATTGGCTCACTCGAAAAGGGCAAGATTGCGGACATCATCGTCCTTGAGAACAACTTCTTCAAAGTTCCAGAAGAGGCATTGGGCCGCCAGAAGGTGCTGCTCACCATGGTCGGTGGCGAGGTTCTCTACGTTGCCAAGGGTCACGACTTTGGCGTCAAGGCAAAGTTTCCCAACGACGACAAAGCCAGCTCTAAGCTTGCCCGTCGCACTATTGGCGGATTCAACGCCAACGAGCTATCAGAAGATGCCAAGACGGATGCTGCGAAGCTACGAAAGAGGGGCGCCTGTGTCCACAAGCATTAGACGAGCGCTGGGAGTAGGTCATGCTTGAGGAATACCGAGAATGGCTTGATAGACTATTTTAGCCATTACATCAATTATAATACCTTATTCCCCCAGTCCAATACAGGGGAGCTAATTCCTAAATGTTCCATCCTTTTGTAACGGTTCTTTCTTTTTCGATCTGACTATCACCAGGTAACTTGCGAACTGCATGCTGTCCCAATGAAAATTGTGTGGAAAACATAGCAAAACTTCATGATCTTGTAAACAAAGCTTAAATGCAAGGATCACATGTGATTGTGACTGTGATTGTGACTGTGATAAAGATCGCTTTTTTCGGCATCCCCGTCGAGATCCCGTGTCTTGTCGGCTGGTCAAGGAATAGATGGAACTGCGGGTGTTTCAGTCCACTAATTCCTGAGACTTCCCAGATACAGAAGTAATATCCATTCTCTCCTGATTTTGATTCTGGCACGATTGAGGAGTAGAACGGTGTTAGTGCAGATCTTATGCAGATGACTTTGGCAATATGGCTGCAGTTGGCTTTATCATTGGTGTTCTTTGGTGAAGAGTTAGCATGTCTCATTTTATCAAGCCAGGTCCCGCTTACCCGGTGCTTGACCGAATATAGGTAATAGAGCCTACACTAAAATCGGCTATGATAACTAGATGTTGAAGGATCAGAAGGCTTGGCTAGGTAGGACAGAAGAGACTAAACAGGTAAAATGGTTTATGTCGTTTTCGATTAGATTGTAAAGCCGCTTACTTGTTGTGCTCAAGACTAGGGGTTTTGGCTTATCTCTGAAATTTGATCTGGGATAGGAAGAATGCTTGGACGGATCTGTAACATCAGGAGATACACATCAATCCATGGACAAATTGCATCAATGGATCAGTCACTATGCAGCGTCGATGACACTAAAGGAGCGAAGGATCTACCGGGAGCCAGGAACATGACTCCGACAAGGTAGTATTCGATCCCGGCCGGCGTCTCTCGGTGTGGTCCGAGTTGGTTCTTCTGCTATTGTACCTGTAAATTTGACCGAGTGCAATCATTCTCTACGGTATCATTCCCGATGAATAAAATACATGGTGTGGTTCATTCAGCTTTTGTTGGTTACAGGAATATTTTCAGGTGTGGCGTCTGTGTCGCGATTCATGCCTGAGCATCATGACCTATCCCACCAAATTTGGACAGCAGTTCGTTCAGCCCTTTCCAAGGAGGGGTTTCTTTGCGAAGTGTAGAGAGCACTGAAGTTGTTTGTTGTTTCCGATTTCAACAGGGAGAGGAATTATGATTGACCCTTAGGGGTTTGTTATTGAGAGGGAGACTACTAAGGTAGCTTGTTTCCCCCGCGTATATTAACCAAGTTCTGCTCCCTAAGTGGGTATCAGGGATCTACATTAGCGTAGAGTTAAATCTCGGGCACTAATCCCCTAAAAAATGGATGCCGCTTACTTTCTTCAGCGGATATTTCCAGGCTACAAGACGCTATCAGATAGCGTGAATCCCACGATAGTCTACCACTCATCGATTAAGGTCAAGTTCCTGAATGTCATTCTGATCTTAATACAGCGGAGACATTCAGTACCACTACCGAAATAAAGAAGAAAAGAACACTGGAAAGTTGCCAAGTCTAAACTCTACTCATGTGACATTCTTCGTACCCATTTGTTATATACGAGACGAATTGAGCAGGTGGTTAATCAAGCTCCATTCTTCATAGTTTCCCTCTCCAGGGAACATACCGCACTCCGCGGGGAAGGGAAAGCTTCTTTCCACAAATAATCAAGGTCTGGTAGACAAGATGTAACGCTAAAGCAAATATTCATTGGATGACCAACCTTGGTTTTCTTTGGGACGTCTACTTTTCCGTGGCACCTTTTGGCTTAGCGAGTCCCAGTTGAGGCGGGACAAAGGCATCCAAGTATCGGACATTCAAAAAGGACCCTTGTCAAACAGGGACCGAGCCATGGTCTGATGCACGTCAACCTCTAGGTTTAATCAAGGACACCCTTCCCATCCATTCCGCATCATCTGGTTTGCATCATTCAGTTCTACTGCTCCCCTTCCGATGATCCATTTCAAGTATTGCATTGCAACATATTCATATAACTTCTTTTCTTCAATCATACGTTATACTTCAACTCTTATGGTACAATAATCTTCTTTTACTAACACAATGGTCTTTGCGCCTTCTGGTGGCGCCGTGCTTGTAAGTCTACCAACCTCTCCACATCTCTCAGTACTGACATAACCAGGCCGTGATCTTCACCCTTATCACTCTGTCTTCCGCCATTATTGCCGCTCGAATCTATCTCCGCCTAGTGATACAGAAACAAAGCCTCATCCTCGCAGACTGGATACGGGTATTAGCATGGATATCTGCTTTTGCTACGGCATCCTTTGACATATTCTACTCAGTCGAGGGCGCATTAGATCCCGCCAATGATTACACTCTGAACAACTGGGATGTGCCTCCGAAGAAGCTACAAAGAGCTCTCAGGGTCTGTATCACCACGGAAAGAGTCCAAATTCGATACTGACTCGAGATAGATGACATGGGCTAGTATGATTCCCTTCTTCACAACATTGTACCTCTGTAAAGCCTCTGTTCTTGCAGTATACCTTCAGCTTTTCCCACCATTCATGAAGAAGAGGAGAGTGGCGCTTTGGGCGGTGGCTGCCTACTGTGTGGTGGCATTCATCATATCGTTATGTCTTCAACTATTCCTCTGCTTTCCCATTGAAAGAAATTGGTACGTTGATATAAAGTCGCCCTCCTTTCATCCCAGCTTCTGATTTCAGATACAGGTCAATCGAGGAAAATGAAAAAGCATGTGACCTCTGGATGCTTATCACGACTTTCCAAGTCGCTTGGGCACTACACTTTATCGGATCTCTTGCCCGTAAGTTTGGCCGCTACATCTTATCTAACTTGATTGAAGCCGTAACTAATGTGATATTGGCATAGTGTTCATTCTGCCATTCCTCGTCCTTCACAAACTCAACATGCGGCCAAAAGTGAAAGTCGGTGTCTACGCGATTTTCCTTCTTGGTTCCATCGATGTAGCGGTCTCACTGGCTCGATTCTTGACAGTTCAGCTCGCTGCTGTTGGAAGTTTTCGATCCATCACAACGGTTGGTAAGTTATGCCCTTGATGTCACATGAACATTCTTTTGACACATAGTAGAACTTTGGAGTGCACTTGATGTCTATATCGGTCTAATAATCGCTTGTCTTCCGGCCCTTCGACCATACCTGCGTCGTAAGGGCTCCAAATTCAGTTACGAAGAGTCAGGGAGACCGACAGGCAATTCAACACACCCTGTACGAAGAACAGTTGATCGAGGCTTCAGAGAACTCGACGAGACACCGTCACTAGAAGGCGATGCAGGTCCCGCCTCATGGGCTGTCAAGCATTCGCCTGAGTTTGGTGCGACGGAGTGGAGCGACAAGAAGAGTACACGCAGCGACGTCGAGCTCGTGGTTCTTGACGTCACGGTAGCCAAAGACCGGGGGCACCTGTAAATAACAAGGCTATCAGATGTAACGGCCATTGATGCGTATAGAATCGGATTTGATTAGCGGGCACTTCCTAGCCCACGCGCATTGGTGACGTCGTACTTAGGGCCTTGACGGTGGAAACTCACCTCTCGCGTACAACCGCCAATATTAATAGTTTAAACCTTATAGCAATATCCCTTTAGGGAAAGATTGGGCACATTCAATCTTAATCAGTTACCATTCACGCGACAAGTGCACGAATGGTTTCGATATCCTTGAGTTTGGGGCATATTGAGTTGCGGCAAATGCCAGGGGCGGTGGAACTTGAGTTGATATCAGGAACTTAAGACCCTTATTTTACTGGACCCCCAGTGGTACAACTCAAAACATGGTACCTGACTCATATCCCACGATATATCCGTCAGCTGTTGACCATGGCTTACTCGCGGCTGGTCATCAACTGTCACAAAACGCTTCGGGAAGAGCGGGATGTTACACACAAAGTTCTGTAAACCTGATTCCAGATGGTTTTAACTTTATCATCAGTTACAGGACAGGGGTAATATTCTCGAAATAGCGACATGGCGAAACGTTCAAGAGCAAGCATCGATCGTTACTGGGTCTAGGATATCCAGTATCTTGGCGCCTCTCGGCCTCGGGAAATCAAACCTCCGAAGAATCTCAAACCGGCTTCATGTTGAGTTAGCAAAAACACCATGAAAATCATCATCGAAGAAATATGGAAGCTTCACTTCCTTATCACGAGCCATCGATAACAATTGTCGCTGTGTTATCTGGTTTCTTACTTCTGCTCAATCTAATTAATTATGGCCTAGACAAATTGGCTTACTGCGGTCTTATTGGCCAAGTCGTGATAGGGATAGCTTGGGGTACGCCAGGGGCAAAATGGCTATCTCGCGAGGTTGAAGGTGCTGTAGTGCAGCTGGGATACTTAGGCCTGATTCTTCTTGTTTTTGAAGGCGAGTTTGAATTTTTTGATCATCAAGGCATTCACTAATATCTGTGTCTAGGCGGTTTATCAACCTCTTTCAGATCTTTAAAAGCCAATCTCGGTCTATCATCAGCCGTGGCTACGACTGGAATCTTACTTCCTATCAGCTTCTCTTTTGCAGTGATGTCTATGCTCAACGCAACTCCGTTGCAGGCTTTCGCAGCAGGTGCCGCGCTGTGTTCGACAAGTCTCGGCACAACATTCACTATCCTTGGTACAAGCGGCCTTTCTTCAACTCGCCTCGGTGTTGTTTTGACGAGTGCTGCCATGATGGATGATGTTGTCGGTCTTATCATGGTTCAAGTCATCTCTAACCTCGGAGGTGGCTCATTCGACGCTGTCACTGTAGTTAGACCCATCATGGTTTCGCTAGCATTTGCGATCGTTGTCCCGATTCTGTGCAGATTCATGGTTCTGCCGATTACCGTCCGCCTGAACTCTTATCGCGAGGCAAATCCGTCTTCCACGGTCTCGAGGCTTTTCAGTATGAAGCAGACTGCGTTTGTTATCCACACAGCATATTTTCTAGGTATAGTCATCGCAGCCACCTTTGCGGGCACTTCGAGTCTTCTGGCCGCTTATATCGCCGGTGCTACTATTAGCTGGTGGGACTCCGAGGTTCCGCACTTGCAGGCTCGGGACACCAATATCGGCACAGCTGGAGATTCTGAGCAAACTGTAACCATAGAGAACCAAACAGTGGAAAGGTTCTCTTCTGTCCAAGCAGGCTCGCCTAAAATCATGGAAGGTGGCTCAGGTACTGAGATCTTCGGTGACTACTACGAGCCTGCCTTACAGCGACTTCTCAAGCCATTTTTCTTTGTAGGTCCACTGCAGATTATGCTATCTCCAAGTACTGACCACCCTTTAGGCTTCCATTGGCTTCTCTGTACCCATCACACAGCTGTTCACGGGTCCCGTCGTTTGGCGTGGTGTCATCTACACCATTCTTATGATATTTGCAAAGCTCGCGTGTGGACTTTGGCTTATCTCCTTTAGCAATCCTTTCCAGATGTTCGCTCGACCCATTCGAAAGCTTACACCCACATTTAAGAAGTCAACAAAGACTTTGGTACCTGGTGCTCAGTGTGCGGACAATTCGCCACAAGATGAGACCAGTGGGCCGACACAGCGAGCTGAAGAGCGTGATGCCCTCCCCTTAGAGTCGCTCAATGCTACGAATACACCACAAGCCTCTGCACAAGCACGTAACTCGACACCGAAGCCTGAGAAATCATTATCTCTCTACCCAGCATGTATAGTCGGCATCGGCATGGTTGCCAGAGGAGAAATTGGCTATTTAATTTCCGCACTTGCCGAGAGTAAGGGTATATTTGGCCGTTCAGAGAACGGACAGTCATCAGAACTTTTCCTTATTATCACTTGGGCCATTACACTTTGCACGATTATTGGTCCTATTTGTGTAGGGCTCATTGTGAATAGGGTCAGGAAACTTGAGAACGCTAGCCAAGGCGCGAGGGGTGAAAGCAAGAGGAATGTTCTTGGGGCTTGGGGCGTTAGTTAGGCGATTCTATCATGGTTTTTGCGGTGTAAAAGTTTGCATTTCTCAATGGATCTTATCAACATAAGATGTCAGAATAGAGGCCGGCGGTTTGAAACATAGTTGCATATTCTCTTGATTATGATCTTTTGGTGTTCACTGGCACATAGCTACCACTTCGTTTCTCTTGTTACCTTTCCCTCATGTACGCTTTGAACTATAATGAGACAGGGGTTGACTGTGCAGCGCCAACACTCAAAACCTCTTCACTCAACCCAGCCCAGGCAGATGATGCTTGAGTAACATTGATGGAACCTTGGTTCGAGCTCTGCCTCATCTTGTTCAGGGATTGGAATCCACCTCTGATACTATCCGCTTCATAACCCTTGGCACGAAGAACACTCGTCGCTACCCGAGAACTGTCTCCGTCATAACAAGTGAGCAACACCCGTCTATTGTCAAGAAGGGACTTGATATTCTTTCCAGGAGCCTTGAAATCATCTTCGAGACTCTTCCAAAGTGATTCTAATAGCTTTGCATCCGAGAAGGGGCTTGGTGTGTTATCTGATACAAAGGGCATATTGACAGCGCCAGGAAGATGGAAAATGTGGAAATCTTGAGTTTGTCGCAAGTCGATTATCGTAGTATCCTGTTTGGACCGAAGAATGCCTTGTAGATCGATAGTGTTTACAGATGCGCTTTTAGGATCAGCGAGAACCATGTCGAGAAGAGCACCCCGGTCGACGTCGAAGAAGGCATCGAGAGCTTCAGATGCTGTTCGCTCCCATTTCTCGTCGTATCGGTAGAGATCGACCTTCAGAAGATCCTAAGTATTGTTAGTCAGGGCCGCATCGCATTTTGATGACCACGCACCTCGTTCTTGATGGATGGGAAATAGCTTTGTCCAAGCTTGTCAAAGTACTCGTTGATGTACTGATAAGGCAAATCGCAGCATAGAAACACGCAGTTGATATCCCCGTCTGGTCCAGCCAGATCGGAAAGAGAACCTTCGGCCTTACGTTTCTCGACGAATTGGAACAGTCCTGTGAGGTTGAACCCAGAGGATGGCCCACAGACAATTCCGTTGCGACAGAGATCTAAGGACTTTGAAAAGGAGTTGTGAGAGTCAACTTCCTCAATATGATCAACTGACTTTTTCCAGGGGAATTGTACTGGGGCCATAAGGGCGAAGGATCGGGGGCCAGGTACTCTATCTCCGGCTGCGGTACATACGCTATGGAGCAGTTAGTCCATAGTCTCTTCTTGAGATGGAGTGATTTACTACTCACCCTAGCCGATACACCGAGGGCTTGGCATCTTTGAAGTACGTTCCAAGACCAGTCATAGTACCTTTAACCATCAGCAAATAGTAGACAGTAGATCGTTTCACCCACCTGATGTTCCCATTCCTGCGCAGATCAAGTTGATTTCCGGCAATTGTTTATAGATCTGTGGACCTGTCCACTTGACATGGGCATTCCAATTCTATTATGATGTCAGTACGTGAACCTATCCTTAGCCGAGAAAGCTTACAAGATCATTCTCATATTGGTTTGGATTGATGATTGTTTCGTCAGACTCCTGAGCTAGTCGCTGAGCTGCTCTGATACCGCCTCTCTCGTCTAGGGGCTCTGGTTGGGATGGGCCTCCGAATAGCGTGCTATAGATACTGTATCAGCCGGTGTCATGCCATATCTTGGGTGTTTTCTTTAACTGACATATCGATTCCAAAGAACTGCATAAGCTGAAGTTTTGTTGAACTTGTCTTGTTGCTCAAGAATGCTCGGACATCATCAATACCGTGGATAGCTCGAGATATCAACGACATGGAGAGCACAGTCGATCCTGAGCTGTATTCCACAACTGCCTTAGTCTTTCCTGAAACAACACAGTTATTCAGAAGATTCAAAGCTATTGTCTCATTAGATTGATAATGGAGTACATTGGGGGATCTCCGTACCTGGCATGGCTTTCACATTATTCGCAGGATGCATAGTCATCATCTTGGCATATATACGCACTCCATCCTGGCGATAAGGATTAAGCGAATCTGGTATCTCGACTAGTGGCAGTGGTGGCGCAGATTCGGGATCAAAGTACTTCTTGACAGAGTCTTGTCCCTTGTACACGTTGAGGGGGTTGGGGCCAGCCATGTTGAAACAAAGTTATGGCTTGAAGACTAATGTCAAGTCGGGACATAGACGGACACAAACCGACAGGTAAGTCTGAAGGCGTAATCAAGTCACTATATAAGCGAAACGAGGCAATTTGATTTTGCTTCCCAGCCTTCTCGAGCAGTTCTTTTGGTTGCAGCAGGCTTTGCTCGGACTGCATGCATGCGTGGGATGTCTGGATGACCAACGCATCGTTCGTTTCCAAAAAGGACGCATAAATCAATCAAGCCAGTCACATTTCACAATCAAAAGCTTCATGGTACTAAGATCTTCATCTTACTGCTGAGGGTGAAGTGGGTGCTGGGGTTAGACCCGGGACAAAGGGAACGGGTGTCGCGATTTGGCTCAGAGGGGCAACTCGAAGAGCTGTCCCATTATTGATCGACAGGCTCTCACTTCACTGCAACAAATTGTTTTCTTTGAAAGCCCTTGATTCAGGACATTGAGGTTGATGGTTTCCACTTCAGTGATGTACCTGAGGCTTGAAGTGGCGTATTTGACCATCAAGGTAGTGGCATCGAGAGACATCAGATAAAGAACTACCAGCCCATATACACACTTTTGCAAGTAAACTACAGTATTTAGTAACAATTAATTATCCCCGCTGTCTATTGCAAGAGATTTGCAACAACGCCGGTCGTTCTCGTTAGCCTGATCCTATCGACCCTTGCAGAGAAGGACCCTGATAGTTTCTACCCTCAAGTCCAGATCCAGTTTAATAGTTTCTAGAAGAACCTTGATGATCCGTCAAGAACTTTACTCAGCACGGAGGGATCAGAATTCTTTCAGGATTAATATGGCAAGTATTCTATTCGTGTTGTTTTCGTCCAGGTTTCACACCAAATGGCATCACCTCCGAAACGGTCTGTAATGGTTAACGGGTGAAGTCCTCTCCAAACACTCCTTTCCTCATATTCAGCTTACTACAATGGCTGATTTAAGGTCCCCTTCAATAACCTAAAATACTCATGCTTAAACTCAACCTTGTTACAACCGAAGGTTGATCGGCACGAATCCCACCGTAATGTCCGACAAAGCCGTTGTAATCGAGATTCGGCAATCCCATGCCAACACCGAAACAAAGGAAAAGCATTCGTTAGTCCATAAAGGTAGTCATTTTCTTACATTAGTTGCGGCAGTTGCTCGGTAGTCAAAGCGGTGTACCTGAGGAGATCTGAGACGGCCAAACAGGTTCTCATATACTTGTCGATCCTTGTGTATGTAATTTGAAAAGGGAGGTTGAACGCCATTCCAGGACGGAGATGCTGTGATAAGATATGCTATGCTATGACACAGGGGCTGGGTTAAAAGAGAGCCGATATTGCAAAAGGTCCAACCTTCCTCCATTGGCGTCACCAGCAAAGGGAGAGAAACAATGGCAGATAATCGGGCAGCAGAGGCCAATATTGTCATTAGTCGAGATCTTGGCTCTACAAACACCATCGTCGTCAATGGGGGGTCGGAAAATGGCAAGGCTCATCAGTTCAATGAGCAAACTAACTATGTTCCTCCAAGAGCCATTATCACAGTATGTTTGTAATCGGCTTACAAGCAGATATTGAGCTAACAGTCGTGACAGATATTCCTAGCATGTGCAAGCGTCGATTTGTTAGCATTGATGGACCAGACAATGCTAGCAACCAGTCTGTATATCATCGGAAATGCGTTGGGCTCAACAGCTCAGGTCTCGTGGATAGCAAGCGGTTACTTCATGTGAGTGTCATTATAATAGTATGCTAGCACACATTAACAGCCTCCAGAACGTCTACTGTTGGGCAACTTATGTATGGAAGATTATCAGACATTTGGTCTCGCAAGATAATTCTTCTTATGGGCCTTGCCATATTCTTTATCGGATCACTTGCCTCTTCTCTAGCAGACTCAGTGCTGCAACTGACAATATTTCGAGCATTTACGGGTATCGGAGGAGGTGGTCTCATGACTGTTGCGCAACTGATAGTGAGCGACGTAGTTCCCTTACGGGAGAGGGGCAAATATCAGGGCATTTTGGTGAGTTAACCCACCTACAATTCCAAATACAAGGCTAAGCGGTCCTTCACCAGGGTGCTGTGGTGGCTATCGCCAACGGCATAGGTCCTGTCATTGGAGGTGCTCTTTCATCAAGCTCTGAAGATTCATGGCGATGGATCTTTAGGATGCAATTACCTTTAACACTTCTGACGACCCTTTGTGTTCTCTTCTTCATGCCATTGAAAAGGGTGGAAGGAGACTGGAAATTGTAAGTATCACCTCGCGAGCACGACGCGTGTCTCTGCTAACGTGGCGAATAGAAAGCTAAAGGCTGTGGATTTTCTGGGTATTTTTCTTGCCCTAGCCGGTATGACTGTGGTCATCCTGGGTTTAACGTGGGGAGGAAAGGAATACGCGTGGAACTCAACGCAGGTTATTACGACATTGGTGGTAGGTACAGCTGTATCAGTCGCCTTCATGCTGTGGCAGTGGAAGGGTCCAAAGTACCCATTGATACCACGTAAGTCTCTAAACTCACATGCGTGTTCTGTCTCTAACCGATATCAGTGCACATATTCAAGTCGCGAATAGTCAACGGCGCATGTCTAACGATGGCCATCAACGGTTGGAACTTTGTCATGCAAGTTTACTACATACCCTCATTCTACCAGCTAGTCTACGGCTATTCAGCCACCAAGGCTGGAGCAATGCTCTTACCAATCACATTGCTTCAAACCGCCAGTAGTACACTCTCCGGCCTTGTTGTCCACTGGATTGGTCGGTACCGTGAGTGTATCCTCTTTGGTTGGTTATGCTGGGCCGTTAGTCTCGGTCTCATGTCAACTCTCGACGAGAATACCGGTGTGGACAAGCAGATCGGGTACTCGGTGCTCATCGGCATTGGTGTTGGCAACACGCTTCAGCCGTAAGTAGGGATAATTTAGTGATGTTTGAGTGGGTGTTAACAAGGACAACAGTGCGCTCATTGCTACGCAAGCTGGTGTTGAGAGGCGTGATATGGCTGTCGTCACGTCATTTCGCAAGTAAGTGATTATCATTAAACATAATACAGACAACGAAGTTAACAATATGCGACAGTTTTGTAAGAAACCTGGGAGCAACATTAGGCCTTGCAGTCTGTGGTACAGTCCTGTAAGACATATCAAAAACTTCTAATATTACTTACTAACCGAGTTAAACCAGGAACAACGTCCTAGCTGGTTCATTATCCTCGTTAAACCTGGACCATCATGACTCAAAAACCCTAATAGGCAACCCTCAAACCTTCCTCGACAGCGTCTCAAAAAATGAAGCAGACAGAATTCGATCAGTTCTCATTCCAGCCTACAGACAAGGGTTTCGCATAATCTTTCTCATCGGCGCGGGAGTAGCCAGCTTGGCATTCATCTTGGCCTTTTTTCTCATGCCGCAAGTAAATCTTACTCGGCCAGATGACTTGAGACTGAAACAAGAAGGTCGCAGAGCATATGAAGAAAAGAATACGAAGTATATGAGCTAGATAGAAGAAGGGTATGACGCTAAACATGCGTGCTTTGATGTAGCTGAGAAGGGAACTAGACTATGGGCTTGGAAACACCCTGACTGTCTTACTTCAGGGATTATATACGGCTGGCGGGCGCCAGGGATAAAGATATGGTATTTTACAAGATTTGTTATAACAGATTGACGCATGTACGAGTGATTCTGTAACAAATAACTTGGTTGCTAGGTGCTTGCTCCCAAGACCAAGACACCAGAGTTCTGACAGACAGGGATTATCTGGGAAGGTCATGTCAACGGAAGTAACCTATCCAAGCTGTCCCGGGTCTCGGGAGTTTCGTGGTCTAGCCCTCAAAGAAGCACGTATTTATTGTTCAATCAATGAGATAATTTACTACCCAAATATTAACAAGAACCCGGTGTCATGGCTATGGGTGCGGCTATGATGACGATCATTTGACATATCTCAGACAACCAACCAATCATGAGCCCCGGAGTGAAGCGCCGATATGTCCAGTGCTCGATTCATGAACCACTACTGTTGGAGCCATTCTTACCGCTACAAGGGCGCCTGGATGAGGTTAGATGCTTCAGGTAGAAAGGGACCTGAGCTGTCTAAATGTGACTTTTTTATGTTCTTTAGTGGGGAAACGGGTTCAATCAATACCTGCATGGTTTTTAATTATTGAGGTGTGGTAAAAGAAGTTGCTCACCTTTCTTACCCCTTTATTAAAGCTTCCAGCAGTCCCCTTCATGCAACCACGTTTTTCATTCTGCAACGAAAGACTTTTTAGGGTACTTAATTAAACCTCGTCTTGAACCTTTTTCTGCTAAACAATGCCCAACCCAGACCCAACACGCAATCGTCCTCTTCTCCCCGCCCTTCCAGCACAGCCCTCACAGCCCTCACAGCCCTCGCAGGTGAATATTCCCCGACCAACCCTTCCTCGCCGACCACGAGTGGGCGTCTCCGTCGCGTGTGAGCCTTGTAGAAGGCGAAAGACCCGGGTACTATGTTTCTTAATATCCCATGCCTACCTTATCTAACTGTTGATACAGTGCAATGGAAGTCGACCGCGATGCGCAGGCTGCGTTCACAACGACATGGCTTGCACCTACACGCTTCCTGTGAAAGACCACCAGCTGAGGCAAGAAATTATCAACATGCAAACGGAACGTGAAACTAGTCGAAAGCTCATTGAGATGCTACGATTCAGGAGTGCCGCTGAAGCGAACTTCATACTGGGACTGCTTCGTCAGGATACCAGCGTACACAACATTCTGCGCCAGGTTGAACATGGGGACATGCTGTGCAACTTGTCTCAAAAGACTGGCAGTGAAAGCAACTGCTCTTAATTATAGAACTTTTCCTACACATGCCGTTTCGTGTATTTCCCTAGTTGGGTAGTTGGTGGTCCGGATTGTCTTATCGGGCGCCTACGAAATCGACCTTTGAATCGTCATTACACCAACCCATACATGATACCTTCCAACCTCCTCATATGTATCAACCGCCGTCCAACCATGTCGAATCCTGTTCCAATCCTCAAGGACTCTAATAGAACCTTTCTCATCTTAGAAGATGCTGTAAGAGGGAACTATGGAGTATTGGCGGCTATATGGTCAGTCCTCTAATAAGCTCTCTGATAGCCTGCCAACCATCAGTACCAGTTACAACATCGAACACCTAACAGCTATGGTCAACGCAGCTGAGTCCAAGCGCTCGCCTCTCATTTGACTACTATTTCCTTCTACTTTGAAGCAGCTGCCCACGTTGGCATGGGCAGCTTCAGCAGCCATCAAATCTGCTACAGTTCCGCTCTCACTTCATCTCGACCATGCCCAAGATGTCTCAGATTGAACAAGTAATCCAAAGTCTTCCCTTTGACTATATCATGGTGGATATGAGTCATTATGATCATGAACAGAACCTGGCTAAGACCACGACCCTCACTAAACTGTGCCATGAGCGGGGCATTGCTGTGGAGGCGGAGAGTGGTCGTATCAATGGTGGTGAGGATGGCAATACAGACACTGGTGACCTCGAAGGTAGTCTCGTCCTTACGTTCCTCTGTACTCAGTTCTGACAATTCTAGCTCTTCTTACATCTCCCGAAGAGGTAGAAGACTTTCCTCAAAGCCGGTATCGACATCCTCGCCACAAGCATCAGCAATATCCATGGCGACTACGGGTCCAAGGGGCCTGAACTCGACTTCAAGAGGCTATCATCCATCGACCGACAAATTCAAGGTCGGGCGGTGATGGCGCTCCACGGCACAAATGACTTTAGCCCTCAGATCATCCAAGACTGTATTGAGGCTGGCGCTGTGAAGCTCAATGTCAACAAGCTACTTCTTCAGGTGTGGCATGTCCATTTGAAAGACAACATCCATCTGCCTCTAATGCAACGCGTGGATGAATGTATGAAAATACTGCAGGCTGAGGTTGAGAGGTGGATGGATGTCTGTGGGAGTAGTGGCAAGGCATAGTTAGAAGTCGCGACTGTAGTAGTACTCTGGGATTAGAGTAATACAGATACCACTAAGTCTCATAATGATAATCTTTATCCCAATGTTTTGTTTCCGTCCTGCGCACCTCTAGAATTGATCCAGTGAATTGGACACCAAGATGCTGTTTATGTTCTTCCATAGATGACATGCTGCTCACAGAAGGCTGGTTAAACACGCGCCTGTACAGAGTTATGCCAGAATCAATGATCATCTCCATCATAAAAATCTTGATCGTCATCACTTTCATCGTTGTCGTGATCATATACTTCATCCTCATTGACCACGCTGTCACTGTCCAGCTGTGTACGCGAAAGGTCACGTTCTCCAATAAGCTTCCCAATCTGAGAGAGAGCAAAGGCTCATAAGTTAGGAAAACACACCTGTTTTATAACAAGGCTACAGAAACGACAATGCCATACTCTCCTTACAATAGCCAACGTAACTGCCACTGAACCTTTTCGGTGTGCGACAAGGGCAATCCCGAGCCAATCTACAACACTAGACGGAACTCACAACTGCAACATGGACACGGTGGTTGAATCATGTGCCTTGTCTGCATAGCTGGGAGGTAATATCTCTGGGACACTCGCAGGCGGCCTAATGGAGAGCAGTAACTTGGTCGCTCAGGTTCATAGTATACTGTGTGCAGAAGCAGGGCTTCTGGACTCTTACAGCCGTGAAGCCAGCACGCAAGGGCTCATAGACAGTGGACCTCTAGGTAGTGTCGCTGGTGTTAATTTCGGCTCCGGGCTCAGGACATCGCTCGACGCAGCCAAGTTACCATATTTCACTGACTTCAGCCATGGAGCAGGTTCATTGTTTCGCATGCCTATGCGTTAGGTCTTCTGAATGGGAAATGCATGGAAGGCTTTTCAAGGTTGAGCGCATCCCAAACTCGCTCGGTCAACCTCATCGTTACAAGACTCTCATACGGGCTATTCACGGGCATGGTATGCCTCCTACTCAAAAGTTAAGATTATACTGCACTGTTGTAACTTTGAGGCTATTCCAGAGAAATCGCGTAACTATTCTTTCTCTCCTTTCTACTATACATGAGCATTCGCTCAGCAGTACTTTAATCCAACTCAGCGTCGATCTCCAAAAAGACAAATCATTCTGCTGAGAGACCGCGACGGCACAGGCAATAGAATCATGACCTGATAATCTCATGACCCTTGCAACAGCCCAACATCCGGTATGGTGTAGTGGCTAACATTTCGCGCTCTCATAACCTGAGAGATCAGTACCGCGGAGCCCAGGGTTCGATTCCCTGTACCGGAGTCAACTTTTGCAAGTCCCACAGCCTTCCAAGCAAGGGTTACTTGTATCTTTTTGACCTTTTTGTTGGCCGTCGTCTTACATACGCTCCCTTACCCAACTTCCCAAATTTTCTCCTGTGTGTGATTCAAATGCAACCAGGCAGTCTTGTTGTCTCTAGCGTCAGATGGACGATGAACTCAAAAAGGCGTATCCGAGCAGCTCAAGGACCTGGAAACGGGGGTCGAAATAAGACATCAGCACTATCTATACACCAACACATACCTGCAATCCATGCTATTGAGTCTAGAAATGTTCTGGAAATTTTCCATAAAAATTACTTTGCTTCCAGGGTAACGAACGGATAGCCTTCTAGTCCGCTGCTCCGTCGTGTAGTTTGTTGGACCAGCATCCGCGTCCCGCCAGCCAGTCGATGCCACGCGGTATGTAATGGCTGTGTTTATTTGCTTTCACGGTCCATTAAATCTCTTATAACCGCCGTGATAACAACAGGCAGGCATATAAGGTTTTGTACGCCTCCCAACCGACAGGCCGGTGCGAATATTCGGATCCGGAAGTGGGGCCGGCAGTTTCATCCACATGGACGGAAGTGGTGTCAAAGAATCTGGGTTTTGACTTGGGACAAGTGACCGATGACGTTGAAAAGGCATTAGAATTGGGGGTAAGTCTTATCGATAAAGTCATGGGGAACTAACACAGACTAAAGCTCATGTTTTCACAATTGTTCGACAATTGTGCAGTCAGTTCATTTAGAGCAATGACATCAACGACCCTATGTCCATTCAAAGTGCTGACGCTGACTATGTAAATGCCACAAGTGGTAATATTAGATTGTCAGCAATAGCGAGAGGCATCACTTACAAACCAAACATCAAGATATTAATGATTCTACCGGTGAAGACAGCACTAGGTGTTGGACTCAGAAAGACCTTCTGAATGGAGCTTTCGGAGACGGGATGATTACAAAGACAGTTGTAACAATCGCGCAATTCAATGTGGGTTGTCCTGGTCCAATGTGGGTTTGGCATCTCCACATTCGGGACCTCGGATTAGAAATCTACAGTACCTACATCGGCCACCTCAATGAATAATCGACCTAGACCATTCTCATTCCCCAGACAGAGACAAGCCCCTCACTCACTATATGTAGGTAACTTACATGTGCATGCATACTACCGTAGTAAAGGTCAAGATCTTCTATCCATTCATATAAAGGTCCCAACACCTCCCTCCACACTCACTCTCTCTCTCTTACTCACTCACTCACTCTACCATACACACTTTAATGACAACGCGTATTGCCCAGCTAGGCAAACAATTCGTCAACATGGCTCAAAAGATCAAGACCGACATCACCCTCTACACCACCAACACTCCCAATGGCATCAAGCCTTCCATTCTGCTCGAGGAGCTCAACCTCGACTACAAGGTAAACCAACCAACCGTTCACCGTAAACGCAACCAGCGTCTAACACTCTCAGGTGCACGCCATCAAGATGACCGAGAATGAGCAAAAGGAAGAATGGTTCCTCAAGATCAACCCCAACGGTCGCATCCCTGCTCTCACTGATACTCTCGACGGCAAGCAAATCCGTGTCTTTGAGAGCGGTGCTATGCTGCAGTACCTCGTTGATCGCTACGACAAGGACCACAAGCTCTCTTACCCTCATGGCTCTGCTGAGCATTGGGAGGTGACCAGCTGGCTTATGTGGCAGATGGGTGGTCTGGGCCCCATGCAGGGACAAGCAAACCACTTCAAGCGTATGTCTTCGTTATGTGTGAGGCAATGACATGCTAACGAATTAACAGGCTACGCTCCTGAGAAAATTGAATACGGCATCAACCGCTACACAAACGAGACCCGTCGTCTCTACCGCACTCTCGACACTCACCTAGCCAAGCAACCATCCGGCTACATCGTCGGCGACAAGGTGACCATTGCCGATATCTCCTGCTGGGGCTGGGTCGCCAGTGCCAGTAAGTCTCCTTCCCTCCAACACTGCATTGCACACACTAACAGAACTGAACAGAGTGGGCTGGTGTCGACCTCTCCGAATTCCCCAACCTGGAGAAGTGGCTTTACAAGCTCCTCGAGCGCCCCGGCTTCGAGGCCGGTCGCCATGTTCCTACCCCTCACACTGCCTTCGAGATGGCTAAGATGTCTGAGGAGGAGCTTGAAGAGAAGGCCTCTGGAGCTAAGAAATGGGTCCAGGCCGGTATGAAGGATGATGCTAAGAAATGAGTGAACGAGAAACATGAAAGTCCAATAATTACAGTAACTATAATACGAACAAACTTCCTAGCTCATATACCAAATTCGTGACAATTGTTTACTCATTACTTCTTGACAACAGCCAGCTTGCTTCGCACGGGTACATTGGCCTCTCTTCCGACTTCGGGGAAGCCTTCAAGCTTAACTCCCTTTCGGAAGATAACGCAATGTGTCGAACCTCCGAAATGGAACATACCCGTTTCCTGACCCTTCTTCACATGGTCACCTTCCTTGACCGTGATCTCACACGTGCTCACTTCATCCATACCAATGCCGACAAACGCCAGGAGTCCGATCGCCGGCTCATCAGCCTCAATGATGATAATCGCTCTCGTAGCCAGCGCACTGAGATAACCCTGGCTCTGCGACAAGCCCGCCGCTGAAATCTCAGTCGAACCAGGTTCGCCCAAGCCCTCGAAGAGAGGCTCGCTAAAGTAGGTACCATCTTGGACAAAAGCGCGTACGATCTTTCCAGAGACGGGAGTGTGCCAGCGGTGGTAAGACAGAGCGGAGAGGAAAGCCTGGTAGATGGTTCCACCCGCAAACTTCTCAGCGAGAGGGTCATGGGCAAGCATGTCGAGGATAGAGTAAGGCTGGCCCTTGGCGAAGAAACGATCGCGGAGCTTAACGTCGTGCTCGATATTGTAAACACGAGACTCGCAGCAGTTGGCGATGACGAGGTCGTCGTCTGGAGATGCTACAGGACGAGCGCTGTCGCGGATCTTGCGGGTAAAGAAGTCTAAACCAGTCAGTTAAGATGAAGTTATATGTCAGTGAGCATTGGTGTCTTACCATCCCATGACTTATAACCGTAGTATTGAGCTGAAGCATCACACTCAAACATGTCCTCGAACTTCATGTCTGTACCCAAAGGCTTGTTGGCGACTTCAACAAGGTCGTGAATACCAGTTGGGCCAAACCAGCCCTGCTTGTGATCACCCAAGACCTTTGCCGAGTCGGGCGTCTATACAGCGTCAGTTCAATTGCTTTCGGATATTCCATACAAGGGTGACATACCTGAAGATACCTGCCCCAGTAGTTGAGAATCTTCTTAAGCATACGGTTCACATCAGGGTCCAAGAAAGCCGCATAACCACTACACTTATTAGCCTCGATCTCCCTTCTTTACTCTCAGTGAAAACTCACCTGGGTGTTCCCATAGGGTAATCGAAAATCGCACAAAGCGGCACACCAACCATGCCCACGCTCTCAGCAGCATCCGTCCACTCAGGCGCCGTGCTAAAGATGTGGTTCAGCACCTGCAGCATGTGTTCGTAGTCACGTAGCTGTGGTGTTCCCGTGGGATCATTCTCGTAGGGGTGCTTCCGAGGAATCTCCTCAAACATCTGCACAAAATACATGTATATGCGAGGCGTCGTCTCAATGAACTCCTTGAACTCTTGGAGAACGGGGACGAGCTCTTTGGGGTTCTCGTCTGCGTGTTTTGTTACGCGGCGCATGTACTCCTTGTGCACGCGATGGTCGGCGGGAAGCCAGGCACCGGGCCTGGAAGTATCGAGTTAGCTATTGTGGGTGAGTAGAGGTGTGATGAAAGTGAGTCTTACTTGTGAATTCGGTGCTTCTTGGGGATATCATGGTGGTCGCCGTGTTGATGAACCATTGTTGCTGCTGTTGCTGCTGAAAGTGTCTTTATTAACTATAATACTCAGGAACAAGTTTGAGGTGATTTCAGCTTCAATTGCCAAGCCAGAGAGGTTCTATATAAGATTCTACCTTCTCCGTACCTCATCGACAATCTCACTGACTTAGTGCTACGTCAGCATCTCGATGATGTAAACCAGCCTTCAGACTTACATACAAGACCTCAGCTACAACTCCACCCCCGGGCATTACCGTGCTGTAACCCCTCTCTTCTCCTCATCCGGAGGACCCGTTTGTAGAGTGCCGTTATTCCGTATTCACCTCAATTCCCTGATATACATGTTTTTATTTCCTCTTTTTTTTAAACCCAAGAATGCAAGGCGCATTGGTTTGTCAATCATTTTGCCGATCTCCCGAACTAATGGAGCCAATCGATTGGAAAAATAACTATGACGTTGTGCATGTTTAGCAAAACAAGACCGGATTTTCTCAAAGCCTCAAATCTATTTTGAGGATTTAACTTGATGATAATTATAGTTTATGTTCGCTTGGAACTTTCCGTTTTAACTCACTTGGTTTAATTAGGCAACATTGCAGTCCTGGCAACATTGTGCATTGGGTAGCTTTTCGTGTTGTGATTCTCGACAATCGAGATGAGCACTTACGGTGTGGAGATCATCATTCTAAGCTAATAGTGCATATCATACTGTACTTATTCGTACATGCACACGCAACTCACCACAATGCAACGCGTATCAGCCAGCATCAATTAGGGCACAATGGGGGATATGGCTTAAGTAACTTTTAATATCTTCTTATTCATCCGCTTCAACCCTCAATCTCCAAAACATCCAATGATAAGATGCCTCTGCGTAAGTCTGACTACTACCACGAACCGACACTGGCATCTCCGGACTTTCGCTTCAAGTCCAAAGAATTTCACCATCAAGAACCCGCCTTCCATCAAAATCGCTCCGTTTGTGCCCCTCCTCATTGGGCAAGAATATAACAGAAAACACCATTTCAACGGCAACACCGCAATCAGTTATCAAAAGACAAAGCAAGAAGCTCGAACGCCTGGGATTAAATAATGTAAAAGAAGGACTCCGGAAAAGACATGTGTGTGCCTTTGTTTCACCAGAGACTCAGGCAGCTCACCGACTGAGCCCGTCACATCGGTGGATGCATGAAATTTCCTCTATTGAATGTGTCGTGGTGACAAGGTCGCTATCTTTTGTTCAGGTGGGTGGAACGAATCGCTTAAAAGGTGTAGAACAAAGGGAATGAAAGTTGCGTCGCTAACCAGTTGGCAGACTGGTTTGGTATGGTATGGTATGGTGTAACACAATGGCTGAATGTAAATAATTCGAAAAGGAAATTCGTCACGTCGTAAAGTGTTGTCAGCACATGCAGTAAGGAGTGGGTGTTGTCGACATCGTGGTTCGTTCGACAGTTGATTGCAAGATAAGGTCTACATGACCACACAGCACCCGCAGCCACCTTTGCTGTCGTCGTCGGCGGGCTGTTGACGTTGGGGTTGTTGCTGTTGCTGTTGCTGCACAGGTGGCTCCGTAGATGGCTCCTCTTTTGGTTGCTCCTGTACTGGCCCATTGGGCGAAAGAGGTGCGTTGGGTGAGAGAGGTGTCCTTGGACTTGGTAGAGGACTGGCGAGAGGCTTGTCTGAGATCTTGGGCATGGTAGAATAACCCCCAGCACGTTGGGTTGGGCTTTTGGTGGGCTCCAATTTGAGCGGCCACTCGCCTTCTGGCTGGTTTTCTTCCTTTTCTTTCGCCTCGGTCTCTTCTTCAGACCTATCCGTGTGGTCATGATGTTCTCTGCCCAGGGCGTTGTCGTTGAGTGGTCGGAAGTCTTTATCGTAGACATCGCCAAATTTACCCTCCTTCTCCCACTTCTCTTGCTGTAAGCGTCGGGCAACGGTTGGGAGGAGCTGCTGATCTGGAGGGAGTCGAGGATCGGGCTTGTAAGCGTTGATCATCCATGGGGGATCACCTTCAGGTGCTTTGTTCGCCAGTGAGAGTTCTCCAGATCGAGTTGAAGGTCGGGTGGTGGAAATGCTATTTCCAACAGAACCAGATCTCGTCTTTGGCCTGTTTGTTCCCGTCGTGCCAGTCTTCGAAGGACCAGAAGTCTTTCGTGGACCGTTCGAGTTCTTCTTGGGCGACGGGTTGTCGGTGGCGGTTCGTTTCGGTGCGGGCAAGCTGCTGTTGAAGTTGCTGTTGATCGACATGGCATCGGATCCCTTCATCATATGTGCGCTTCCAGGTCGGGTCTTTTCACGTGTTAAAGTCCGTTCATCGTCGGGGCTCGAGCTCGTCTTTCTCGTAGCAATGGATGCTCGTTCGAAACGATCAATACTGATGGGCACTGGACTAACCTTGGCAACCGGAATGCGAGAGCCTCCTTTGTGGTTGTTTGGATGGAAGTAAGCATTGTTTTCTTCCTCGGCAATCTCCTCTGGAGTTCTCAAATCCCAAGCTTCGCCTCCGGTTTCGGGACTTCGCGAGTCAACGGCTGTGGAGTTCTTTCGAGATCTGGTCTCGGATGTATCTGTTCCTCGACGCATAGCGCTGCGGCTTCGGTCTCGATCGCCTCGTCGTTGCTTACTTTGGTTACGAGCTCTTGGTATATAAATGCCGGCAGCTTGAAGTTCCTCGCTTTCTATCCTTGCCAATTTATCACGGTGAATCCATTTAGAGCCTTCGTCGACGACGGGTTCCTGGTCAATAGGTACAGCATTGCGACTATATTCGTCCTCGGTCTCATGGGGGCCGTAAGTTTGTCCCCAGGAGCTACCATTCAAGTCCGGACTTGTCTGGGACTCGGTGATGTGACGACTTCCGGCTCCGTCAACGGAGTTATGAAGTTTTGTACTGGCAAGATTGTCATGGGAGTTTACTTTGCGCCCGACTCGATCCATGCCAGAGTGGTAAGAGTTGGAGTTGCCATTTTGTGTAGTGAAATGGTTCTTTTGAGGAAGGTCGTAGCTAGCTGCGGCGTTCATGTCGTTATCAAAGTCCTGGCCAATCGTCAGCAACTTGCCCCTGCAACATCGATAGCGGTAGAGAGCGTCCAAAGACGCAAAAGACTCCATACCTCCTTCTGGGACATATTGTATCCCCACGAGTCTGCATTGCCATGACTGCTACGCGGCGGAGTAATATTCTCGGTCGAGGTCGGGGCTGGAGCCATTGTCGCCGTATGGATGGCGCCCGCGACCTCCTAGTGGTGACTTAGCGGCGCTTAGGGCGGTAAAAGAAGGTATGTATTTCGATGTTTATTTAAACGGAAGGAGACAAATATCGTGGTCGATGCCGCAGAATGTCGGAGTAGTAGTTGTTAGCCAAAGTAAAGGTAATGTATGTAGGACGCAATCGGTAGCGCGCAGGGTGATCGAAGAGGCTAACGAGGGGATCCGGCTGGCAAGAGGAAGGAAAGGGGCGGAGAGATCGTGAGAAGAAGCGATAAGATAACTTTTTGGAGGTGAAGAATGTTGAAGGAGACTTTCGACGGCCAGCGATACGATGAAAGATATCGTCGTCTCTAAGATATCATTCCTTGTTGAATCGAGGCGCGTCGGGCTCCGAGAGAGCTTTACAGAGAGAAGAGAGGGTAGGACAAACAGACAGAAGACGAGACAAGGCGAGAGATTTCCCATGAGGGGGGCTGGTCCAGGCTACCTAGGTTATAATTGACACTGTGTTGACGGGCAAATAAATGGCACCTGAACGGCGCTGCACTAGAGTCCTCCACTGCACGGCCCCTCAGCCGGGCGGGCTAGATCCCCTGGAAGCCCCCTGTACGGACTCAGCGAGCTCTAAGTGGACACGGACGGAAATACAACAAGTAAAAGGCAGGGATTGTCAAAGGAATACTCATGTGGCTTGAGATGGGATATGAAATTCGAACGATGGAGAGACATTATGTACCAGGCGGGTTAGACGTTGTCTTGCACCTGACGACGTTCAAGTGGTTGTGGGAATAGTACCCGACTACACTGTACTTTACGAATATCATCTGCACCAGCAATGTGCTTCAGGGATAGATCTGATCGGGTTCATACCTATCTTGTGGCTAGGCGATAACCAATAGCTAGCTACAAGAACACAATTGAGTTGTCATGAATACGCCACGCTTCATGTACAATGACAGAAGACCACGACCCGGAACATTGATTACAGGCCAGTTGATTGAAGACCCTAACTTGTTAGGCCGTCTCCCTTAGTTGCCGCCGCCGTTTGTTTCATTCTGATTGTCCAATGGGCAAAGAAGCAAAAGAAAGGAATGGATCAGGCTACGTACGTACGGTGCACAGATTGGTGCACAGATGAATGCAAGCCAGCGAGTGGAAGGGGAATAATAATGGTTTCCCCTGATGAGAACAAGGTGTACCGGGGTTGAGAAGCCACCGACAGGGGAAGCAGTTGGGGCCAATTTGATGAAGGAACGTCTGTCCCGAGGTTTATTGCTTTTTTGATTCGACCTGTCAGTGTCTTTTCTTGTAAAAAGCAAGGCATACCTAGACTACCCCATACGGACGGGAATATTCTGGCAACGCAACGTCAGCATTTCATGCACTAGAAAACACGTCAACAAAAGTTGAAGGCTTTGCGCAAGTCAATGCTTTGTTTTGTTTTTGTTTTTTCATCGCTAATTTGCCATGCTATAGGCAGAAAACGGCTTGCTTTAACTCAAATGGATGATACCGAGATTAGATTCCCTCCAAAAGGCTGGACCGTTGCGCTGGGAATGGACTGTCAATCACCTGGCCCTGTTCATCTCCCTGTATCCATTGACAGGGGACATAATTATAATTCATCATCGCCTTACTTTATGCAACATTGTTTGGATTGCCCTGAACAGGGGTCAAGTATCCGAGAATACCTAGGTACCTAATAAAGTGGACGTAAAGAAAAAAGACATCATTTAGTTTTGTTAACAGCAAACTTGTTGTCATGAGGCTTTCTTTAATGAAGTCATTCGCATACAAGAAAACAAGCAAAAGCGGCAAGAAAACTTGGCTGCCACGGAAGTGAAGAGGTTGCCCGCCATTTAGGGTCCTTCTAGCGCTCAAATTAGCGGCACACTGTCTGTGCACTGTACAGTGCCTTTGAAACAGTCCCACAGATCCCAACGGCACTTGTTCTTCCAGCATCTCGGTTCACTTTCGCAACCTCCATCACATTTAGATTACGTAGCATTCTTTATCAAAATATCCCTTGACCACAATCTGCGGCATCTGGGGATTCTGTTGATGGTAACATCTTCTAGAAGCAACAAAGCAACCAGATGTAGCATCATACAAGTCCAGTCCTTGGTGGTTCATTACCAGCACAGCATCGTCTGGTCTGATCCACCATATCTGCACTGCAGCCTGCACATCACCCTCGCATTACACGGGTACAAGCGAGAGCCTCACCAGGCACGAGAACCAAGTAAAAGTCGCTTTCAAAACGTGATTCAACGGTTGCTCCCGTTTCACAGATGCACGGGAGTCTCCCTTGCAGAAAGAAAAAGAAACCCAACTCGGGCATTTGACATGAGCTTGACTTCCGTATTCTGAAAAGAAGAGCAATTGTCTGAGACAGCTCTCCACAGGGCGCAAAGGGTTTCGGTCAACGCTAGCGATTACACTTTCGGCTCCTCGAATTTCTGCAAAGTCAACCATTCCCTTGGGTTTAAACGGTTACGAATTGGCTTTTGACGACATCATGACAGCATCAGTGAGGAGACGAACCAGAATCGTCTGTATCTCTGATACACACAACTGTCAGGTTAAACTACCAAAGGGTGATGTTCTTATTCACGCTGGAGATTTGACTAACCAAGGGAGTCATGCTGAGGTCTGTAGTCCTAACTCAGATATTCTTAACGGGCACATACAAGACAGAAGCTGATCTCTCTTCAGCTTGCGAAGATAGTCGCGTGGTTAGAGAAGCAGGACTTTGAGGCCAAGATCGTCATCGCTGGTATGGCTTCTTCGAAACTGTGACATTGTCAAGCAGCGTCTGACTTGCTCCAGGCAACCATGATATCACTCTAGATCCTGAGTTCTACGCTGAGCATGGCCTCTACTTTCACAACAAGAACCCGCAGTCTCATGACGAGTGTCTACGACTGTTCACGTCTTCGCCTTCGATAACGTATTTGTCTCATGGCTCTGCCGAGATCCGCCTCACATCTCCTTCAGGGCCACGTACGCAGTTCAAGGTCTTTGGATCGCCATACTCTCCGCGGCATGGGCTGTGGGCATTCTACTATGACGCTCCCCAGAACCCAAGCAACTGGTCAGACCTGACATCGATCTGGGAGTCTATACCACTTGATACAGACATTGTCGTGACGCATACGCCTCCGAGAATGCATTGCGATGAAACGGATGAGCGGCGAGCTACTGGCTGTGAGGCTTTAAGGCAAACACTTTGGCGAGTGAGGCCACAGCTTGCAGTCTGTGGCCATATCCATGACGGGAGAGGTGCTGAGCGAGTGATGTGGGATCTAAATTGTCGAAACGTCACCTATCAAGAGGAGAGTGTCGTACGCTGGGAAGATCCTGGCGAAGGCAATAACAAGACCTGTCTGGTAGACTTGACAGGAAAGAAGGCACCGTCACTCGCCAACGACGGCTCTCACCCAGGTCGTTTTGGAGCAAGTATAGGAGGCCCCGACGTAACAAATGTTTCTCGCCCCGTCGAGTTAGCCATGAGTCCATACGCGTTCGGATCTGACCTTACGGACATACAGGCTTCTCATGGTACAATTGGTTTAGGGGGCGATCCCGCCTCACCTCGAAGCGATCAGGTAGCTCTGCTTGGGAGAATGGGGCGTCGAGAAACATGTGTCGTGAACGCAGCCATCATGAAGAGTCGCTACCCACATGTCGGAGGCAAGCAGTTCAATAAGCCCATCGTGGTCGACCTTGATCTCCCTGTTTGGGAACAGGACAGCCATATCGAAGGCCACTGATTCGCTCGTCGCTTACCCTAGACTCAGGCCCTGGTTGATGCCCAACGAGCCGAGTTGGGAAAGGAGATGGCCTCAAACGAAGTTCAAGCGAGAGCTTGTCATGAAGTTTAGATGTGGTTATAGGCTACTGATACGCTTGCTGCGCTGTGACGCATCTTCTGCATCGTGCTAGATTGGGATGTAATCAATGGAATGTGGTGGTATTTCACGTTGTGTACCACTAGTGGTGATGCATGTCATGACGGAGTCCAGATGGAAAGAACTGCAACTCTAGTGCATGAACGTGGTCCCAATAGCCACTCGAGTACTCTTTTAGTATACAGTTTGGTATTCAGTTAAACTTCAATAAGTTTTGATGCTGTACCTGGTTACATCATGCTTTTGAGATGTAGTTGTAGGTACCCAACTCTTCCACGACTACCTACCCTAGAGTCAGGCACGAATGTAGCAATAACAGTAACTTTGGAACACTTCGATTGATTGCAGCCATAATGCTCACCGTCACTACAACACCACAGCTAACACATCTTAGCTCCTACGATGAACTCATAGCCCCTCCTGTTGAGACGCCAAGAAGACAAATGAAATGCCTCCCTTGGCATATGAAACAAGGGAATCCCGTTGATAATCATTCACGTGCCTTAGCATGAAGATCGAAGAAACCTTTTCCTTGCTCATCGTCGTCCCGAGTTACAGAGAATCCTCCCATGGCCAATCCAAATAAATAACCACAACGAGGCATTTGCTTCATACTTGCGGGGAGGGCTCCGCAGACAGAGCGATTAACCAGTCCAGTCTCATCTGGGGCTCACCGCCAGTCTTTGTCGTGATACCCTCAGCAGCCCAATAGCGCGGGCTTAGTTTTTTTCCCCCTGTATTTTTTTCTTCGTGTTCTATCTTGGGAATGGCGAAGCACTCAAACTTGTCCCCCCTTTCTGCGTATTATCATACAAGACTAGGTCAGGTACGGCAGTTCCTCCATGAAACCAACGCGACCTACTGTAATACGCTTTTCGCTTTACATAGCACAACCCCGCGTTTAGCGAGGATAGGAGAAAAGGGAAAAAGCAAAGAGAAAGCAGATTCGGCAGAAGGGGTAACCAACGTTTACGGGGATCTTCCCAGCAATAGTGCGCTTGTGAGGCATTTGAGCGACGCGGGTTGAAGCGGCCTGTTCCCTGCTCTTGATTAACGCGTCCGAGGGGTCATTCATCCATTGAATAAGTGAATGACATCTGCATCGCCAATCGCGGGATCGTCAAAGGGTATCGGTATCGATCGATGCGTAGATACAGACCAAGAATTTACAGGTACAATAGAAATGGGAAGCGCACCCATCTTTGGGCTCACATGGTGGATAGGACATTTCCCAATCTTTCGTCAATGGAGCTCCCAAAAACTTGGAACGAAAAAAAAAGGTTGAATCATCAAGAGACGAAAAAGCCGGATCCAAGAATTTGACGTCTGGCAAAGAGCACGCCCACGTGGTGCGCGCCATGCTAACCTGCCATCGCGAGCTATGCATCGAGAAAAATAACGTCAAGGAGCTCGTGCCAGAGCCACACACTTCACCCTCGCATCAATCTTGCCCACCCTTCTAAATCGACCGTATGATGGTGGTACGGCCTGTGTGTCATTGTGCTTTCCCTTTTATTGAGAGAAGGACAATGCGGTGCTTCATATCGGGTATCGAGGGACAGGAATTTGATCATCAGCCCTGCTCTGTGAAGCTTTCAGAGGCAGAACCCTTCTAGAACTCTGCTGCCACAGGTGTTTCGTGCTGGTAAGTCACTCTACGCGGCGAGCAAGCGCAAAAAGATACTTTGGCTTCCCTCTCTTTTCTTCTTGCCCAGGGATCAGCCTAGTAAATCAGGCCTGTGATCCCCAAAGCCACATGCTGCGATCAGATTCAAGCACCAATACGGCGTCCGGCCTTGCCTCTAGACGGCTAGATAGCTCTCGTGAGGAGGGGTCTTTTATCAATCGTCTGCCGCTTGCTATTCCTATCAGAGCCGTCTTCCCTCCCGGCTCCTTACTCAGAGAGGAAACCACCCCCTGGACCAGACCGTCGATGATCTTCCTCTGGTTTCGCTCGTTCTGGCGGTGGCTCCCTTAATTTGGTTCGCTTCTTTCCCCAGGATTCTGGTCCCCTTTGTTTGTGTATGTACCTTTTGATTCAGCTCCCGGCTGCAACCTGGCCAGTTCCGGAGGCCCAGATGAATAACATGTTCCATACGAGTTGCTTACGGGCATATGTGCGATTTAGGCTGGATCTGGATCTTTGTCATCTCTGTCTTCCTTCCATAAAAGACCTCACTTGAAGAATGCAGAGACGGTAGAGGAGCACTTGATTGGTTGAGATATCATCCAAGATGTGATCAGATGCGAAGCCCGTTGGACGGCCCCGCCTTTTCCCGAGGATGGAGAAGTTTTGCTTTTAAACCAATCATATACCAGACAACCGACCTTCTTTTTATCCCTCTGTCTTGGGCCTGGCTTCAGCCCAACGGTACTGGGCCATGACGCTGATGACCACCCGTCACAAGAGCCTTTGATCTGGGGAGCATCTGACTTTACTTTTCCTTTCTTGAGTTCGTCAGCAATCGGAAGAATTGTCGATTCTGTAGACGTGATAAACGTGATGTGTGGTTCGTCTCGCCATCACAGCTCGTCACACAGGCGCTTATTGTGAAGTGCTGCGTAAGAGATGTGATAGACTCTGCCATAGACAGCCCAGTAAACGACCATTTGGGTATCAAACGTACAGCTATTATGTAGGACTAGGACTCGACGCTTCTCTCCTGGATGGTGTCATGCAGAAGAAACAGACCAGACTGCCCCTCACCTCCATCTCCAGTCGTCCCTCTATGGTTCATTGGTCTTTGTCAGCTTGTGCCCACTGCATCTCTTTGGTCTTTCTGCAGGTCCATCTCCTATCGGATGAGGAGTCCACAGAGAAGCCTTCTGCAGGAATGCTCGTGTGTGTGTCTGGTGTAGCATCCGCATCATGGCACTCTTTGCTTCATGGCAATCACTCCACTTGTGCTTCGGCTATGGTTTGGTTTGTTGGTGCTTCCATACGTCTGCCGTGGGGGGTGCAGTATCTGTTAGCCCAAACCTGGATGTGGAGATTTTGCAACACATGGTTTTCTCGAATCTTGGAATCCTCTTTTCACCGAATATCTGGTTACCTGCGGAGTAATTGAAGATTGTTTACCATCATGAGGTTCCTGGGACAATGACCAGAAAGCCACAGCAACCACACAATTTGGTCCACCTTGAGCGGGCTACAGGGGGTGAAGCGAGAGTCTAGAGACGTGGTGCAACTTGGAAATGCAGGCCTCGTGATGCGATGGCCTGCGAGCTACATGCCCACTATCGCTATCGGCCGTCTCACAAGGGGTCCAAGGGGAGCTTCATTCCAGGGATATCTGCTGCAGCTTGTCGACACCACTAGGCCGATAGGTGAATAGAATCGCGCGAGAGGAAAGTCTTCGTGGAGCTATCATGAGTCCCTAACTGGAGCTCTTCGCCTAGCCGCATCGGTTGACCAAGCGAGCTGAGCAATGTCCAAGGAACAGAAACATGGGACAAGAGCTGAAGCTAAAAAAGAGCTCATGAGACGCTCGTCGCTATAGGGATTGCATGCAACTTCCTTGAAGCAATTGACCGCACTTGTGTAAAGCCGAGTATCGTGGAACATCACTGGGGGGGCATAGCTTGGATCTTGGCTCGTTTTAGCTTCCCTCCCTCCAAGCTCTGACAGCTCAAGCTGTCGATCGCTAGAGCTCTACACACCGAGTAATTGATCGTCGATCTGTGCTCGTGTCTCGTGGTAGGAGAATCACTCGTACATTATGCTGTCAACGCTTACAACAAGCATGATGCTGTATTCCAATTCAGATTCTTGTCGGATGGCCTCACGACCACCTCAGCCCAAGGATGGGGAACCAGCCAGTCAGCCCATAGGGCGTTGGTGATCCAATGGGACGAAAGAAACCAATATTGACAGTTGGAGAGTGATATGTCGTTACTTGCGCTATGGATGTACAGTATGTACTTTGGTTGTCCAATCTCAGGCACGCTCTAAGACAGCTTTGCTTTCAACTGGTAGACCTCTTTAGTACCGCTCCATTTTGCTTCACTTTGCCTCGGGCGGACCACAGAAGATGCTTGTTGCTATCATCATCACCATCATCGTCATCATTTAGTTCGTGTTTTCAGCCTTGCTGTATCTGCTGAAATAGAAACCTTCAAATTCGTTTTCAGCACCGCCTCATGTCATTTCAGCTGGTTTAGATAATACAGTACATCCTTTCGGTGCAATGCTAAAGTTAAGGAAAGGCGCCAGTCATCAGCCTCACCGCCTCTGGGCTTCGTCCCGCTCCCTCCCGCTTCCGTTCCCATCCCTCCCGCTCAACACCTCTAAAGATTTAGCCTTGGGATAGACATGTACAGGTCAGGCTTACTACAGCGGGCACTTTCAGGTATCCAGCTGCGATGCATTGTTATGCAGTCAGGCCAAGGCTTGCCGTCTCATCACGGGGCTTGATGAACGCCTGAACCGTATCCCAGGAACTGATGTTGCCTCTTGCTGGGCCGACAGCAATGTCAGGATGTTCCTGGGCTGATTCATACAGCTCAGCAGTTTCGTGGAGTTGTCGGGCTATCGGACTACACTACTCAATGGACGGCGGTTATCTCCACTCGGGACCCTGAACTGACGACAGACCCGAAGCATTGGAAAGCCTTGCCTCATCATTGTACATGTGTTATGGATCAGTAAACCATGGCTCATCTTTACGGTAAACGTACAAGATATGATGTTCAAAGACATTTCCGAGCTTTGCCCCGAGCTCAACAAAGAAAGAAAATGGGTTCCGTGATTTGAAGGGCCTTACTCGCCACACCAGCCACTTCAATTATCGAGGTACCTCGGTGTCGGCGTTTGCACCACCACGAGTGAAGTACTGAAATTTTCGCCTTATACACCATCTCGGCATCGCCTTGGACTAATCAATTGATTATCAAAGGGAATACATAGTCTAATCAGAATTGACTGTTTTGGATTTAGGGATTACTCAAACCCAGTAATTGCTCTCAAAACCCGAGGCTATGTCTGACAGGATGGTACTGTATCATTATTCACAGCCAGTCATTCTGATTCATCGCCCTCCGCGGCCGCTTTCTTTCAGGCGTCGTTGTCGTCCGTTCTCGCTAAGCGAATAAGTGACGCGGTACATGAGCTATTACCTGACTCATCTAACCCGGTACCTTTAGCTCGGTCGACCTCGCCACTGAGACACATGTACCTCCACGTGTCTCGAGTCGTAAGATCCGCGTACCTCTCCCTAGTGAGCCGCGCCACAAACCCACTTCTCATGATGGTGAATCAAGTCCACGGGCACCATTTCGCGAGCCATTTCAGTGAAAGAGCGCGCCATTGACCACTAATAGCCAGGGGACCATTCACTAACCTGGTACAAGTGCGGGCTGCAGCAGCGCTGTTCTTGGCTGGGCTCTAAGTATTCGATGCCCTTCCATTAGTTGCTCTGTCTTCGAGCAGGATTCTCCATATACCGTAACGCTATTCGCCCAGGACGTACAGATACTGCAAGAGGGAAAAAACCACCGATACCTTTTTACCAAGCATACATAATATTGTTCCGGCGTGTCAGTTCAGACATACTGTACTGGACTAGTCGGTTCATGATTAATCGCCGCCGCCGCCGACGAGGACAAATACGAAACGGAAACACGACTCGGAAGGAGGCTGAGGAGGCGATTTTAAATCCGTCCAGGCCACTACTGTATCTAACGTGAAGAAAGACTTTTAAAACAGAATTAAAGTAAACTCAACTTGCCACGTTCCTGATTCTTTGCCTTTTGCAGCAAGGAACAGAATCCCCTCGCCCAATTGACTCTCTGATCTTCCGTTGCGTCTTGAATAGGTACCTACCTGTATTTTCGCTCCACCCGAGAGTACGTATCTTGACACTATTTAACCAGTTTAGGCCTCAGGCAGACTGACCTTGGCACAGAGGAGGAGGTACTTACGCCTACATTGTCGAGCACCCAGCCACCTCGTTTCAATCACACGCCTTACGAGTCAAACCATTCGATTCAATCAGTAGTTCCCGACTACTTGATTCATTCTAGAAAATCAAGATTTGAGTGTCGACAGACGGATTTCATCGGTAGATAAAGTGACTCTTTCGAGGTCTTGCGAGTCCATAACCAAGTCACGACTCGAGAAGAAAAAAAAACTCCACCAAGGCCAGGCCAGACCAGACGGGACCAGCTCCATAGCAAAGAGGGACTCTGACTACCTCTCACGTACCTAAGGCCACAACCAGTACAGCTTACAGCACCCCTCCAGGGGACCACCTTCTGGACCAACAGCGACCACTAGCAGCAGCTCAGCACCACGCACCACCAGACAAGACAGCACAGGTGGACCGCTTCGACCGGAGACCGGGCACCCCCAAAGCCAAAGGCGACCCTCCAGAGGTCGTGGACCCCCTACCTGGCGTCTGATCGTCGACTCTAGCCCGTCCTCTCTATCGACCCTTGTACCGGCGAATCACTCCCCCCTGCCTCTTACCACGCTCTCGCCCGTGACCTCATCTGCTCTTGTTCTTCAATACCCCAACGACCGCTGTCTCCTTCTCCCGCATTGTTCCTCTGTTCCCCGTGGACGTGAACAACCAAACCAACACCACCAGACTATAACATCTTTACTTTTTTTCTTTTCCTTCTCGTGTTCAGCAGCCGGCTGCTCACGTTCAAGACTCTCGCCTCCCTACCCCGGTCTTTCGTTTGATCCGGCATTGCATTTATTTGCAAGTACAAATCTCTGCCTGATTCTACGGTACCCTGCAAATCCGGGCATCCACTCACCTTGCTCTGGCGACGAGACTCACAAGACACCGCCCCCAAAAAGCCTAGACCACTCAACAACACCAAGTCATACCCGACTGGCTTTAATATACAAACAGCCTCCCAGCCCTGCCTTGCTTGTAGGATACAGCCTTACCAGAACCCGCCAAAGCCTCGCTCTTCCGACGACCTTCGGATCCATGCAATAGACATTACCACCAACAACATTTGTCTATTCTATATACTCGACAACCTAACCGGTAGTCAGCATTCAATCGCCCAATATGTCTACACAAACTCCTGATCCTTACAAAATCCTGGGTGTTGCCAAGGATGCACAGTTGCCCGAAATTCGATCCGCGCACCGAAAGCTCGTTCTCAAGTGCCATCCCGACAAAGTCCAGGACCCAACATTAAAGGCTCAGAAGCAGGACGAGTTCCAACGGGTTCAAA
The DNA here is from genome assembly GCA_014898915.1 of Fusarium chlamydosporum. Lineage (NCBI taxonomy): Eukaryota > Fungi > Ascomycota > Sordariomycetes > Hypocreales > Nectriaceae > Fusarium > Fusarium chlamydosporum. The sequence continues at coordinate 348,764 of JAAVUD010000015.1, read as the reverse complement.
CCGCCTACGAACTACTGGCCGACGAAAAGGAGCGGAAACGCTACGATGATCAGGTCAGACTCGCAGAACTTAGGGAGCAGATGCGGGCTAAGACAGCTGCAAGCGCATCAAGTCGTCAGACAGCCGCAGCCGCAAGCCCTTCGTCAAGTCGACCTACACCTATGTCAACCACATATGAATATAAGATTCACACTCCCGAGCGCAGTTATAAGTCCCCCCGACAGCCTTCACCTGGCCCTCGGGGATATTCTTCATATTCGCGTTCTTACGAGGATGATCACCCTCGCGCTGCTGATATCTTTGAGGGAGTCCGAACTGTGAGGAGAGAGAAGTCCTACCAGGAGAAGACTTCAAGACGTGAAGAGAGGGAACGAGAGGAGAAGGAGTACGCACGGGAATTGCGCGAGCGAGAGAAGGAGAAGGAAATCGAGCGTGCCCGAAGAAGAAAAGCCGACGAAGCCATTCGACGTGCCGAGAAGGAAGCCAAAGAGGCCGCCAAAGAAGCCCGACGCGCCGAGAAGAAAACTCGCGACAAGTCTCGCAAGCGTGAGACGGAGAGCAAGAAGACAAAGCCTTATATGGAGCCCTTTGATGGCGAGCCCGCCTCAAAGTCCGACAAGAAGAAGTCAAGTAAGAAGCACGATGACAGACGTGAGCGCGATCGTTCAACGCACCGGGAGGAAGTTGTTCCTCCCGCTACCAGCTCGATGCCTCCTCCTCCCATTCCCGCTCAGTATCAGTCTCCGGCCGTGGAATACCAGAGCAAGACCGATGCTGCGATGAGCTACATCCAGGCCTCCCGAAGCAAGGGCCAATTTCCTTCTCGACATGTGCAGCCTCCTGCGCCCACTCCACCTCCTGTTGGGTCGCCCTTCGCTGCTCCCGCTGAAGACGACGACGTCCGCCGATCATCCGCCAAACCCAGACGTAACTCATCTGGCGACAAGGCTTACAGTAAGCCTGAGGTTGTTGATGATCCTATCGAGGCTACTCCTCCCACTGCTCGCCCTCACATGCACAAGTCAGCCACAGCAACTGGTGTACCTACGAGCTCTCCTCCTCGTCGCGACCTTCCCCGGACATCTACCATGCCTACCGAGGGTCACGGCCGTTACGCGCCAGGCATCTCTAGAGCGCAAACCTTCAGTGGCGCCTATCCCGAGTTGGACCCCCGTGGTCGAGGCCGTACCAGGCATCAGGCTCAAATCCCTGAGAGTGATTCAGAGGACGAGTACGAGCGTGCTCGACGTGAGCGTAAGGCTCATCGCAGCAGCAAGAAGCACCGTTCTCCTGAATCTCGTGGCGAACATGTGATGCAGTACCGAGTTGATGGTGGCCGTACAACGCTCCAGAACTCTTACTCACGCACCACCGAGCCCGCTGATGGTTACGCGTACTACGCCAACGGTGCACGCGTTGTTGAGCGCCCTTCCATGCCTGCTCGCGATACTAGCTATTCTGGCAGCTACGGCGCTCAATATCCCAAGGTCAAGACTTCTAGTTACGGTGACGTGCAGTTTAGCGAGTACCCAGCTTACCGCGAGGCGTACGCTGCCTAGACAGCCAAGTCGACCTTCACATATATTGTCTCGCGACATCATTCTACGGCGTTAGAACGCATGTAATTCAGCACTTGGGTTTCCATTTCCATCTTAGCCTCGGCATTGATCTTTTTGTCATTTATCTTGTTTTCATACTTTACGACACGAAATATGTCTTACGAAATACGAAATTTACCTCGATCGCAGACAGGCGATTGGGATGCGGGATGATCGGCGCGAGGGGTAGTGGGTGCTTGTTTTACACCACCATTTGATGAGTTTAGCTCTCGGCATCTGGACGGGCTTGGATCGCTGTGGAAAGACAAGTTTGCATGATAGACGTGTTTTCTTGGCTTTGTCGCCGTGTATTCTTGTGACCTCAGGGCCACTTATTGTACGCTGTAGGGAGCGCAGCAATCATGGCATCGGTAGGAATCTTTTGGGCGGCTCTATCTGTTTTCTAGTTCTGCTTTTCCATATCATCACTGGCGTTGGGGATACCACACTCGCTCGGGTTTCTTATCTACTCGGATGACGAGATATTATATCAGATAGAGACATGAGGCAGGCCTGTGACATGGCCTGGCTTGATTAGAAATGAAAGCTAATTCGCCTCGCACTTTAACATTCGTTCCTACTGTGATCCAATTCATGCATTTTGACTACCATTTGCAAAGTTGCTTGACTCTTTCCATTCGACCCTCTAGACCATCTCGATATCTTGGTGGCAACTTTAATCGTATACAAGCATAAGCTGACAAAAGACCTTCTGCGCCGTGAACGAATTAACGGAAGAAGATCGACCGAGCTGTAGAATTGCCCCGGATTGAACGGAACTCAATTTGATAGGTTGAAATCAACGCAGATTGACTCATGTGTTTTCCTCGGCAAGTATCGTGAAAGTCACAAAAGACCCAGACCGAGATACTCACCCCTTGTGGTCATCTGTATACCTACGTAGCACATAACGTCGAGACATACAAGCACATGCGCAATTAGATTTCCTGTACATCTGTACACGTCGGGCATTTTCCTGTGTGTGGAATCACCCGGAAACGCAAAGTGTCATTCGTAGACGGGAGTGTGCTTTTTCGCCTCCACCGAACGGGAGCGTATCTTGTTTGGGATGCAGACGCGTAACAGAAGGGCGTTTTTAGGATTGTTGCCTACATCGACGGAAACATGGCGGCTAGAGAAGCTGTTTGAAGGATTCCCTTAGGATTGTTGATGGCCTGAATTGTCAGTGGAGGTTTGGTGATGTGGCAAGAGGAGACCGCTGTCTGATGGACACGTGCAGTCGCGTCGTATAGGACGGGGCTGATATCGCGGGAACGTGCTGGATAACTATAATGTGTGTTGTCGTTTATCTGTCATGTGTTTCGGTTGTCGTCGGATCGACGTATTTGCGTCGTGACGTCGTACTCGGTTATATGTTGTAAGTCTGTGCAGGACAAGTATGCTTTGATGTCATGGAGTGAGAAATATCACGGGCCAGAATCAATGTATCGATATGATAACACAATCGTTTGCTAGCGATAAGGGTGGAGAGGCTGAGAATGGCCTCAATGACGATGCACTGCACCATGTCGTGGCAACAGCCCAATAGGCAAATGACGGTACTGGCATCGAAACAGGAAACGGATACTGTACAGGCAGATAACACGGGACCATGCACAAGAGATGCCATATCGTGACCATTGTGACTTCGAAATTCCCTTGCTTGCTGCAATATCCCGTCGCTCTCGTATTTGACTAGCCGCATGATAATCAATCACTGGCCCCGATGAAGTCATTGACAGTCTAAAGAATGATTGGCCTTGGCTGGTAGTGGTAGTTGGGGAGGAAGAATTGGGCATATATACTTGCTCTTTTCCCAAGTTCGAACTTGTTTCCTCAGGTTTACATAGCACTTCTTCCCTAGTCCTTGCTTGATGGTTATAGTATATATTCTGTCACTGCACTTTTGATAGAGTCGTTGATGAGTTGGAATTCATTACTCGGCAAGACAGTTATGCCCTATAGTTGCTTGGGGATTTCGCATATGATCCTAAGACACCTTTTTGTCGGAGACAAGCTTGTTGATATGACTCCTATTACTTGTCCGCCATCGAGGTGTCCTCGTGTCCTCTTGACTCACCGTCGTCTATGATCTTCAAGTAAGTTTCTGAATATCAGACCGCTTTCTATAAAGCTGACCCAACTAGATCTCCTGCGGCTTCAACCCGGATGTTTACCATCCCTAGATCTCCCCAGATGCCATCACGAACCGTACATCCAAAGCCAGGCTATCTATCACAGTATCCCCATCGTAGCCTGGGAATGATATATGCACTAGAGGATTCGCTCATGTGAGGTTTGCAAGAGGCACCTTGCCATGGCATCTTCGATCACGTTCCAGCGACTACCTGAATATCAAGAAAGCTAGCTGCCGCATAACACAGCTGCCAAACTGATACAAGAGCTGCCATTAAGCAGTTGCATCTATTGCTAGCCCGAGGAGTTACAGGGAGAAGTCGGGTTTGAAGGCGACCCAACACAGAACCCGCAAGCTATTTTTTGACACAGCAACATAAGTCATATATATATATCCTCGCCTTCTAGGTTCTCTTGCGAAAACACAAAGGGGTTGCTCAGAAGGTTCGTCTGCTACCGCGCATCTATGAAGCGTATGGGACCGTACGAAAACTGGTGAACTCTATGTTCAACTGTGGTACCTTCAGCTTTCCAAGCTCTGAGTACGATCTCGGCAGATCATCACAAATGCAAAACTTCCAACACTCAAGAGTCATTCTTGTGGGCAGCGTCACAGAGTGCTCTTTACAACGCTCTTTACAGGCTCTGGAACACCGCGACTATTCATCGACTGGAAGTCCGTGTCAGTCGGGTTCTAAGACTGATCGAAACCGGAATGATCTCTGGCGAAGCATCAATTGCTTCCAAGATGATGTTACCTACTGCCAAAGCTCTTACGGCCCACGATATCCTGCTAGCGACATCCTGCAACACAGGCTCTAATGAGCCGTATCAACCGAGCTGATCAGTAACATCACCACAGAGATTATCAACTTCACAAGTTTGATATCATTATACGGAATGTCAATCGCAAACCCAACAACCGCCGGGCTGACCTTGCCACTTGCGAGCCCCATTGCCCATTGACACACCTTTTCCGACCGAACTTGCTTCGCGTTGGGAAAAGGCCCTTCTCATTGCGACTCGAACTGTATTCCCCGTCATGTTGCCGAGAAGTGTCTTGGTCGAGCGAAACCATGAGGCCTCATGTCTGGTAAGCCTATGTAGTTGTATGTCATTGATTCCGGGTCTTAATGGATGAGCGCGTCAGTGGGTTCGCGTGCTACTTGCTGGAAGTCGCCAAGAAATACGAAATGCCCTTCTAGAGTTAATCTTCCGCTGTCACGAACGGGAAACACAATCAATAGTTTTCCAGGTCATAAAGCATCATCTTCAGGAGTTCAAATGTGCTCTGTCAGAAGTACACTCAGATCTTACTGAACTGTCTCCATGCCGACACTCGGAGGATTCTCATAACGAGGATGTACAACAACGCGCGACACCGCAGCCAGGACAACGGGGTGTGCGAATGCATGAGATTGATGAATCGACAGTCTTGCCAGACGGATGCAGTCTTGCGGGTGCTATTCAAGTCCGCAAATCCACACCATGACAGTATTGAGCGAATCATTGACCAAGAGTCGATGGTGACGGCTCTGTCAATGCAGCATGACCAACTGGGTAGACTATGGGCCACTAGAGGTCTATCTGTGTGAGGTAGTGGAATCGTTATGGCATCAGCCCTTTCATCGCTACGCGAATTCTCCAAGTCAAAGACGGCGTACCGCGGCCCTCTGCTAACCGTGACACTCACTTTGAAAGCAATATTCTGATACGTGCTCGGTTGATGTCTTTGCCTGAAGTTTTACAATTGACGGAGACTCCTCAAAACTCTGGTAGAACTGGTCAGGAAGGGAGGGGAGGTCGATCATGAGGCCCGCCCTTACAATTCCTTTACACCTATCAACAAGCCCCGACTTACCCGACTAGATCATTTTCGTGAAGCAACGTACTGTCAATCTGGTACGTAGGTCGGAAATCATTTGCAGCGCGTCCCTTCTCTTTGCCTTTGGATGTAAATCAACTGGCCACCCTCCTCAAATGCGGACTATGAACAGTCGGTTCGACGTCCTATCACCTAGGATTGTAAGTATACCTAGCCTGAAGCCATCTAACTCTTGAGAGGCTGAGAGGGCTCTATTGGCATCTCGGACGCATATAATCAGAACGAACCGTATCCCTATACCAGAATTACATTGCCTGGGTTCATACGTGTCACTCGGGATCATCCCAGTGTCCACCTAGATCGCACTATATTCACAGGTAGAGATCCAGGTGAGGTCATTGTCTAATAGTTGACCTATGCCTCAGTTTCTCCATTCCCTGTATTTGGCCAATGTCACGGCCAGCATAAGGTAACCTGCGTGGAGCATGCATACTGGACGTCTACGACGAAACAGCAAAAAGGCAGCTGTCAAGAACTCTTACTATCATGTATCTCCAATACGCCATTAGCGATGAGTCTATCACGGAGATGGGTTCTGCGTCTTTCGAGACAGCAATGGACCTGGAAGCTCAGGCTCCAGTTGGCAATGGCCGATCGTGCATTAGAAATTCACTTGGCCATGGTGGACATTAATGCGTTCATGGGAGGAAGCAGAGGTGCGGGCTGTCCGGGAAGGGATCAGAGCATTCGAATCCAGCCATGGGCCACGGAGAATGATCATGTGGCTATGGAATTCACTACCAGAGATGGATGCTTTGATGACTCGAAAGAAGAATGGAAGGTGTCCGAGCAGAGATAACTATCTGAGAACTACCAGGAGAGGTGCTTCCTCCGACATGGGCAATACTCGCGACTGGATATCTGCTGATTTCAGTCCTCAGATCAGCATCCCAAAAGCCAATATCATCATAGAACTGGACCTAGCCTCCATCGAATTCGGGTTGAATGGAAAATTTGTCTCGAATGACTGATGATTTGCTATCTAGATGATCCAATACATCTAGTCTCAGCAGCAATCTTGAACTATTATCCGACCCCAGGCACCGAATAGCGCTGGCTCTCAATACCTACCAAGCCAGTAAGTTCACAACACTTTACCATTGCCGCGATGCAATTTACTAACAGTACATAGACACGGGCGTTTCCCGAGAAGCTCTGCCCCCTGCAGACTTGCCCCTCCACCTCCCCTCCTGGGAGGAAGGAGGGGATGTATACGACGACATCCCCCGCCTGGCGCAATTCCGACCGTAGTGGTTAAGAGAGCATTTAGAACTTCGAATCCAATCTACAACAACGACTTATAGAGACTTTACCCGCTCTTCAGTCTACGTGAGAGTCCTTCAAGCACTATGGACAGTCAGAGAACGATCTGGCGAAGGCTCTTGCATGCCCTACCAAAGCCTCTTTAAGGGCTATATCAACGAAGACACTGGATCTAGAGCATAGTCGAATTTTTTATCATGTCCAATTCTGGAAACAGTACAAGGACCTTTGGGCACGCACCAATGGCAATTCCGAAAGGGGAATGGAGGCGACTACACACCATACCTGTGTACCATTCTCTTCCATTTCAGATATATCATCGCCACCAGAGCGCAACACAGACATCCACGGTGTTTCCCTTAAAAACACGAAGTCAGCGACAATACGCCTCTGTGACTGCGGCGGACACCTTCCCTTCTTTTTCGAACGATGCGAAGGTTCGAGGTTAGATCAAAGTCCAATTCGCAATCTGTTGCTGCACGACAAGCCCGAACTTCTTCTACTGAGGATCCAAATGTCGCCATTGGCAAGTTCATTTCGAGTATAACAGCCAGTGATATACTTATTCAAGTTAATCTTGGATCCATCTGGGCTTTCGTCTCATCATCACCCCGGCCAGGCAGTAGGACTTTGCATGGAGTCATGATCCAGAGGCGCGAAGACTGAATAGCGGTCTAATTGGAGATTGGGACCGGTTCATTTATATGAGCAACACCCACAACTTCATGGAGCCACGCTAGATCTCGATGATAACAATGACCTGATGAAGGGAACCAGGGTCCTGTAGGATTGCATACCGTTCGTGGCAAAAACAATGGTAATACCTATGCCACAGGGCATAAGGTGGCATTTCTCTCTACGATAGCCTCTGCCTTGTTTCATCAGTCTGGCAACCTCACAGCAGCGTTGACAAAGAACGCGAAGAGGGACCGGCAAAGGTACATCGGTTATTTTGACCTATCACTGAGAGCCAACCACAGGATGAGCTGTCGAGCTAGAGCACGAAGAACTCATTTGCATATCTACGTGCAGATGCCCACAACGTGAGCGTCATCGTGGCTAGAGGTAAACTCTGAGGGTAGCACGGGTGGAGTTAAGCCAATGGATCTTAATGACAGCGAGGAGTCTGTGTCTAGTGGAGAGGCCTCTGTCTATCGACCAGCGCGCCAAGTCCGAGCTGGGGTTCTAGATATGGCGCCTATTATCCGTGATGCTGAGTATATTGACTTTGATGACCTCCCAGCAGACCCTGACTTGGCTGAGCAAACGCGTCGGGCACCACTAGGTGCTAGGGTGATGTCTGTAGAGTTTGGCCAGCGGTTTTGTGAGCTTACAGGCAGGGGGGATAGGTCAACTTGGGTTCTGCCCCGTGGTACATATGCCACATTTGTACCAACTAGGCTGGTTGCCCCAGATTATTGGGACTCACCGATCCTCACATCTTCAAGAGAGTTTCAGCCTTTAGGTGCCTCAAGATAAGAGCAAACAACAGGCAACTTCATAAAATACTATATGACCTGAACCAGGCCATCATTGCTTGCTACCAACTGATTGCATGCCGAGCTGGAGCTCGAGGTGTTATTACACGAGTCTATGGAATGCAAAAGGCCTTTAAATGATACAGTCGCAAGCAGTCGTGGTTCCGATCCAACGGAGCCGCACCCGAAGATATCGGCGCATCATTAGCAACATGGCCCGCGCCAATGTCGAATTCCTGAATGACAAATGCGGCCTGTCGAAGATACGGTTGGGAGCTTCTGGCAACTCAACTTTACTGGAAGAAAGGAAGTTCAACATACTCTGCCATTATATCTACAAATTGTGGCATCAATTTTGCCGCCATCTTTCTGGCTATCTCGACACCAGAAAGTCCTGAGTCTATCAGTGGAGTGCATCGATTGGTTGGATAGTTTCCAATGCTAGAGAGCTTACTCTGTTCACCACTGCATCTGCAGACAGCGCAGACCAGGACAGGCTGGAGAAGTTCTATTCAGTTCATACACGGACCCTGGAGAAGGAATCTACAAGGAAGAGACGCTCTCAACTAGGCCTTTATTAGACCCAATGCCACGGTCTGATAAAGGTAATTGCGACCTCGTTCTTTTCCCTAAGCAAACCTCTCATGTCTACTGATCCCTGCTCCATCAAGTTGACACATATATATTTACTCAGATTTCCTACTTTGTTCACCACTTCGCCGATTATCATCCTGTTGTGGTCGAGATAAAAGGTTACTCATACCCAGTGTAGATGTATCATACTGGCTGCTACCTAGCAACAAAAAACGAACCGATTCGGAGGCAGTCCCAAATGAGAAGCATTTGGTCCACCATCATCGAATGGCCAGAGCATGGCGTTGGTAGCAGAAGAATTCCTCAAGTTGAAAAGGCAGGATTTAACGCAGAACGCCAGACTATGCCAGACTGTTTTTCTTATTACTTTGGAGTATATTTATTATACTCAACATCATGGCGAGGTATCTGTTATCCTTGCCTCAAATAGCAATTGCGCTTTGTTCCAAACTGCTCTCAGATACTTCATTTTGCCACCAGTCTATGTTGGATTGCCCTGCTGCCTAGATGCAGTTACTGCTTGTTTATCAGTTTTTGTATGCTTCCTTAGATGCAGGTTGCCTCTTTAATAGGCATCAGACAATCTAAGGAACCTTCTAGACGTCAGGCAGGACTATAAGAGCCCTGCCTTTCTTCAACCTAGATAGAAGAATCACGTTGCTTCTTACATATCTAGATTTCATCTGTCTAGCCTTCACTGTGGCCTCAGAAACCCATGCCCGATGTTTCAGCAAGACAGGGGAAAGCAAAGTCATTATCCTCTCAGTGATTTGTATTGGATGCCAACTTGGAAGCATTCTCATCCTTCACTAAACAAAGACATCCTGAAACATTCCGAAAGTCTGCTGGAAAGGCACAAAGTGCAAATCCGATGATCTGTTGATCCAAAGGAGACTAGAATACAAACTGGCCAATCTTACTTGCGATGGCGTGCTGCTTCTGAGCACCCAATGTGATCTTAGTTTCTCCTGCGCACAGAGAATTACACCGAGCAGGTGCAGAGGAAGCTTGTACATTCTCCGCCTCTGCAAAGAGACGGGGTAACTCTGGGTCACTCCGCTATAGTGGTGACGCCCATGCCCATCGATCTACCTTCCTCCCAATTCTTTCCTTACCCTTGTAGTGGCTAAAGTTCCGCGTCTAGATCGAGAAAAAATGGCAGGATAAGAACAGGCCTAAGTAGTAGGACAGAAACTATCACGGCATCCAAATTCTCCTGGAGGTCCAATTTGAAAGATTTCTAAGTCCCTGCCATATGGGGAAAGGGCGAATGGATGCCTACAGTTTAAGAGAAACCAGACGAGCTTGGCAACTTGGTGGAGGAAATGGTAGTAATGCAGAAATATCACCTATGTGGTGATACTTGCATTAGATTGGTAGCAACTACACTACTTTGACCTCCGAATTATTAAGCCCACCATTAAAAACACCATACTTTTAATCATACCCTCTAAAGAAGAGCTCTCTTGCAGAAGCCTCTTCAACCACGCGTCACCAGACGCGCCAAACGCCCAAAACACCAAGAATCTCTATCATCTTCATCCCGCCTTGCCTCACTGGCTATCGAAGGCACATTGGACTGCTGATCGCAGTTAAAATCAGCCGAAAAACGACTTCACTCACCCTCTTTTACCCTCACTTACGCCCATCCTACCCAAATGCTAATACCACCACCTAAGTGATATTCTGCATTAGGCAGAAAAGGATTTTCGAGATACTGAAGATGATTCAGCGGACAAACCACCTTGTTTAATGCCCCAACCGACGCAAAATAGGGCTATTAGACATCTTCGAAGCATCATCATCAGTTCTACGAGGTATCTGGATATACGATGCTTTAGCGGATAAATCTTACGAAATGCATCGAGACTACGAGGTGGAAATAACTGGATTCCCAAGATCTGATCAGGGATGAGTTTAGCAGGCGTGCGTGACTTGGGCAAGCATCAGGAAGAAGGCCTCTCGAATGGGAACTAAGACTGCATGACATTCGCTCTGTAGGCATCAGTGTCAGGTGGCTGCGTCCTCAACAAGTAGTCTGGCAGATGTTATCATCGATCTCAAAGGGTTGTCTCTTGCATCCGTGGAGTTCAGCAGAAATGAGATGCAGCCTGTAGGCACAAGACCAGAGCAGTCTCTGGCCGAAACACATCGGCCCAAAACCATCATTTTCATGCGTCCTATACTACTATCACCCATTACTCTCAACGAATTGGGCCGCTTCGAAGAATACTTTTCTCGTAGCATGTTCTTTAATGAAATCGAATCAAGCAGTTGCAGAGGTTAATCCTTCAGTTTTAGAAGGCATACCTTGCTGTGAAGACGCAGACAGAAGTGCGAGACTTGTGCAACAAAGGGGACTGTACACTACATGGAGAGCCTTTTATAATAGTTGCTCAAGAATGATGGTATGAATCGTTAATGGAGCTCTTGTCAAGCTCATAAAGCAACACATATCGCCAATGGACACGTCTCAGAAGCCGTCCTTTTGGTTGTCGTACTTGTCTTTTCAATTTTCCACTGTTTCGAAGTCCCGCCATACCATTGAGTTCGTCCAACCATCATGCCACATCTCACGATGAAGTGCTTCTGGAACAAGGATCTGCTAGAGAACATCTCTTATAATCTCCTGGTTACATATGTAACTACCTTTGGATTTTGGGAAACCCTTTATATAGGGGAGTACGAGTCCGAATTCAGATCGCGCTCTACCTAGAACCCAATACCGCAAACAATTCTCCGATCTGTTTTGACGCTACACGACTCTAACGGACGTCAGATAGTGGCTTTGCTATTCACCTTGACATGGATGTTTCTTAGAGACCATCGAATGGTCGCTCCCACCGCATCATACTGATGTATCACATCACCAAGGGATCCCAGGGGTCATTGGGGTTCTCTATACAAGCACCCGGAGTTGAGAAGAGGTTATTTCCTGTTGTAAGCTATAGCTGGCCACATAGCTTTATGCTATAGATATCATTCCGACTATACGAGGACTGGCACATCGGCGGCTTCTAAGTGGCAGATCAGGTCTATTAAGCTTCCCAAAGTTACCTGGAGACTGGTGGCTATGTTTTATTTTGTGTAAGCCATCGTGGGAACATGGACAAATATAGATCCTTCCGAAACTTTATGAAACTCTTTCCCTGATCAATTCTTCCAATCAAAACAGCCAGTAGTTGGCTCTTCCACTCACAGGTGAAGAGGTTCAAGAGCCCTGACACGTTGAAGCATGATGGGACAGCGCAAAGAGCGAAGATCAAGAGACACGCTTCAAGTCTATACAGAGGCAAACCTAAGATGTTGAAGCAGAGTTTCTAGTTCGATACTCGTGTGCTGGCGCTTACGGGCAAATCTGAATCCGCATCCACCAGGTTCTAGGTCGCAATGGCACCCAGTCAGACAGGCAATCCAACATTTCTCGTCATCTTCGAAATCCATGTGCCCAACGCCAATCAAAGGGTTGACGTCAACTTTCACGCAGTGGAATTTGCTTGCGCCGATGCTAAAACCGCCCTTTTGGTTTGCGATTGTTGAGATACACAGCATCAGCGAGCTCCAATGCGCTGTCGATATGTTGCCGACACTACAGTCCGAACCGTCTAGGGCCTTTGCATGAGATACATTGCCTCGATGCTCATCCAACACGAGAGGCGGTATCTCTTCTCGCGTCTCTTCCACCGTTTCAATGTTCTTGCCCACTTCTGCTACCAATAAGGAGTCCGCTTATGATATATTAAACAACCTTGTAGGTTCGCTCGACGAGGAAAGTGACCACATTTTGGGATATGCTGTGCCTTCTGCGGTGTCGCCCAGTCTCTTTGAGTGTTCTTAACAAGCTTTACAAGATGAAGGGCGTCCGTAGTGACTATTAACCTTCGACTGACAACTTCCGAACCTGAAAAGGTGATGCAGGAAGCATGATGGTTGACCTTATTTCCGGCCCTCGGATTAGCCGGGCTAGGTCATCAGCCCGGTTGTTGATCCTCGGATCTTAAATTGATCATCCTTCCTACCCAATACAGAGTCATCTCATGAAGAGTGATAACTCTGTATTAAATGATAGCAGCTATTGATCCTACAAGGCCCTCTGCTTGACTACAATGTGCTTTGCCTATGATTGGGCAACCGCCGCAGTTTAGAATCCAAGCTCTTACGGCGGTAGGTCCTTGGCCAGAGGTGAAAGAGGTTCTCTGGCTATTCCAGCTCCTCGACGAAGTGTCTAGCTGCAGGAATCTATCGAAGCTCTGCGATTCCGCCGTTGTGGTCGTTTTGTCAGAGAACTATGCTATAGTTCGTGACACCGAAAGGCGAATAGCACTATAGTTTTTCGTTCATGGTCGCATCCGATCCTCTTTCATATTCGCCTAATAAGTATTTCACTAAAAGATCACCAGTCGGTAATGAAGAGTTCAATAAAATGGTGGTCAATTCCTCACCCAAGTGAGCAACGAGTTTCCTGGGGCCAAAAAACGAGGCTCATTTATATACACCACTGAACGAATATTGGTATACTGCCGAGTCAAGGTGCTCGATCAGAGGAAGGGACCAGAGGAAGCGCGAAACGAAATCTGTCTGTCAGTAGAATCCGTGAGATTCCTGGTCTTCGGTACTCAGCACGACAAAGGAGAGCCGGGCTAAGAGTGGCTTACCACTATCTGCACAGCCCCTTGATGCTTGCCTGAGTCCTCGTGCTTTCCACTATCGATCGGTCGAAAGACTCTAATGCCCCAATCTGTAATCTACATTTCATTTCTCCTTGTCGGACTGCTTGACATACAGGAAGCCTATACTAGAAACACGACAACCCTGGTGTGACTTCTGATGAGTGTTTCACTGCACCTATCTCACAGACTGCTACAGATGACCCCTTACTCCTCGCTTAGGCTTGAATTAACGAGTTCTTTACTTCTTACTAACTCAATTACATCCAGGGAGGTTGAGTTTTGCTCATCTACCTTGTGTACCCCGTATACTTTGTTGAGTCTACTAAAGAGCATGGTTCTACTGTCTTCTCAGGGAATCAACTTCTGCGAATTGCGACAATGGTGTTGCCCTACAAAGTCCCGTCCATATACGCGTGTTTGTCGGAGTTTTATCATCGAAACGTCCTGTCGTATTTACTGTCTCTCACCAGAAGAGATAAGACCACCAAACCAACATGGAAGAGCTTTTCGTTTCGAAAGGCATACGACTAGAGTCGGCATGAATGAGCTCAGATGTCACACACTATAAAAACGGTCGAAGAAAAGACATGAGTTGAACATATTGGGATTCTGGTAGCTATTGTAATCCAAATATTTGACATATGATTTACGTACCAGTCGCTTGATATGGGATAAGTAACAGCTAGACATCCCATGAGCAGACCAAAAGGCGCAGGGGATAAGTTATGCCGTGGTGAGACATGCTCTTGTCGTGTAATCCAAATACATAAATCCTAAACCTGCATTGGCTGCTTTCTCCAAGAGACTGATGGAGCTGGCGAGGTGGGAACTTTCTCCAATCCGGGAGGCCTACCATGATATGACATGACCCCTCATCAGCATCTGCGTAGGCCTCCAAACCTACCAATAAGAGATAACGCCTACTGTAAGTATAACATTAATTCGAGTAGGCATAAATACACAAGACTTTCCTATGTTGTCAATCCCTTTCGTTTTCCTTCTTCACTTTCATTTCACTCGTTGGTCAGCACCACCAGAGGCAGATTATCTTTCCAATNNATTGGAAAGATAATCTGCCTCTCCTGATGCTGAGAGCGTGATATTTGGATCTATCTTTAAACCCCTTTCTCCATCTTATTGCAGTAACCACTACTTCCGCTTTCATATCAGCAGCCAAGCGATCGTGCAGTCTTATCGATTTGGTTGCGTGGTCGCGAACAGGCACCTGACAATGGAGGTTCAGACGCAAAGCCATGATATTTCCTTCGAGAATGACCTGATCAGTGTCGGTCTTCACTTGTCAAGCGTCTCAGACATTGACTTATGGATGAGCCCTACGGATGACGCATTTTCTGCCGACGTACACTTGGACACAAGTGAAGATGTATCTGATAACAGCTTATATGACATATATCCATTCTCTACACATAGTACCGACGAAATATTTACTTACGAGAATATCTCTACTGGTACATTAGTTATGAACTCAGACGTTCATACAATGTCAACTCCTATCACCAACCCTTCCGATACGGCATGGCTTAATTTAGGCAATTTAGAAACATCCCAAGACACTACTACTCACAGGCTTCTATCACTGCCAATACTACAGGACTCACTAGAGAGCTTGGACCGGCAGGCACATGAGGCATTGCAAGATCTGAGTGTCCCTGAACAACTAGCGAGGGTAACCCAGAAACGAAGGACAAAAGCGAAGCCCGGTACACGACCGTGTGATCTCAAGTCAGTGATGTAATCTCCACTCCGATCGGGTAGTATACTGACAACATCACAGAAGACTAAAACGAAAAGAAGACAAGCCAGAGATATGTCACATCTGCCAAAAGGGCCATCAGTGGAGGCGCGATCTGGAAAGACACTACTGCACTCACCATCCAGAAGAGGCTGAAAAGATGGGAATTAGTATGTCTAGGCCTGTATGCAGATATTGCGGCCGAGACTTTGCGAGGCGTGATCATTTGACGCGGCATCTGAGAAGGAAGCATGGGGGTTAAGGGACAGTTTCTATGCCAGCTAAAGGACAAGGTTTTTTTTCTCGCGATCTTTTCTTTTTGTATTTAGCCCATGTTCTACTTACAGTTAATTACAATTTACTGAAAGAATTATGTACTTGGCGAGTTTGAGGCTTGGAACCAAGATGAGTACATGCCATTCAGGTGTAGTAGACATATACTGACTTGATACTGCAAGTCGATGGCAGGCCAGCATGGCAGAGTCAAGTAGACAAAGGACGAATGAATGAACCCTCAAGCTAGAAAATGCATGCGCTCTCCAAATCACGCAATGCAAGTAAAAGGTTCAACATAGGACAAAAAGAATAACAAGCAAAAGGTAACTCCGGTACAGGGAATCGAACCCTGGGCTCCGCGGTACTGATCCCTCAATTCAAGATGAGAGCGCGAAATGNNGATGTTGGCTGTTGTTGCAGGGGAGTCGCCGGATTTGATCTCATGTTGGTTGGTTTACACTGACAAGACCTACGTTAAGCTATTCATCGAGGTATGTAGCCTGCCGTTTACTCTGTTCCCATGAATGAATAGGTGTCAAAGTGGTGTCTAGTATAATCTTTCAGCTTCTTCAGATAGTATTGCTCCAGTTCGAAAAAGTATTCTCATACCTGTATCTTTACTATTCCTGATCGAGTTGTGAAAAGGGGCGACTAAGAACGAACAACTTATAACTGACCTCTACCTACCACGCGAGATGGAAATTACGGCTGGTTCAGAGCAGTTGGTTTTAGGCAGGTCTGCCCTTCTATGTTCTAGGCTACTACTTGTCGTTTACAGTGGTATATCGCTATCGTCTCCCCTACAGTGGAAGTGGCAAAGACGCTGTTACCCAGCAACGTCACTTCAAATGTAAACGAACTCGCCTTCAGCGTACAGTGCAGTGTTTACACTCAACTATCTCCGATTCATGCAAACGGCCTAATGTCTTCACTTTGGACCTTCACCTAATTGCTTGAGTTGGGCTGTCTATTCATTCACGCTTTGGCTTCTACCCCTCATTTTCGTCCTCAGTTCTCAACTTTGTGAAGCTGATATCGTGAACCGCTAATATCAACAACGTTCTAGCTTTTCGTCCATCTGGGTTGAACAGCTCTCGCTATATCATACTTTTGGATCAGAAGATATCGCTGTCTCTCAGATAGGTACATACCCGTTGATGCTCCCCTTCTTTGCCCATACTGACTAGCATACAGGCTCATTTAAAATACTTTGGGTCGCGCGGAGTCCGATCAAAACATCGCTACCTGTTTTCTACCATCACATCATGGAACCCATGGGGGATGCCTTTGATCCGCCCGAGGGCTACACGTCTTTGGACTGCCCAAACTCCCCTGAAAACAAGACCCTTACCTGCCCTTACGTGGGTTGCGATGGCTTTGTATTTGCTTCCGCCGACGAATGTTAGAAACATGAGTTCAACTGGCACAAAGGCCCCTACGCTTGCGGCGAATGCGGCTACCGATTCGCAGCTGCTCCAGCCCTCGACCGCCACGGACATGCAAGTGGTCACCAAGTTGAATGGGAATGTCGCAACGATGAGTGTGAGAAGTTCGGGGAGAAGTTTGCTACCAGTGCTCTTTACCTCGAGCATCTTCGGGACTCGTCAGGTCACCGGTGCGATGAGACCAGCGATGAGGTTAAGGATACCGATTCTGTTTTCTCGCCTTCATCTAACTCCGGCGCTCAGACTGGCGATGATGATGTCTTTGGTCCGACTCCTCGAGCTATTGGTCCCGACGCGTACGTCTGCAAAGAACCATGCTGTTATCGCTATCGCACAGATTATAAGTGCAAGTCTGAATTCATTCGCCATACAGACACTGGTGTACATCAGATTGCAGGCAGACTGAACAAGGTCCTTCTAGCCAACCCTACCGCCAGTAACGTCGAGACTGAACAGGAGGCTATCCGCTCCTTACGATGCAACTGGTCTGGATGCCCACTTTTCGACCACACTTTCAAGGACGCGAGGTCATTCTATAAACACCTTCAAGACGAAGATCATATCTATGGGTGGGACGCCAATCTTCAAGCTCCGAGCTCTGAGTACAACAGCGACAGCGAGTCTCTGCCTGGAATGGTTCTTTACGTCGGCGGCCAGAATGGGGTGTGCGTCAACGACAAATGCCCTAGATTTAGTACGAAGTTCTACTCATTCACAACCATGAAGCAGCACAGCAGGTCTTTTGCTCATGCCCTGACCGAAGAGGACCTGGCCTCTACAGACACTGAGAAATCTGGCGATGAGATTTGGAAGGAGAGTGATATGCATGGCATGGAAGTCAATGAAGATGAGAGCCTCTGGAAGTGTGTCAGACAAGGATGCAAGGGCTACCAAAAGACCATGAAGAATTTGGGCAATGCCAAGTCACACTTCAACTCCGATGCGCACCTCATAGCCGCTGAGGAAGTCGGTTCTTCTGATGAACCCCTTGAGGAGGTAGATGGAATGGAGCGTTCCGAAGATGGGACCTGGCGTTGTGTCAAGTCAGGTTGCTCAAAGCTCGGCACTACCTACCGACTACTTTCCAACGCCAAACGACATTGCTTGACAGAGACCCACGTTCTGGCTGAAGAAGAGAGCTCCCCTGACGAGACAGAAGAAGAGCTAGATGGCGTGGAGTACCAGGATGAAATGGCTGCTTGGGTTTGTACAAGAGCCGCTTGCAAGCGATACCGCATACCCATTACCCATTTGGGCTTTGCCAGACAGCACGCTCGATGCGCTACGCACATCAAGGCTGGTGAGAACACGGTGACATCCAACCAGCCTCCTATGCCTCTATTCACTACCCCTAGACGGGCTACACAGTCTGCCGCGAACTCCCTTCTAACACCTATGGAGATGGCCGATTCTACAGCCCATGTCAGCCCTGGAAGCCCGTCCGCCGGTCGGGGCCTCACCCTCGTGACACGCGCGGCTGGTACTCCTCAGACCAGCACTGCCACACAGACCCCGAAGCAGATCCGACACCGACGTTCTTCAGCCACCAATCCTGGTGTTGAGAAACGAATCAGAGAGCTGAAGAAGGAGAGCCAGGAGCTGAAGGAGCGCGTTGCAAACCTGGAAGGTCAGATGGCCCAGGTCCTTGAAGGGAAAAGCCCAGAGGTTCCTTGCTCGTCTGCTCCAGGCTTTCTTGCTCCCAATCCGTCTGCTGCTCCGGTATCTCATGCTGCCTCTTCGTCCCTCTCTTCCGCTGCCTCGTCTGGACAAATGGAGAGTCTGTCAAAGTTTGTACGACAGGAGTTCCGCCCTATTGTATCTATGGAAGTAGATGAGGATGAGCTGTGGAATGTGAGCAAGTATTAGAAGATGACATGTCGAGGTTTTTAAGGGATTGAGTCTTGGTATTGAATGCGACGAATGGGATTACGAGATGATCAACGATGTGCTTGTAGGTGGTAGCTGTATGAGAGTGTTGATAGGTAAATGAAATGACAGACCCCAAACTATCTCAAATCTCCTTCACATTAACATATAAATCCATCCTCAGTCTCCAGAAAGGTATCATCAGAATCTCCCTGCTGAGTAGCCGGTCCTCCAAAAGGGAGTTCCGAGGAGCTGGAAGGGAAAGCATCACTGGATTCGCCCTGAGTGCTGACTCCCTGCTGCGAATTCGGATCCTCAGAAGACCCGTGAGAATGATCAAGGGTCAGGACGTCTCCATCTTCCCAGTCCCTGAGGTTAGCCTCTTCATTTTTTAGGCCATCCAAGATCATCTCTTCGCCTTCTTCGAAGAGTGCGCCAGTACAGATGAGCTGACTCCCGTCAATCTCGACATCGACTGCCTCTTCAGTGTTGAAAAGCGCCTCATAAACCTCTCCTTCAATGCATAGTTCCATCTCTGGTAGATCTTCGATCTCATCTTCATCGTAGGCTTCATAAATTTCTAAATCAACGCGGGCGTGTCGAGATGGAACTCCAATGACATAGGCATCGTGGAAGATGTTTGGCTCGTCGTCACCAGAATCGGGGTATTGTGGGTCAGGATCGAACATGTTATCGACTGAGAAAGCATCGTCAAAATCGTCATCATGTTCTGGATCGCTATCGGAGCTGGACTCGCTGTCGCTGTCAGTGTCGGAGAAGTAGGGAGAAGTCAACGCAAGAGAGCTGGACTCGTTGGGAGGCTCGAGTGTTACACTTTGGTATGACCAAGGCTCGTCAGTCTCGTGTGGATCTTCAGCCCCAAAATCATCGTTAGCAACAAGGCCATGTTGTTCTTCTTCGTCCTGAGAGTCTTGCCCATCTTCATCCTCGTCATACAGAAACCGGATCGCTTCCTCTGCTGCTGTCCCCTAGACAGGCAGCAGGTTCAAGCCGATGTGAACATCCTCTAGCGCAAGACCTCGAGCTCTAGCCTCATCCAATTTTAGAGCTGTCTTCCATATGATGTCCTCGCGTACCAATTTGCCAGCCTGTTGAGCTTCCTCACGGGTGGCGAGGCGAGACTGAATAATGTCGTGGAGAGATTCTGTAGAGGGGTCCCAAGTGCATCCAGGCCAGGTAGGGAGGCAATCTTCGCCGACAAAAATGGCATTGATGCTGACACCACTTTCTCTGGCTTGTTCAAGGCGTGTATTTGAGTTGTAAAAGAGGTAGTTCTTGAAGTCAGCGGTCATGAGGTTAACGGGGAGGCCGCTGAGACAACGTCCCCTGAACTCTTCGATCTTGGTAGCGATGTCGTTTTCTTCTATCTTTGGTGTTAGTAATGGGACATTGGGTCTTCGCGTTTAGATGATGTCTTACGAATAGTTTCAGACGAAGGCAAAGAGGTAGAGATGTCAGACTCCTCGCTGTCGGAGGGGACGGGGATGATATCTTCAAGACGGAGACGAGCGTTGGAAGGGCCTGACTCGTCTGGGTCGTCGGCGCCAGACATATTATCTGCAGTACGCTTGCTATTACCCATTACGGTAGGTAGTGGTTGGTAGAGAATGGATGAATGAAGGTAATGGCTGGGATGGATGCTGGGTTTAAATGGAGAGAAAGGGTAGGGTGATGTTTTTGGGGGGTAAGTGAATCACTGCCTGTTGAGATAGGATTCTAGTACATCGGCGTGACCCATAACAGATGATGTTTGAATCAGTGCAATGGATTCCTGTCTGTTCCGATTTGACCTAGTCGATATCTTGCATTACTTCGTATAACCTGATTTGGCAAAGATGTTTGCTAAAATCTGTTTGTACCCCTTTGTCAAGCTGAGATAGTCATCTGGCATCTCCGCACAACACTTTTGTCGCCTTTTTCAAGGACAGGGTGAATTCCTCCAGTACTTTTACGTGAATTCCGTCCAGGTAGCATGACAAAAGATGATTGAGGCCTCCTTTCAAGGACATGCAGACAGCGTTAGTGAGGAAACAATCCTGATCAGCTCTCCACGACTTTACTCCAATAAAGCAAACGATCCAATCTAAAATTACAAGCATGTATAGATGCGGTGGTGGCAGTTCTTTGTAACCCTTTGACATTACTGGCTGGGTTCAAGCCGCCAAAGGTAATAACATCGTTAACTCAGTGATGAGTACATGATTCATTATGAAAGGTGGAATATCGCAACTATCTGGTCGCGGATCAGAACCTATCAGTGGAAGAGAGGTGGGCTGGATGAGTTCCTTGATACATTTATTGCAGCGCGAGAGACTTGGAAGCAATACTTGGACGACATCTACTACATTCGTAGACAAAATGGGTTTGGAAACAGCATAGCGGATATTATCATGTACTGACTTCTCGTTGTTTTCAAACTTTCCTGAATCTCGTCTGCTCCCTCCATACCCGTTCTCGGGCTTCTTCGCAAAACCGGACGTCTATACATACATATTCAGGTCCAGCATGAACATAGTCATTCAGTTCCGCGACTTTTTCGTCTCAAGCCTGTGGGCCATAGCCACGAGCATTGTCGCAATTTTTGGTATTTGCAAGGACTACAAAGCCCTCAACAAGAGATCTCCTTTTTGGACCACTACAAAGACCAAGACCAAGACCAAAACTCCTACAGACAGGATTTTGAAATGGATCGATAACGTTGCTCCCGGTAAGTGGACTCGTGAAGGGAAGGAGACCACTCTGACTGACTGGCTAGGACCACCTGAAAGGCCACCAAAAAGGCCCAAGAGGAAATCCAGTTCGAGGAGGAAGAAGAAGACAAGGAAGGCTAAAAAGACTAAGCAATCCCGGACACGGGCTTGATCAACTCGTTCGATGTATCAAGGGGCCAACAGTACCCGAGAGACACGAGCTCCCTGCTATACCACCACGCCAAAGTGCCTCCTGAAAGCAGCTATAAGCTAGGAGGTGAGAAGAACGTCCTTTTGTTACAAATCACGATATAACAAACAAAAATCCCCAGTCGACCAGCACTAGAATCCCGCGCTACTTCAATTCTCAAAGACAAAAGCCTGATAGTTGGCTATGTCGAGACATTATACGATCGACACATACTGTAATCCAAGTTTTATAAGATCGACAAGAATCGTTGTGTTCATTATTCTCGGGATTGTCTAGAAATTGTTCCCTCAATATGCGCCTTTGCGACACTAGTTGCTGAAAAGTCAAGATGGTAATCCTTCAGCCCGTGCCAATGTTCAATACAGAATTTCTCGAGTGTTTGCAGCGCATTGCCTCTTCGATACGGCATTCCCTTTTCGTCACTGTGATCGATGGGTTGTTCAAGAATCGTATCGCTGGGTAGCTTCCATCTCGGGCGCTTGTCATGAATCCATCCGTCCGTTCGCTCGCTCGTTTTATCTATTCTTCTTCACCATCGCAAGTCCCTCACTGGATATCGCCCATCTCAGCCTCTTCGGTCTTCTCCTCAGTCTCAACCTCAGGCGCATCTGCAACGGATCAGTACTCGAAAGCGAAACCTCAATTGGTCCCAAACTCACCCTTCATCTCCGCCTCTCCATCAGCCTCCATCTTTCTCTTCATAGCATGTGCCATTCTCTTCTCGACCTTGCGAGCCTTCTTGGCGCTCATCTTCGCTCGGGGTCCGCTTGTAGGCAAAAGACCCTTTCGTGCGCCTCGAGTTGTGTCGGCCTTTGCGACCTTGTCCTTGGGAGCCTCGGACTTCTTGCGTCGGTCCTTGCGGGCCTTGGAAGCACGCGCCGCAAGACGGTTCTTGGAGGGGCCGTTGGGGTTGCCGACTGATGGCATTGTAGTGGTATGTGGTTTTGGTTGTAGTGTTTGAGATTGCGATCAGATCCTGGCTCTAAACTTTTTTTTACTTTGGGGTCTAAAATCTCGGTGGACTCTCGGTGAAGAATTGCGCTAAGCTGTGCCCCGCCGTGGGGAGCGGCAGTCTTGCATGGATGCCCGTTCCAGAACGCCATCACTGAGAGATAAGATAAAATATGGATGGACTGACGGCTTCTAGCGTACCTACCCTGAACCATTGTGATAGAACCAGAATTCAGAAAGACTCTGCCTATTTGAATAATACAGCTATGGTGCTAAGGTTCTGTAAACACATTCTTGGTTCTTTTCCTCTTACCTAAGATTCCCTAGCCAAATGCGATCGAATAAGAGCTGGTTCTTGTCTGTACATATACATATATACCTGTCAATTGCGCCTAAAATTTGTTTAAGATATACATATCTAGAAAATGCTAAACTCCTGTACAGTCAGGTATTCCACCTGGATTGACTCCTCCCATATGTACCATGAATGGCGCCGGTTGAATTAATACATTCTTCATAACGAATACCGTCTTTGAACTTGACAAACCTTTCAATATTTGTAGCACCAGCCACTGTGCTGGCGTGCATCAATTTCTTGCTGCAGTTCTCGCATTGTTGCTGTTAGAGTTGAGCATTTGTCGACTGGGATCATCGTCGTCGTCACTCGTCAACCCGTCCAACTCAAATTCCTGAGCGTCTCGCAGTTGGCCATTCTCGACCGCTATACCATTGGCGTAGTGATTCGCGCCGAGTTCTTTGGTGTCCAAAGCAGGGTGGGCAAGACGATCCCAGAGGCCGATGAGCATGTTGACAAACAAAAACATCAGAGATGCGAGCGAGTAGGTGATAAGGATGTACGAGATGTGGTCCATAGATGAGCCGGCAACAAGCAACATCTGCTCTTCTGTCGCGCCCATGAAAAGGAAACCAGCGGCATACATAAGCTAACACAGTTAGTATTACAATCTTCGGCAGATGATGGTGAACTTACAAAACAGGGGATGAACTGGAAACTGTTGGCTGATCGTCCGTCTTCCGAAATAGAATGTGAATCTCTGAGGACAAAGGCAATCTCGATAATTCGAGTAATACCGACTCCCATAAGGGTATATCCGAACATGGTGTGCGTGGCGGCACTGACCATGAGCTCCTGGGGATGAGCAGACATGCCCCAACCAGTGATGAAGATCACGAAAGCGGGGATGAAATTGCGCTTGGGGTTTCCATCACGGTCTTTGCTGAGCCAGATACCTACCAGACCAGCTGACCACCAGATAACACCCATCGTAGTATGTTGCCAGTCGTTCTTGACCCAGTCGGTGCCCCAGCGATGCTCGGTAAAGGTGTTGATACAGCCCCATGCGGCAATAGTAGCGCTGTCGTAAAACTCCTGGGAGCGACCGTTGCGGCGAATCCAAAGCTGGCCAACAACCAGAAGGATTGTGAGGAGAATTCCATAAGCGATGAATGCACCTCCCATGATGAAATGCGCCGCGCATTGGCCGGTGTGATCTCCTTGACAGAACCCAAGGGCAGTGATGCCGCCGAAGATCATCTGTGTCCAGGCCATGATGGGCATCAGCTTGCCAATGACAGAATGGCAAGGGCGAATCAACTTTCGAATCTTTCCATTGATGCCCTTTTCCCAATGGCCCTTGAGATACAGTCCAAGAACGACTTGCGCCGCGAGGGAAAGTTGAAGAACGTGAGCAAACTTTCCATGGACGTGGTTCGGAATGAATTGTCGACCTTTATGCGCATGACCGAGGAAAAAGCCAAGAATGGCGAGGATCGTGCCTACGGCTTGGGTTGGAACGTGCCATCGATTTTTGGTCATCTAGAGTTTTGTCAATTTTACGTCTGAAGCCTGCGCCAAGCAATTACTTACACCCAGAACCATGCCAATCGGGAAAATGACGCCGTAAGCCAGCATTTGAATCAATATGTGAATCCATAACACTGTATCCTACTACTTATTAGCGAGGCTCCAAATCCTGTCTACTACAAAACGCACCAGTGGTTCCAGGGAAACGGTTTCGCCATCAGGAATGTGACTCGTATCGTGTTCGTGGGCTTGTGTAACTGGAGTAAAAAGCGCAATTGTTGCGATAATGAATAACGAAGGCGCCATGAGGGCTCTCGCCTTATAAGTCCCAATCATGGTCGTATCGTGATCGACTTGTTTGTATGTACAGAAACCAATCTGTGCAAGAAATGCAAAAATTGCAATGTTGATTATGTTCTTCCCGTCGCAACCGTCGGGTCAGTGGGGGATCGTCGATGATTTAGCGGCGTTGAAATGATTCGATTGTAAGCAGTAAACACTGGCGTCGATAAGCGAGTCGATGATGATGTCCAAAGGCAGAGCAAGTGAATGCCTGCGCTTATTGAGGATGGCAGAGCAGGAACCTCGAAAGAGACAGAAGTTGAAGAAAAAGAAGGTTGAGGTTAAAAAAAAGGCGAGGACAAAATCGGGAAACCTCAAGGTTTGCTGTTTCCTTGTGTCGCTCTGCTCTGCTTTGCTTTACCTCTGGGCCTCGATAAAACTTGAAGCCACAGGGGGGTCCCATTGACAGAGAGCGTCATTCCGGAGTCTTCGGCAGGTCTAACATTACCTTGACAGCCAACATCATTGGCTATCTGCACCATGGGGCTTGATCCTTGTCCGCTAGATCCTTGGACAGTAGTGGAGTCTCCGGAGCTTTCAAGTCCGCTAATAGATGGAAGCGACGTGAGTTTTCTGGGTCCCGATATATCCGGATCCAAGAATGCCATGTTTGTTATCCAACAACAACGGCGGTTAGTCTGATACGCGCAAGCCTAACCTCATCTCTTAACAATGTTCATTAGCTGGGCTTGGGATTCCCGAAAACTCAATAGCTTGAACTGTATTTCGTTATTATCTCAAATTCTCTTTAAAGGATTTCTAATGGATGGAAGCATAGCCAGTACCTATCCACTCTTATGTGCATCAGTATATTCCGTTACGACATGGCATCGACCTCTACATCCTGGAAACATAATGTTAACATCATGGCCATAGTAACTCTCGAGAAATTCACACTTCTTGGCTTTTTTGAACCCACTGATCCACTATTCGCTTCATCCTGTTATTAATTTGTATACATGTGCTTGTCCAGTAGGTAGCTACTACACGCTCAAAAACACTCTATTGAGGCGAGCGGCATCACCACTGGGGCGCAGATGATCGAGATACAAAGAAGACGCATTCCACAGACGTAAAGAATATGCAAACTTCAGGACCGATATCGTATGCCGACCTTGTTTTCCGCTTAGTAAAATGTTCGACTGAGCAAGTAGGGCGTGCATGCTGTGCTGCTTTCTACAAGCTAATGCTGGTCATCTTTGCCTTTCCTCAAACAAAGATAGATTCTGACAGCTTGAGGGTTTCATACCCGTCCTACGGGGAGCCCTATAACCTGGCCCGCCTCCGAGAGCCTCTCCGGCCGGGGGGTTACGGTCCACCCGAGCTTTGGTCTCTTCCCAGGGCCCGGTACCGAGCACGGGTAATCCGGTCTTTAGGCCGTCGCGTTCTGAGAGGTGTCTTTACTAAATAGTGTGATCTCCGGATATGATATAGTGTTTACGGGCCCCTGGTTCGAAGCGGCTTGAACATTGATAGTATAAGGGACAAAATGATTCAAGGTGTTAACAGTACTTTTGGCTCAGTTTTCGCTCTGTATCTATAACGCAAAGCTAAAGGGTTAAGTTTCCTAACACGCTCTGCACAGAGTAGGCTTATGCAACATGGAATACCAATCTAGACCAAGAGACGACTGTCATCTCTTGCTACAATTCCGTCTGCTTAGTGAGTTCTATAAGACTCCCTCTCCATCCATTTTCTGGTTTTGCGAAACTCGATGCAATTAGCAACGCAAAAGCGTGCTGTATCATCGTGAATCATAGCGCGCGGCGCTTGCCTAGAGGTACTTGAGATTCGAAGTCATGTGTATCCATGTTCAAGGTACCACTTCAATATTGATATGATACCGGAGACAAACCTATTCAGTAGGATCGTTCTTCTTCAACAAGTCTTTGGCTTTATCCCAAAGCTCTGCCTCCATATCCCTCTCCACTCTTGTGCCCCGACTGTTCAACCAGCCTGCGCCAATGTTACCCACAGCTCCCACTCCATTAGGCTTCTGCGATGCAAGAATAGGTCCGTTATTTTCTTGACGCTGAGGTGGAGCTAAGTTAACAATGCTAGCCTCCTCGAGTGCAAATATTTGACGCTTCATCTTGACATCGACAGCGTGTAGCGTGGTGAGAAACGAATCTGTCGCAGAGCGGAAAGCATCCTTTTGAGCGGGAGGATCCAAGGATGGCTTTGGTGGTTCAGATGCTGGGTCCTGGGCTTGATTTGGTTCTGTAGTTTTTGGTATTGTGAGAGCGTTCAGGGCTGTGGCAGTGTGCTTCATAAGCTGGACAATTTGTTGATCGACGGCGTTGAGCTGTTGGATGTTTTCCTCCACGGTAAAGGGCTCGTTGGTACGCGAAGTTTCGGCGCCGCCCATACTAATGTCGTTTGGAGAAGACATAGCTGTGAATGAGAGGGGGTAAACTCTTCTGCGTAGGCGTGTGGGTGATTGTGGGATGTGACTGTTATGGTAGATGCTTGGTCTGAACAATGGCTTCAGAGGTGAGTGGCGAGCATAGCCAGAGTATGCGTTGTATATGATTCTAAACTGCTGAATGAGTCCCCGAAAATAGAATGCTGAGTTTATGAAATGTGATGAATGGAATATGTTCAAAGCGCCATGCCTACAATTGTTTCTGCGAGGTTGAATTGAGGTTGAGAACGGTACGTACCTGCTGCCGCTGCCTCC
This sequence comes from Fusarium chlamydosporum, assembly GCA_014898915.1. Taxonomy (NCBI): domain Eukaryota; kingdom Fungi; phylum Ascomycota; class Sordariomycetes; order Hypocreales; family Nectriaceae; genus Fusarium; species Fusarium chlamydosporum. Next base: position 321,080 of record JAAVUD010000015.1, on the reverse strand, counting down.
ACACAGCAGATCTTGTTCGCGGGAGTCGCAGCGCGAGCTCAATTCGTCTCTGGCCACGCAACGAGGCACTGAACTCAGCCAGTTATTGAGAGAAATTAATAATAAAGTTCAAGGATGATAACATATCTAAATTGCCATTGAATTTTGAGAAAATACTCGTAACACGTATTTTGATATCATAGAGCTTCTCACAATGTCTGTCGCTTAATCCTCGGCTAACGGTCGCGGTCTCTCCAGCTGCGTCGCGCCTTGAGTCTGTTCACATTCACCTTTGGCATCACCTTGAAAGAGCATATCTCAAGACTTCCATCAGAATACCTTTCGGATTTTAATTATTCATCGAACTTCTCTTTAGACCGAAGAGAACTGCGCTCCAACCCCTCAAAAATTTACAGACGAGAACTCATCACATAGACAACAATCCAGTTCCATCTCACCAACATTTGACAGGCAGTCAACCCTCAGCAACACGACAGCCTTATCATCGGGACATGAACAGACATTGAAGGCATTTTTACTGCAAGTGTGTGCAAAGGATAGGCGCGTCCAAGTGCTTCACTGCTAGGCAACCTTCGTACCAACAATCCTTTCAGCCATGTCGGCTCCATCGCAAACACCAGGCGCCCCTGCGCCCGGCGCATATCAAGGGCCTGCAGCCACTCCTCCAGCTCCCACCCATACAGCTACAACCACAACAGGACAAGCAGGCACTGGCACAACAGGAGGTCCAATGTCAAATCAAAACCTCAACCAAATAGTATGTTCACGTTTCTTGCCTGTCATCTGTTTATGCAACTGTGTGTTTGTTTGGTGGTACAGCCCAATGCCCGTTCTTCTATCACCGCTTGGCAATTACATAACAACCCAACAACATTCATCACATGCCTCAAAAGCAGAGGAAAGATGAGATCGCAAGTATCAAAAGGCAACTCGGTGAGCTGATCTACCTCAACTATAACGAGCCGGCTGTATATGTAGTCTCGACAGCCAAGCTTGTTCGACACCTCTATGTATGAGCATCGAATATCAACCTTTTGGAGATTTCATGCCCGCTCATTATCTTTTGTCTTCATCGTTCTTATGCCTATAATTTTCGATGGGAAGGTCAAACTTTTAACACTATCTCGCCAACGATGCTCGCTCTGGTGATTAACCTTCTCAACATTTCCGATTTTTCGCATTCTTTGGCCCAGCACAAGCGTGCTGAGCAACAATGAATTCTGGTTGGAGCTCGAGACTGACTGATAAACGTGGATAGGTGACAGACTATCTGCTAAAGCGAGGCTTCAATCGCACAGAAGAGGTTTTCCGTCAAGAATCAAAGCATCTCGGCCCTGATGGCAAGCCTATCTATCAACTGGCTAACCTTGGCCCAAAGAAGTATCAGAAAGCATTTGGTCTTCTTCGGGAGTGGGTAGAGAACAACTTGGATATTTACAAAGTAAGTCGAGGCCTTCATTTAGCGCTGCTTTGCTAACAACTGTAGTTCGAACTCTCTAAATTGCTTTGGCCTGTCTTTGTCTACTCTTTCTTGGAGCTTGTTAACCATGCCTACACTGAAGACGCCAAAGCTTTCCTCAGAGATATTGGCCCCAACTTCCAGCCGGTCCATGCCGATGATCTCAAGACGCTCGGCACAATCACACTGCCTCAGCACATAAACGAGAACCCCATGACCAAACTGTATCGGGAGAACAAGTACAGGATTCCTTTAAATCAACATGCTAGCGGTGATCTTTTCAACTTCCTTGAACGTGAATCTGATCAAGGTGGTTCGGTCATTCGACAACTCTTGGCGACATACTGCCAGATTGATTCCACAGCTCGTGGTCCTATCACCCCTTTCAGCTTCGAGGCTGTCTACAGACGCTCAAGGAATATGGAGATAGAGAGCGTGGACACCAACGAGGGTATCCCAGGCGTCAATATTGGATTGTCCAACAAGGATGTTCTTGACCCAACTGCTCCTTTAAAGCTTGGCCCCTTGCCTATGGATGCCGATCTTCGCGACGATGTGCGTGCAGAGCTCGAGGAGGAGGAACGGCGAAATCCACCTCCTCCTGGGAAAACATCACTGGTGGACGAGTTTGACCAGAAGATCAAGCGCGAGGAGAGTGCAGATGCTCCCAATAGGGCAGAACTGCCTCTGCCGCCTTCCAGACCGAGAGACATTATGCTCGAGATGCAAAAGCTCAGAGAGAACCGCGATAGGTTCAAGATTGACGGCGCTACAGGAGGTGTGGGCGTACCGATCAGTGCATGCATGTTCACTTTCCACAATACACTGGGAAGGTAAGTAGTCCTGGTAAAGCTGTGAGCGTCACGAACTAACAGATGCAGTGTTGCCTCTATGGACTTTTCCAACGATGGACAATTGGTGGCAGCCGGCACTACTGAATCATATATCCGAGTATGGTCATTGGATGGCAAAGCCCTCCCTACGATGAATGCACATGAGAAGGATGCCAAATTCAACAGTCGCAAACTCATCGGACACTCCGGTCCCGTTTACGACGTGTCGTTCTCTGATGCTGTATCGGGACCTCCACAGAAACTCTTTGGTGACGAAGGCAAGTCAAACCCAGCTATGGACACACGACCCAAGCTGCTGCTATCTGCATCCGCGGACGGCCATATTCGTCTATGGTCGTTGGAGTCTTGGAGCTGTCTTTGCCTCTACAAATCCCATGATGGGCCTGCATTCAGAACACTCTGGGGCCCTCACGGGCACTACTTTATCAGTGGTGGGTATGATAAGGCTGTTCGAGTTTGGATGCAAGATCATGCTTCTCCTCAACGACTATTGGTCGGTCATGATACAGCCATCTCGGCGCTTGCATGGCATCCTAATGGTCTTTACGTGTTTTCCGCCTCAGATGAGACCGACAAGTCGATTCGTATGTGGTCTGTGGTGACTGGTTCTTGCGTGCGTGTGTTCACAGGCCACAATGAGTACATCACCGCAATGGAATGTGCGCCCAACGGCAAGATCCTAGCAAGTGCCGATTGTGCAGGTAACATCTTCTTTTGGGACCTTGCTAAAGGAACGCGCATTAAGCGGTCGCGAGGCCATGGCAAAGGCGGTATCTGGTCGCTGAGCTTCAGTGTTGAATCCAACGTACTTGCATCGGGTGGTCAAGATGGCACAGTTCGACTGTGGGACGTTGAATTGCCTGCTGATCCACAAAAGGCGAGCCAGCAGCAGACTGGCCTTGACGCGACGGCAACAGGAGCGGATGGCACGAGCACTGGTGGCGCCGTCGGTGAAGGGTCCCGTGTTGCAGCTGCAACTTCCGGACAAACTGGAGCTAGCGGTGCCACTGGAACGCACAAGAAGAAGAGCAAGGACGTCATGATTACTCCCGATCAAATCAGTGCGTTCCCAACGAAGAAGACGCCAGTGATGAAGGTCAAATTTACACGGATGAACTTGGTAATTGTGGGAGGCTGTTATGACCCCGAGCGTTAGGAGCGAGAGGGCACCGACCCAGTTGCGCTTGAGAAATACCGAAAGCGACTTTTCGCCGCACAGTTTGGTATAGATTTGGGACTGGCGGCGACGGCTCGTGAACAGCCGGAGGCAGAGGCCGACGAAACAAATGAGAGAGAAGCATTGAACAAACCGGCGCCGAAGTCAACATCTTGAACAGAACGGGCATTGACTGGGATACATCTCAATGGTTAATAGAACTATTTGATGGCGTTGCACTCAAACTAGAAGGCAGCAGATGATCTTGGCTGATCCTTGCAGCTTTCACAAAAATACCAGGCTACTTTTAATAATAGAAATTGATTGATCACGTCTGTTCTCGATCTTTACACTGAACAGGTCCAAATGCGTATTTGCTATAAGCGAACGAAGTGGTGTAAGTCGCAAGCTGCAATGGACGGCATGGCTGATTTCACGATACGTACCTGCCTTACGGGGAAGAGTGGGACCGTCTCCGCTGACGTCCGCCTGCGTGGGTGCTTGCTCTCCAAGCTTCCAACCTTCACCTCCCAAGCCACTCCATTAACCTCAAGTACATATCACGGCAGTAGAAGTTTAGCTTCAAATTTCGTGATCGCATTCATTAACCATGGACGTCGAAGAATCGCCTTGGGCCGATTCATCACAGGCTTCGCAACAGGCATCGCAGCCTGAAGCCTCGGCCTCCGCTTCGCAATCATCTACCCCAGCTCCAGCCGCTGCCTCATCCGCCCCTCGTCCATCGAGAGGACCCCGTCGCTTGGTTGCCCAACCCACACGTCTCGAAGCTGTCGATGATCCTCTCGGCCCCCTTGGCGCTGCCCCCGACGACAATGGTTCTGCTCAGGATTCCCCTCCGGTGCCTCCGCAAAAGGAGCAAATGGTGATTCGTACCACCATGCCTCAACCGCAACAACAACGACGACCTGCGGATCCTCACCATATCGACGATGAGGAGAACGATGGGCCAAAGGCTCCTCGCGCACCTCCCCCTGTTGATGCCGCGCAGCCAAGCGTCGTAAGGAGCAGCAATCAGCCCAGTGTTAGCATCGAGCAAGCAGCCAAGCCAAGTTTCCAGATTTACGTCGGCGACCCTCACAAAGTTGGTGATTTGACTAGTTCTCATATCGTCTACTCTGTCAGAACCAAGGTACGAGGTTCAAAACGTCAATTGCCTCAATTGAGACTGACTTGGAACAAACAGACCACTTCTAAGGGATACAAGCAGCCCGAGTTCGAAGTCAAGCGCCGATACCGTGATTTCCTTTGGCTTTACAATACCCTTCACGGGAACAACCCTGGAATCGTTGTTCCACCTCCCCCAGACAAGCAAGCTGTCGGTCGCTTCGACAGCAACTTTGTTGAGAGCCGTCGAGCCGCACTTGAAAAGATGCTCAACAAGACCGCGATACACCCTACGCTACAGCACGACCCCGATCTAAAGCTCTTCTTGGAAAGCGAGACATTTAATGTGGATATTAAGCACAAGGAGAGGAGGGAACCTATCCCTACTGAGAGCAAGGGTGTGCTTGGATCTCTGGGTATCAATGTTGGGGGCGGTAATAAGTTTGTGGAGCAGGACGACTGGTTCCATGATCGCAAAGTCTACCTCGATGCCCTTGAAAACCAGCTCAAGGGTCTTCTCAAGGCAATGGAGACTATGGTCGGTCAGCGTAAGATGATGGCCGAGGCAGCCGGTGACTTTTCGGCTTCCCTCCATGCGCTTTCCACTGTTGAGCTGTCGCCATCACTATCTGGTCCCCTTGACGCTCTTTCCGAACTTCAGCTTACTATTCGAGATGTCTACGATCGTCAGGCTCAGCAAGATGTTCTAACATTTGGAATTATCCTTGAAGAGTACATTCGTCTTATCGGTTCGGTCAAGATGGCGTTCGGACAACGACAAAAGGCATTTTATTCATGGCACGCCGCCGAATCAGAATTGCAGAAGAAGAAGGCCACTCAGGATAAGCTGCTAAGGCAAGGAAAGAGTCAGCAAGACCGACTCAACCAAATGAGTGCCGAAGTGGGCGAGTCGGAGCGCAAGGTGCATCAAGCCAGGCTCCTATTTGAGGATATGGGACGTTTGATGAGGAGCGAGCTTGATCGATTTGAGAAGGAAAAGGTGGAAGACTTCAAGAGTGGAGTCGAGACATTCCTTGAGAGTGCAGTTGAGGCACAAAAGGAGGTGAGTACAATTGTCCAACATATCAGAAGAGTACTAACAATGCGTAGCTTATTGAGAAATGGGAGACTTTCTTGATGCAACTCGACGCTGAAGACGATGAGTCAGTATTTTATAGACCTCCAGTATACCAGCAGCAACAGCAAAAAGGAGGCGATACTGCTGTCGACCGTGCTCGAGCAAGGATAGACGAAGACTCGGACTAGATTCACGTGGCACATCTGTTCACAGCGCAATACCACGGTTCTGTTTCTTGGGGTTGTCAAGCTTGATGAAGGAAGAATCATGTTCACTTCCAGCGGGATGTTTGACCATTGAAAAGTTCCGAGAATCGTGGGCACGTGTTTTTATATCTTACAAGCCTCGGGGGCTGTTAACTGTTGTACATATCGAACCACCCCCATCCACCTCATGCTTCCAATTCTCGGACCTTGCCAGTAGTAATTTATACAAGACGCATTTATACCCTCTAAATATTGGGTAAACATAGTGTGTGGTGGTTGTTCCTCTGTTCGATTCAATATCATGTCGTTTACTTTCTCTTCTTGGCCTGCTTCTTAGGTCCTGAATCCCTCATAGCGTTGGCATCTTGTGTTGGCGCATATCCAGTAATAAGATCGGCATAACTTCCATCAGCAGCCTCAACAGCCTCTTCGCCCTCTTCAGCGCTAGTAGCATCATAGGCACGACCGAAACGCTCTCGGAAAGCAGCCAGTCTACCAGCCTCATCAAGCTCGACGTTCTTGAGTGACTTCTCAGATGGCTGCCACAGCAATGTGTTGCGTGTATCCTTTGCGGCACGGTAGATAGGTAGTGGTGAGGTAGTTCGCATGGTGTATGAAGAGCCGTCAGACAGTGTGACGAGTTGAGTGAATGTGTAAGGTCGGCGCGGTCGGGGAATAAAGGTTGCGTGACGGACTTGGCCGAGAGAGAAGCGGCTTGGTGAATATGATGATGTTGTGGAGAGCGTTATTCGGATAGGCGACAGGGTCGCTGGTGATACTGAGAATTTGGCCATCGTGGTATATAAGCTCTGCTAGAGCGAGGCCGGAGGACACGAATTGGGATCCCTGAAGACAGGGTAGAGAGCGATTGACGACCGTTTAGTTGGTGGTGAAGCTTTAGATGGACCTGAAGTTGATCGGTAAAATTTAGGATGCGAGGTCCGAAGGCGGGTACCACCAAGCAGGGGTTTGGAAGCTTATCGATAAGAAAATGGCATTTGTTCCTCGTCATTTCTAGACTGGCGTCGGAGTCCGAAAACTTGCGAAACGAGTGAAATAAAGCGTGCCTTTTTAGTCTTCTCTCAAGGGGCATTCTTGAGCGCCTACTACGGTCCTTGCGAGTGCGTTTGTCAATAATGCGCCGTGGTGGGCAATGAACAGCTCCCGAGCGCTGCGCAATGGCGCTGCGACAGCACTTGTCATGGCAAGAGGTGGGACAAGAGGGTTGAGCTCTGTATGGAATTTGGGGTGCTCTAGAAGCTCACTGATATGGAGTGAATGCTACAAAAGACCTACCGGGTCGGCATTGAGATCCTGTTTGTGGCAATCGCCTCTACATAGTGAGTCTTCTTCGTCCTGTGGTTGATACTCTAGCTGATGTTATATACTATAGATAGAAGCAATCACACCTCTACGACTCCAAAAGCATGGCATAAATCTCCAGCCACACCTCCAACCACCCATCCTACCAAACAAGTACCTCTCCCCGAACAGCTCCGCTCTATAATGCGTCTCCTCCCCCACAGCGTTGTAGTATGCACATCCAACCAACCCGGCGATGGTCCGCGGGCCATGACAATGTCATCCTTCACCTCTCTTACACTTACACCAACACCTCTCGTCACCTTTAACATTGCGACACCGAGTAGAACACTGGATGCCATAAAAGCAAGCGGGGAGTTCAATGTGCACGTCCTCTCTGGGGACGAGCGGGGCGCAAGTGTAGCGAGTCACTTTACGAAAGGCAATGTAGGCGGGCATGCATTTCGGGGTCTCGATTATACTCAGGACGCTGATGAGGCACCTGTTCTGAAAGAGGATGGCGTCATGTTTGCTCTGCGGTGTAGAGTGCTACAGGATGCGCCGGAACAAGGCCTTATGAGAGTTAGGGATCATGTCATCGTGGTTGGAGAGGTTGTTGAGATGGTCAGAGTTAGAGAAGAGAAGGATGAGGAGTTTGGCCTTGTGTATGCGGATAGAAGATATAGACAGGTTGGAGGGGTGTTGGAGATGTAACTGATATATCAAAACTGGCCCGGAGTGTATGGAAACTCGGGCTAGATCATTCTTGTATAGTAACTGTATGTGTAGGGTAGGGTCGAGAGCATGAGTCCATGCCTGATTCTCGAAGTTTCACGATGTATGACAATAAGGGATATGTTTCTGACTAGATATATTGTAGAAGATTCTCGTGAAGACGTAAATTAGACTTAGTTGTGTCCAGACAGTTTGACAACATGGCTGCTAGACTTGACTTTGGAAAATGAAAGAACGATAACTCCATAAACCTCGCAGACAGGCAAGGGGAAGACCGTCAGCACGGAAGCTCCAAATATGGCAAGTAAGCCTGAAGATTGCCTAAAGTCTAGAACACCAACGTCGACCGAGTGCCAACGCAGCCCGCCTCATTTTCGGCTCCCGATTGGTACTTTGACTGTTTGTACATTTCAAAGCTCAGCCTTGTAAGTTTCAATAACGGATCTTATTGGTCTGTGCATAATTTACAAACGGCTCAGCGCAGCTACAGCCCATTTTGTCACGATTGTCAGGCCTCATTAGGATCCATCATCAACCAAATTCCAGGCAACATAAGCACCAGCCCGCCTAAATGGCTAGAAGATTCGATCAAATCGAGGGGTTATCTATGTTTTTTACTGGGGAAAGAAAGCGGTGGGACTTTGCTGGAATGCCTAGGAAGATGAACAAGGGTCTTTTCAGCCTCGAATGAGGGGTCGTCTCATGTGCTGTAACCGGACAGAACCTCGCGGACAAAAAACAATAGTAAACAATTAGATCGAGACTCTACTGCACTACACTGACGATACGAACTCATTTTGCCATCATAATGGAGCTTAGTATGATTGATGTAGATCGGTGAAATCTCTGCTCCCGCTATCTCAATAGTCGAATGTTTGAATCGTGAGCTTGTGGTACCTGAATTCGCAAAAGATGAACATTCTGAGGCGATGCACATCAAGGTTGGAGGAACGTGGAAGACTCTAGCAAAGTCTGGCCAATCAATCGAGACCGGGCTAGACAAACGTGGATATTTGCCGCCTGGTCCCTTTGTACATTTTTTGGAGTAAGCGTATACGTACCGTTCTATTCGATTGCAGACCGCAAAAGATGAAGAGAATGGAAGGCAAAATGAATGGAGACCAGTCAAAGTCAGAGGCAAACTGCAGTGATAGTGTGTTGGCCACTTGCCGTAGTGCAGAGTCGGGCGGTTGCTATGGCTGCCTTCCCTTCCAGCGCCCCTCAGTACATACATCAAATCCCGGGTAGCGGAAGGCGGGGGAGAGGCAGCTGTAGGCGGCGCTAGGTGGACTCTTGGGCCGTGGAATCTCATGGAACCCTTCACATTGGGAGAAGCAGATGGAAGGAAGGAGGGGCCAGCCGCCAGCCTACATATTTTTCTTGTACCTGCCTCTGCTTCGACCTTTCTTCCCTTTCTCTCCAAACATCACATCTCTCTCACGCTTTTGCAAATTCTCCTTTTCTCTTACCAGGAGATTCACTCTACCTTTAGACGAGCCATCTTGTCTTTAGCCTTTTCCTTTTTGTAACGAATATCTCAAGGTACGTGCGTTACCGTTAGGTTCCCCGCCATATCATACTTCAGCCTTGCACGCAGCTTGCTTGGGATTTCTCTTCACGATCATTTGCTTTACCGTTTTTGTAGCTTGAATAGCTTCAGAACATTCTACCAGAGTCTTCCCTGGTGGATTCGCTATTCTTGCTTACGCTGGCAGCTCATGGTTCGATGAAGTTCCAATTCCAGAGCATTCTGTACCCCTCCATCGTTTACTTCACTGATCAAAACATCCCAACTATAAATCCTAGCCTATCCTCCAGTATCTAACATCTTCAGCAGTCACGAATTCCCTTTGATACCCGACACCATGGCTGAAACTTTCGAGTTCCAGGCTGAGATCTCTCAGCTTCTCTCCCTTATCATCAACACCGTCTACTCCAACAAGGAGATCTTCCTCCGAGAGCTTGTCTCCAACGCCTCCGATGCTCTCGACAAGATCCGATACAAGTCCCTTGCGGACCCTAGCCAGCTTGACTCTGGCAAGGACCTCCGAATTGACATCATTCCCGACAAGGTCAACAAGACTCTTACCATCCGTGATACCGGTATTGGTATGACCAAGGCTGTAAGTTGAACCGTCTATCAGTTTCCTATTCAAGTAACTAACAATATGCAGGACCTTGTCAACAACCTGGGTACGATTGCCCGATCCGGTACCAAGCAGTTCATGGAGGCCCTTACTGCCGGTGCCGATGTGTCCATGATTGGTCAGTTCGGTGTTGGTTTCTACTCTGCCTACCTTGTCGCCGACCAGGTCAAGGTTATCTCCAAGAACAACGATGACGAGCAGTACGTCTGGGAGTCCAGCGCTGGTGGTACTTTCTCCATCACAGAGGACACCGAGGGTGAGCAGCTCGGCCGTGGTACCGCCATCATCCTCCATCTCAAGGATGAGCAGACCGAGTACCTGAACGAGAGCAAGATCAAGGAGGTTATCAAGAAGCACTCCGAGTTCATCTCTTACCCCATCTACCTCCACGTCGAGAAGGAGACCGAGAAGGAGGTCCCTGATGAGGACGCCGAGGAGGTCACCGAGGAGGGTGATGACAAGAAGCCCAAGATCGAGGAGGTCGATGATGATGAGGAGGAGAAGAAGCCCAAGACCAAGAAGGTCAAGGAGACTAAGATCGAGGAGGAGGAGCTCAACAAGCAGAAGCCCATCTGGACTCGCAACCCTCAGGACATCTCCCAGGAGGAGTACGCTTCCTTCTACAAGTCCCTCTCCAACGACTGGGAGGACCACCTCGCTGTCAAGCACTTCTCTGTTGAGGGTCAGCTTGAGTTCCGCGCCATCCTCTTCGTTCCCAAGCGCGCTCCCTTCGATCTCTTCGAGACCAAGAAGACCAAGAACAACATCAAGCTCTACGTCCGCCGTGTCTTCATCACTGACGATGCCACCGACCTCATCCCCGAGTGGCTCGGCTTCGTCAAGGGTGTTGTCGACTCTGAGGATCTCCCTCTCAACCTGTCTCGTGAGACTCTCCAGCAGAACAAGATCATGAAGGTCATCAAGAAGAACATCGTCAAGAAGTCTCTTGAGCTCTTCCAGGAGATCGCCGAGGACAAGGAGCAGTTCGACAAGTTCTACAGCGCCTTCTCCAAGAACCTCAAGCTTGGTATCCACGAGGACTCTCAGAACCGATCCATCCTCGCCAAGCTCCTTCGATTCAACTCCACCAAGTCTGGTGATGAGCTTACCTCCCTCCAGGACTACGTCACTCGCATGCCCGAGCACCAGAACAACATGTACTACATCACTGGTGAGTCTATCAAGGCTGTCTCCAAGTCTCCCTTCCTCGACGCTCTCCGCGAGAAGGGCTTCGAGGTTCTGTTCCTTGTCGACCCCATTGATGAGTACGCCATGACTCAGCTCAAGGAGTTCGAGGGCAAGAAGCTTGTCGACATCACCAAGGACTTCGAGCTCGAGGAGACCGAGGATGAGAAGAAGGCCCGTGAGGCCGAGGAGAAGGAGTACGAGAACCTTGCCAAGTCTCTCAAGAACGTTCTCGGCGACAAGGTCGAGAAGGTTGTTGTCTCTCACAAGCTCGGCTCCTCCCCTTGCGCTATCCGAACTGGTCAGTTCGGTTGGTCCGCTAACATGGAGCGTATCATGAAGGCTCAGGCTCTCCGTGACACCTCCATGTCCAGCTACATGTCTTCCAAGAAGACTTTCGAGATCTCTCCCAAGTCTCCTATCGTCCAGGAGCTCAAGAAGAAGGTCGAGACCGACGGTGAGAACGACCGCACCGTCAAGTCTATCGTCCAGCTTCTCTTCGAGACCTCTCTCCTTGTCTCTGGTTTCACCATTGACGAGCCTGCTGGTTTCGCCGACCGCATCCACAAGCTTGTCCAGCTCGGTCTCAACATCGAGGAGGACGACTCTGCTCCTGCCGATGCTGAAACCACTGACGCTCCTGCCGCTGCCGCCGCCGGTGACAGCGCCATGGAGGAGGTCGACTAAACGATCATGCATGCTAAACGGGATACCATAAAAAGTCAACGGAGTTGAAGGGTTTCGGTTTTTATGAGCAACAAGGTCTTTGTGTTTTCTGGTTTTTATGCGGACTTGTCGGATTTGAGCAGCCGCCTTATCTGCCATAATTCCCTAGTTCTTCAAAGAACGGGGTGTAACTCTAGTTAGCTCTATGATCACGAGAGAGATGAAGTAGATGCGAAATGGAAATGGTATAGATCAATTGTCTGTCTATTTTGTGAATGTGACCTTTCGTATGTTGGACCTGTGATTTTTGTCGTTCGACTATTGTAGCTACTGGTTAGAATGTTCAGACAAACAACCGTTTCGCTGGATCTACGATTGCTCTTTCAGGACTGCAATTCGGCTCGAGGATACCATCTTGGGTATGATCGCCACAATACTACACCATGACCCAGATTTCCCCCCGCATCTTTATTCTCGGCTCTTGAACTGGCAATCGGTTCGATCCTTGTTTTGGTAGACGCGATGAAACTATAAAGATGGACGATTGACTCTCAACTCACCGTTGGCATCTGTTGGTACTTGTTAACAGCACCGTTAATAGCTAGCCATGCAGATCGGCGCCTTCAACGTCGTGGTCGTCCTTTCTGGACTGGCCGTTGCACTCGCCAATGATATCTGTGCTACGCCAAGTCTAAGTGTCAATATTTCCAACGGTGTTGTGAAAGGCTTTAAAGACGAATCCTCCAACGTCGCCCAGTTTCTTGGTGTTCCTTATGGCGAACAACGACGATGGGTCCCGGCCATACCTAAAGGACGTTTTGGAACACTGAATGCTACTTCGTTTGGGGCGAATTGTCCTCAGAGTGAACCTGCTACCACCGGTCCCTGGGCTCCAGAGTTTCTCATCAAGCCTAATAGTACGGACGAGAATTGTCTCTTTCTGAATGTCTGGACGCCGTCGCATGCTCTTTGCCCAAAGGCGGAATCACTCCCTGTTATAGTTTGGATTCATGGAGGAGCTTTCACTTCTGTATGTGCTGTGGTCTTGTGAAGGAGCTAACTGACATAGTATAGGGCGGTGGTAATATCGCTTATCAGATTCCCAAGAAGTGGGTTGAGAGAAGTCAGAAGCACATTGTTGTCAGCATCAAGTATGTAGTCACCAAGTTTCCCTCGCAAGCTGTATACTAACCCTACTGTCACTTTAGCTACCGTCTCGGTGTCTTTGGCTTTCCCAACGCACCAAGCCTCAGTCCCCAACAGCAAAACCTAGGACTTCTAGACCAACGTCTCGCAGTCAAATGGGTCAGGGACAATATCTCCCGCTTTGGCGGTGATCCCAAGCGTATCACGCTATGGGGCCAGAGCGCCGGTGCTGCTTCTGTGGCATACTATCAATATGCCTATCCAAAAACTCCCATCGCAGCAGGATACATCCAGGACTCAGGCTCGGCATTCCTTGGACTGACGAACAAGGATGAAGCAAAGAGTAACTTTACTTCTCTTGCCAAGTCGTTCGGGTGTAGGCGTGATTATATCGAGTGTTTACGACGCGTTCCCTTTGAAGATATCCAGAGACATGTTGAGAAGGCCAAGACTATGAGCTTTGTGCCTGTTATTGACAACCGTACGGTGTTTTCCAACTATGCTGAGAGAATCAAAAATGTTACCAAGTTTGTAAGTTGGCCTAGACTGTCTGGTCGTCGTCTCGCATACTAATATTATGCCCTTTAGCCAGCAATCATCGGAACGAACCGAGACGAAGGCGACTTGGAGGACCCTCCAGAGCAAACAGGAAACGATAGACCAAACCAAGTTGCCCCCGACAATACTTTCCACTGCCCGGCACACTACGAAACCACCCTTCGATCCTCCGCAGGCGCGAATACATGGCGTTATATGTACTCTCCCAACTTCACCAACATCATGCCCGGTGGAGAAGGTGCATTTCATAGCGCTGAACTCCCTCTGATCATGGGAACTCATGACGAAGCTCGTGGAAAATCGAGCAAGTTTGAGTATAAAGTTAGCCATTATATGCAGGACTTTTGGCTCGCTTTTGCACAGGATCCTTCTTCGGGGCTGATCCGCAAGGGGTGGAACCCGACGCCGAAGGAAGGAGTTCAAAGGGGAATTGAGTTTGGGTTCGATAATAAGATTTTAGTGCGGTCGTATGCTTGGACTAGCTTGCAGAAGGGATGCAACAAAGCTGCTGCAGTTAAGAGTATGGAATAGATAGTAGTAGGGCATAGGTTGAGGGATTGGGTAGAGAAATGTTGGAAATAATATCCTCCATACTTCAGCTTTTGTTGGTCTGCGTAGACTTGGGTCCAGACAAATCAAGGGTCACGCTGTTCAAGTAGTCGACATCGCTGTAACAAAAAACAAAACTCAGTATTGACTATGGGGTATATATCTATCTATCTTTGTGGTATGTGATAAGCAACAATTCAACTCTCCAATCCTGTTTCTCAATTCTAAAAGCCCATTTGTGCGTGTATGAGTGAGCAGAATGATTTCGAGGGAATCGTATTCCCTTTTCTTTCGGGTGTTTTCTGGCTAGATATGGCCAGCATATCAGGGCAAATGTAATACTTGGCATGAATAGGTGCAGTTGACTATACAAGAACGTAGAGTGCGCAAATCTGTGAATCGGTTAGTGATGGTCGAGAAGAGAATCATATCTAAACTTACCATGCTGAGACCGAGAACCATTGAAGCCCAGAAACAGACGTTGTTCAATGTCTTCTTGCCCCGAACCCATCGTGTACGCTGGAGCATAACGATAGGTAGCTGAAGCATCTGACAGACAAAGCCATATCCACGAAGCTTCTTGGTAATACATGCCATGACAATTTCATGACCGAACGCAGAGATAAGGAAGGTAAGCGCAGTGGCGGCACCTCTACCAATGCGAGGTCGGGAAGCGCTGTAAACGTGACGTCGAAGAAAGCTGTATACAGGAATGTTCCATTCGCGAGAGAACTCCATCCAGTCGGTTGAGTTCCACCAGTCAGAATAGAAGTGTCGATCAGCGAAGCGGGTAATCTCGGCGAACGCACCGAGGACGTATTCGAAGATGACAAGGAAGACGAGAAGGAAAGTGATCATGAAAGGGAAGAGAAGCCATGAGATAGTCTCGGCCAAGATAAGTAGCTTCTCAGAAACTGATGATACGGCTGGTACAGCATCAAGACGTTCTGAAGCATCCAAAAGAACAGGAAGGATAAAGTCTTCTGAAATGATAGTCAAAAGAAAAATGCAGCCAAAGGTGGCGATGATCTTTGAGATTAAAGAAATCCAGTTGATGTGAGAGGTTCGGGGGTATTCGATCTCGTAACACAGTGTCGGGCAAAAGATGTAGTCGGTATAGTTCGACCAGGTGAGGTTATTCGGGTAAGTGACATTGCCAATGGGACTCGTAAGCTCACGGGCAAGGTCTTCTCGTAGCTCGTCAACTTCATCGGCGCTGTTACTGGGACTGGCGGCAGGACTAGGAGCCAAAAGATCATTATCGTCTTGGCTCTTGTTGCCGTTGATGCCATTCTGCTTAGCCTCTTGCTTCTTCTGACGTTGTCTACGACGCTTCTTTGCGCTGGCGGTAGTAGACTCTCCATTTGTGACACTGCCCGGGAAATCGGTGCTGGGATATTGGTAGGCGGGTCGTCGATCATGAGAGGAGAATGGGTTGTCGAGGGCGTGTAGTCGCTTCTCAGTTTGCGCCAAGTGTCCGTTGTAAAAGGCATACGAATGCATCTTCATCAGGAGGACCATGGTGTGTAGCAGGAAGAATACTTGGGAAGTCCATGTCCACTCGAAGTAGAAAGGAACAACGATCCAAAGAGAAAGCCAAACGACCTGGTAAATGCTCTGAATAGCTATACCACCACGGTTCCAGTCCAGAAAGCTTCCTGCTTTGGCATTTCTCGCAGCGCGGTTCAGAGGTAAACTGACAGCAGTCGTCGCAACCATAAGGAAGTCAGCAATGGCAAGATGCCAAATCTTGACTGTAAATAGACCCCATATTTGCACTCTTAGAGGGAAACCCGTATCTTTAAGGTTGCGCAGCATGGAGGTAATGCCCATAATAGCAAGGCCAATCCAGAACAAGTTGAAGAAACCATGGAAGTCCCGGTAATCACTTTCGGGGTCGAAATGGCTCACTCGCGAAGCGAACTCGATCGTGGGGAATATACGGCGTCGTTGCTCGGCGCGAGCTTGTTTTCGAGCGGTGGATAAAGACTTGACGGAGGGAAGCGCATTCTCTGGGACGGGTGTAGAACGACCGCTGTCTACAATTAGCTTGTGTATAGTTCGGAGTCGTGATCCAAATCGTACCTAGTCAAACCACTGGCTGTTCCTGTGCTGACATTGTCGGGCATGAGGTGTCCTTCACCATCACTTGTCGTTGACATGCGGAGAACGTCAGAGACTTGTGAATGCTTGGGTTTGCGCGGTCGAGGACGAAGGACATGATCATGATCGCCAGCATGGCCATTCCCATTGGGAAGAGCCTCTATGGAAGAGCTCATGTTTGGGGTCGGGTCGGATCGTATCGTGGTGTGTCGCGATCAGGGTTGAGGATTCATCGACGACGACTTGAAGGGAAAGACTTGGCTATTGTACTAGTAGCCCGGCGAAGTCGGAGGATCAGAAACAGGTCTTGGGTCAAGGTTATTGTTTTAGTCGTACAATGTGAGACACGACAGCGAATGGTCCTAACGGAGCTAAAATAGCCTTGACTTTAAGACTTGATGTGTCGTCAACGATAAGAAAGGTGGTAACAATATAAGAGAGGGGGATAATGAGAACGAAGAGCGGCGGGTTTAATCCTGGAATAAAGGAAAGACGGAAGGAACGACGTAGCTGTAAGACAGCCAAGAAATGTCAAATACTTGTTTGTTGAATGTTTTTGTAGGTACAGTAGGGACCGCCGACCTAAAATATTGGGTCAAATTGGGGGTTACAGCGGGAGCAGCGGCGGATGACAACTGGAGAGGGGATAGGATACGATGGATATGGAGATTAATTAGAGCTGCTGTCCTATTCCTCTCCCTATCCTTATACTTCCCTATCCCTACTTTTTTTTGGGTGAACCCCTAACTTTCTTCTCATGACGTAACACAGAACATGGGGTCCCCCCTTCGTCATTTCTGCATGCACTCAAGTATTTACCTCGAGCAGTCATGACAATGCATTAAACCTCGTGACCCGAAAACATTACTTACTGTATAGTAGTCGGTCAAATCATCTCTCTCGTTCAAAAAGAACATCTTTAAACGAACTTCCCTGAGAAACCTCGTTTAGAAACACCGCCTATTACTTAACCATAACATACCCTTACAAGACTAAAAACTATACGCGTATCATATATCGCCATAGTCTTTTTCGCATTCGCGTGTCGTTTCCTCTACTCTTATTCGCCAACAGTTTGTTCCAAATAGTTTACGTTGTCTGATGTGATTCGTCTCACGTTCAGAATCCTTGCGCCATATGTTCCCCTGGTTATCCCCGGCTGTTCCTCCATTCATCACCAGGACCGCCCTAAGCAGTAGTATTGGTGCGCTGTCCTTGTCAACAGCTAATATGACATTGAGTTACGATCAGGTTACGCAACGACGATCCTTAAGACTACCTATCGACCTAGCAAGGTTATTCTGGCCTCTGCAGCAGATGTCTCGACTCTCAACACAACATACAAAAATGAGTATGCACCAAATCATGCCAGTTAAGACCCAGTCAGGCTATTGATATTTCGCCGCTTCGCTTTGCCCTATGTCCCAGTCGGTGTGCAGGTCTTTCTCAAGTACAACGAGATTCCTCCATCTCAGATCTCTCTCAAGGTCGCATTATAACACGGTATGAGTGGCTTGCTCTTCGATAGCAGCCAGAGCTTCGTAGTGCCGTCGATATTCCAACATCGTCTCGATAATTTCTTCGTTCTTCTGAGTGTTCATAAAGGTCCGAATTGCCTGTAGCGCCATCTCTCCCCATTTCTTCCTCTCATCATCTTTTACCCACCCTCCATACCGAATAGCTCTCTGGAATGTGCCCATAACGGGCAAATAGTTGGGCGAGTTGGTAGGGCCTTGTGCTTCACTCTGCATGCCTACTAGTCGGTTCATGGTTTGCATAACAGACTGTCCCGGAGGAGATCCTGATGTTCCAGGGCTTAGAAGGCCCGCAGGGTCGTTCATACCTATTCGTTCCCAAGCCTTGATGTTGTCGCGGTCGTTAGTGTAGAGGCTGATTCCTTGGTTCAACACTGCGTGGATCTCGGAGCTGGTTAGTGTCGAAGAAGACTTTGTGAGTATTCGTTGGATCGCCTGCCATGCGACATGAGTGTGCACTGGCCGCGTGCGTAGTGTGCTCAATACAAACTCGATAGTGATGAGAGAATTTAGCGGATTCTCCAAAACTTTTTGCTGGATATCTGCCAGTGCCTGTGGTTCGATACGAAAGGTTGAATACTCTGGTGGCATTCCGATAAAGTAGGGAAGACCGTCGGGTCCATCTCGAAGTTTGATTTTGCCCAACAGTCCGAGATACTTGACCCAAGCAAACCTGCACTCTTTCTTGTATATGAAATAGTCATCTGGGTCATCAGCCACTGTTTGCGAGGCTGAATGCGAAGCAGCGGGTGATGCGTCAGGCGTAGAGGATTTAGCAGCAGGCTGATGAGTAGGCGGAGCAGGGCTCTGAACAGGAGCTATTTCAGTTCCTTGTGTAGGATGGTATGTTAGTGAGTGCAATGCCTGGATTTATATTGAACTCACCCTGCGAAGTGGACATATTTGCGAGGTCCAGATTGCATGGCCTTATGGGATGGGAAATTGGTTGCCGAACTACCCGAAACGAGATAAACGAGTCGGTCTAGGTAGTTGCTGTATATTTGGATGGCATCTATTTCCCATGCCTGAAAGGTTAGACATCAAATTATCTGTGTTGAGGCCCTTGGCATCGTGACGAGATACCGGGATAGTGTTGTTTGCGTGCGGCGCGTTGGCGAAGCGATATCTAGTGGTTTTGGATAGAAAAAATGCCTTCTCCTTGTTCTACAGTGATGAAAAGGAGTTCGGGTGAAGAAGAGTGTTTGTAAAAAGGATGCCAGGCAACAGCCAGTTGATAGTGGCAGCGGCAGAAGAACAGTGGCATAACACACAAGGGAAGTAAGCTCACGCAGAGTGTTACAGAGATCAACTTCGAGTAATTTGCTAGATAAATGGAAGAATAATTATAACGGGGTTTATCAGGCCTATGCTTCTCTAGATGTGATCCGGATGTTGCTAAACCCATAAACCTAACCAAATTTCATTGATCCCGTTCAACCGATCCTCCATTCCTTCGTTGTAACAAACTCTGCAAAAACATGATACAACCTGGGTCTTACACGTCAATCAAATACCCATAAACACGTCCATTCCCCAATACACAGCTGCTAACGAGCAACTTATTCCTTGTCACATATAAACGGAAAACCGAACTTCTCTTCCAGATTCTCATACTGTTCGCTTGACGTAATCTGTCGAGACAAAGCCGCGACGTTTGTCATAGGCAAGGAGGCATCCTCCATTTCCTGGATAGTGCGATCCAGGAGTTTGTATTGTAATACGTTTAATCCCGAGCCACGTGCCTCTTCTCTGAAGGTATTCAGCTGCTCCTTCGACCAGAGCGTTTTCTCTTTTGGTTCTGATCGCATGCTGGAAAAGTTGGGTTCCACGCTGACGGCAAGCTCATGGAGACATTGCACCACTTCGCTGTCGCCACCAAACACATGACGGAGAGCCTCGTCTAATTTTTCCAGATTATCCGTGGCGTTTTTATAAGAGCTTCGCGTCGAGGTTCGTCGCCACTTGTTGGGTAGTTCAGATGATATCTGACCGGCGGATTGTAGATGTTCCAACTTGGACAAGACTGCAGTTGTCTCTGCGCGCTGCGCCTCGATAAGCTCTTTTTTTAAAGTGTCAAGCTGCTCTTTCACACTTTCCTGAAAGGCAGCTGGCGTTATGTCGAGAGGGTTGGCCTCTTCTATGGAAGAGACATACCTATATTCTGACAAGTCCTCATCGGCAGCACGGATTGTGTCCAACCACCCGGGACTATACACTCCGCACCACATGTAGACCTTGTTCTTCATATCCTCATTGAGGACTTTGATGACTGGTTTCGAAAGCCATGCGGCCATATCCGGAGCGAGCGCTGCTTGATCGTAACTTCGGTTCCCAAGCCTATTCACAATGCAGCCGGCTTGAGTAGTAGCTCTCTCTCGGGTCATCAAATATTTGGCTTCGATTAGATGCGGTCCAGCCGTGGAAGCAGTGACGCTTGACGAGCGCCGGGCGTGGTGCGACGATGCCGCCATATCAGCACTTTGAGACACCATCTTGTGATGACAGGGCTGAGATAGTGATCTCAGCAATTGTTTCTCGCTAGTATTTGGGGCCAGTCCTGTACTCACAAAGGGTGTTTTGATGTTCCAATGTTTGTCGGGATAACGATCACAAATAGCTGAAGCGAATCTCTAGTTGTATTATTGCGAGTAGATGAGCTTCGATGACAGAAATAGCTACTCAAAGACAGAGATCGAATTGGTATGGGGAGAAAATCCCGAAACTGTTTGTTGCAGAAGAGGGGAGTGGAGGAGATATAAACAAACAGGTGTGCAGTTGGCAGCCAGCAGTCAGGCAGTGACGCTGTTTGTCACTGGCCGACAGTGATTCACTTACCATGAGCTTCGCTCAGTTATATAGACTGGGTCAGCTCTAGGCGTTCGATAGAAACAACAATGCTTAATATCGTTTACGCTGACGACTACCAAAAGAGAATGTGTGGTCATGCCAGTGAACTGCGGCGTCGGTGGCTAGAGGTATACATGCTCGCACTGCAGACTTCCCAGAAGGCTGATCAAGACTGGCACAATTCCAAAGCGCTATATCTGGTGTTCACTGGTACATAACAACACTCAATCTCCTGGATTCATATTAGCCAAGCCAGTTGGTGATTAGTCACAGTTTCTGATCGATTACAAAATTGTTCGTTTGGTAGGGATCATGTCGACATATCATTCTTTCTGACTGTGGTATCGCCATTCCATTATAAATCTTGAGTTGATGGAGTGAATTGGTATTAGTCAGGGGCCCTTCTTTTTGCATTGTCTTCAACAGGATTGCAAGGTAACAGGACATATAGCTAGCGGTTTCGATTTTGTTCCATGTGTAATGTCATGATACATCTCACTAATATGGATTCCCAATAAATATCCTGTATCTTTGTCTTCTTCATTGGCAGTTTGCAACTAGCCTACCTACTCGGTAGACTTGAAGTGATCTCGGTGATCGAAGCGGACCTAGGGCCTATTGTCAGACCGCAGCATAACAAGTCACAACATCCGGTATGGTGTAGTGGCTAACATTTCGCGCTCTCATCTTGAACTGAGGGGTCAGTACCGCGGAGCCCAGGGTTCGATTCCCTGTACCGGAGTTCCTTTTTGCAGGTGAACCTGTGGATGAACCTACTGATGACACTTGTCATCACGGTCTTCTTCTTTTGCCATTGGGAGCCTTCAGTTGCAGTTCAGCAGTGCAGGAGTTCATAGGTGAAGAGGCGAAGTATGTGTATGGAAGTTGTGTATAAAAGTATGCGATAAATTGCTGGTGATGGGAGAGGAAAAGGGGTAAGCTGAAGGTCGTCTGAAGGTCGTGAGCTCTCGGCTGATGACTAACGATCCTGGTAGGTGATGGTGACATGGGATGGGACTTGCCATTCCGAGAAACCACGTTTCCGATTAGAAAGCTTAAGCTTTGGCCCTTTCACAACTCTCTCATCCATGCGGGGATTAACGTTCAACAACGGTCGACTCTGACTTAACTCCTACACATCCGCAACATCAACACTCCAAAAATCAACCATCCACACACACAATTGGCATCTGACATGCAACGAGCGAAACACGACAATGGAGACTCACTGATTGCCTCGGCTTCTTAGCCTTACTACTCCTCGTCTTCTTTCAACAACCACTATCCGGTATGGTGTAGTGGCTAACATTTCGCGCTCTCATTAAATGAGAGAGATTCTCTGAACCGCGGAGCCCAGGGTTCGATTCCCTGTACCGGAGTTACCTTTTTGCTTTCTGTTCTTTTTGCTATAAGATCTGTCTTGGTGATGATCCCATGTTTCGTTCCCTCTTTTCGCTTTACATCTCCGAATGCGGGCTGGAACTGTTGATGTTTTGGCCTCAGTGGGTCGAAGTCGTCGGTATCCGTTGTACATTTGCTTTGCGTCAGGCTGTGCGCAACGAGAAAGGGGTACTCTCTTGCTCCAACCTGCGAAAGGGGTTGCATCTTTCACGACTCAGCACTGCTGGCCTGGCGATGTAAGGGTCTTCTTTGACAAGGGGATCGATCAAGGAGCATTGCATTGCTTGCGTCCCTAATCCAGACGAGGGCCGACGATCAGCAACACCTCTACTACTTTCTTGGCAAGTGAGGGGGTACCATTCACCTACTAACTAACGTTGGTTCAATACATGGGACTTGCTGGGTAGAGGCACTGCTTGGGTTGTTGCATTTCCATTTATATGACGGGATCATGTTCAGTCCGTTTGCCACTCACTCCATATAGTCAAATTCTCCACCCGTGCGTACCATTACAGAAGACGGGGTGTAGCGGCAGCATTATTGAGACCGAGAGCAATTTCTCTTCCCTGTTCTTGATCATTCGGGATTATAGGGACGAGTGTCTGAAGCAAGTGCCGCACGGTGCTTCGACAGAAACACCATCCTGGCTACTACCACATCTCTTCGTTCCCTCACTGGAGCTGACTGGGATTGTGTTGCAAAAAGTTCTACTCTTCCAGATGCAATAGAAGAGCAAAAGAGTAACTCCGGTACAGGGAATCGAACCCTGGGCTCCGCGGAACTAATCTCTCAGGTTATGAGAGCGCGAAATGTTAGCCACTACACCATACCGGATGGTGATCTGTTGAGAGACGAGGGCGTAACATGATTCCAAGCTCGTCGTGGTGTTTTGTGAGACGCGATGCGAATGCTGACAGATTTCGTTCTGTTACTCTACCTCCGTCCTCGTTCGTGATGATCAGCCAACAGGCATCATCAAGTATTTACTTATGGCATCGTCAACCCGATGTGTCTCTAAGAAGATGTAAGTAGTGGTTGACTGAACCAACGTTCATATCACTCAATGCTAATGGAATGTATCTAATAAATAACTTTATGAATCGTAGAGCTTCCATTATCTTCTGGAGTCAATAACGCGAGTTCGTTTTAGAAACCTCTTACAATTGTTGTAGCTGCATGTTCCTTTGCATATTATCCCATGGATAATAAATGCGAGTTAGCACTGCTAGTTGAACGAAGGGAATTAAACTTGTAAAGAATGTGTTGGCTGCCAAATGCTTAGATGGTTCCAGCCAGATCGAACTTCATTCTTTCACTAGAACAAACGCCTTTTGGTGGAGGCGGAATGATTTGTAGGATAATTAACGCTTTAGCTCTGGTATCCTCAGAGCCATTTTCGTAAAACTAAGTCCTCAAATCACATAACACTTCAACAGATAAGACTGCATGTTTTTCATAAACGATTTCATTTCATCCCATTCCCGGGATAGTTGGCTCCTTTGTAGATCTAAGGGGGGGGGGCACTCCTTAGACACCGTGATTCACCAACAAAAAAAACTCCACCCGGCTCAAAACTCCCATAAACTCAGGATTTCTTTAAAATGGCCTTGCGGCCCTTCGCGGACATTGCCGCCAGAGATTTCTCGCAAGCCGCGACAGCCGCCGCAAGCCGCTCCTCCTAGGTTCGGGGACGCTATACCTTAGACGTCAGTATTGATAAATTGAAGCAACAGGTACCAAGCGTGTTATCGATGAATAGCAGGAGTGTTTCAGAAAGGAGATAATATGAGTAACATACCGGAGTTGCGGCGGCGTCGACGGCTGCCGGGACGCTAAAGAAGTCCCGGATCGACTTCTTGGTCTTGTTCTTCTTCCTCCTCTCTCTTCCTCTTTGCTAAGCTGAGTGTCAGTGGATGATGGTTGAATTTTAGACAGGGATGATTTACGGGGCAGGGCAACCGGAGGGTCTAACATCAATATTAGTTAGCATACGCTTGTAAGTGATATAGACATATGATAGTAAGTGCTTACCGGCAGAGAGCCAATCTTCGTCCCGAGGGACGAGATTCCCACCCCATTGGATGGTGGGGCATCACTCCCCATTGCTTCAAGCCATTCCTCCTCCCACATTATAAATAGAAGAGAAGACTCGTCTGTGACTTAGAGTCACTTGGAAGGTTGTTTTCATAAGAAGTTCTTTGAACATGGGGGCGGCGAGACGGTAGTGGTTCAGTGATGGGTTGATGGTTGATGGGAGAGAGAAAGAATGAGGAAGGAAGATCCCACAATGTGACGACTGAAGCTGCATACCTACCTTGTGCCTGAGGCAATCTACGTAACGCGCCGCGCCTTCGATTTAGGCATCAGTTGCGGACAGTGGCACTGTACTGCAATGCACCAACGCTCATGGCATCCGTATTAGGTTCCTATTGCTCCTCAAATCACTCAGTGCCACAAGGCTATAGGTTCAGTATAAATTGGGACCACTTCTCAATCAATGCAACCAATTCGCGTTGATTGTACTGTTGCTGGAATCTAAACTCTTCATGACCTGAAAATCCATGGGTCGTGATCAAGTGCAGCAATCATAAGGGAAACTAGGCTGCACATCCACACCCTTTTACAACGACGATGAGCATCTGTATTCGCAGCTACTATGTGCACAGCAGCTAGCTCTTCCTCATTCATCCATCTACCATCTTCCCCAACAAGTCCACTCATCAATAGGTCCTTAAAAGTGCCTGCGTCAGTCCGTGGACCTGACAAGAAGCCTCGAGTTATTCAGCCAGTCGATGCACCCTCGATCTCCTACCCTTCCGCCCCCACAGCCGACTTTCTTCACATCTCACAGCACAATGGACACCAGAAGAAGAAAAATCTATACAACGAGCTTGATATGTGAACTGCGACTTCCTTGCCACTCCCAGTGTGGGTGCAGTGCCAACGACTGTGACTGATGCCTAAATTAAGGCCGCATCGCGTCACGTACGGAATGAATAAAATGAGAGGAAATAACAGAGAATACTAAGAAAGAATACCTACCTAGGCAAAAATAGACGAAAAGAATACAAAAAGAATTAAAAAAAAGTCTGAGCTACTCTTCGAACAGCGTGTCATCCTTAGTGCAGGGACCATGCTAATCTTCTCTGTATTTTTACAAGTTAGACCATATAGATGTCCCGTGAGACAGAAGGTTATATCTTATTTCAATTTATGAACCCTTTTCATCGTCTGTCTTCGGGGCAACAGTAAAGTTTCTTATCAGAGTTTGATCTGTTGTCAGACTCCAGACACAAGACACTCTCCGAAACTCACCCCTTGCTTCCATATATCACTTGACAAAAGACTCACAAATGGATAGAAATAATTGGAGAATATCCTTCTCCTAAAATCTCAAGTTCAAGTTCCATTCGTGTCTTTTGCATAGTTGAGCATGTTGGGTCACCAAGGATGTCGTGTGAGTCAAAAGTCAAAACGTCCAATGCATGTATCAGATATTTATTTATAAGACGTGAAATCTGGACAACTTACTTGTAACCCCACCAAGTAAAGTAAATCCCGAGTGCTTGTATTTCTGACAGCAGAATATGCTCATGAAGAGTTATACATCTTGTCGAAGACAAGCCTCAGTCGGGCCCGAGACCTCCCTCTTTCACCGGATGTTACCTACCTAAGAATCGTGATATGCAGTTCTAAGCTTTCATGTTGAAATGGATCTGTATCTCTAGGTGATATGTTTCACTCAAACCAAAGTCTCATCTCGTTCCCGAAAAGTCCTTCTTTCAGCGAGTACTACCACGGGCAGCCCTACAACCTGCGCCTCAATGTGGCATGGCCATTCTCTTCAGCTCCACCACGCTAAGAAGCATGCTTAAAATTATACGACAACCAGATGTCCAAACTCCGCAATATGTAAGACGACGAGCTACTTGTTAGGACCAACGGTCCTGATTCGGTCCTAGCGACGAACGTGGCAGCTTGCAAAGATTTAAAGAGCATCTCATCTTGACTGTTTTGAGCATGATAGACGAAACAATTGGCAAAGTTTACGGTATCTTTAGACTAGTGCCTGGGTTCTTTATTCACAGCCCAAAGCTTAGACTATGTTCTTTATTGCCCCGCTAGGACTCGGGATGGAAAGAACTTCGGGTGCGGCTGATATCCATGTTTTTAAACCACCAGCTGAATACTGACAAACAAAGAAGCCTTGTGGCGCTCTCATAAAAATAGAAAAGCCGTTAGGCAGAATGGCGGGGGACCTACAGTACAGTACAGTACACAGATGTAAAGGGCACTTCTGACTGGTTGGCAAGCCGCCTGGTTGAAACAGATCATGTTGATCCTTCACAACAACCAAACAGAATTCGATCAGCGGAGACTACAGCCATTGTTCCATTCGTCTATCAATTTTTGGAAATAAACGAGATCCCCGAAAAAACAATATCCCCCCCATTGAGATCGGACAGGTCCGCACGGGTCGCT
The DNA here is from genome assembly GCA_014898915.1 of Fusarium chlamydosporum. NCBI lineage: Eukaryota > Fungi > Ascomycota > Sordariomycetes > Hypocreales > Nectriaceae > Fusarium > Fusarium chlamydosporum. Next base: position 294,546 of record JAAVUD010000015.1, on the reverse strand, counting down.
GTCAGCACAGCCCATGAAACTACTGCCTCAGCGCTAACTGCCCTGCCCTCCACTGCCCATGCAGTTCCACCCAGCTGCAAGCCTCGATGCAGCAACAGCAACTCCAAATGTTTGTGGCGATGGATGGGCTACATAAAAGAGCTGGCAGTCGCTCGGACGAGTGGTTCTATCAGCCCTATCACTCTTTGTTTCTATACCCATCATGATTATTCCTGGTGTGTTGGCCCTCGCCGGGGTTAGCTTTGCTGCCCTTGAACCAAGGCATATTATGCACCAGGCGAGAAATCAGCCTTCTTTTATCACTTCGCGCGATCTATCCGGTGCAAAGAGCGCTCCTTGCAAGTTTTTGAGTCAAGCTTACGAAGAAGCAAAACCTGAAGACGGCGCATCTGTTATTCTTGCGATCCCTCCCTCAGTTGGCATTGCTTGCCTCAAGTCTGTTCCTCTGGATAAGAAAAGAGATTTGGAGCTCCTCGATTACCTTGAGCCTTTAATCGAGTTTCAGAGTACGCTTGAGATTCTTTCTGACCCCCCGGAAGAGTATTTGTTTCCTGGAGTGGATGTTTTGGGTGGCTTTGATACCATTCGAAGCAGGTTGGAGAACAACAAGTACAAGACTCAGTATGAAGTCATGACTGACCTGCGAAGCATTGTAAGTTACTTCCACCTTTGTACAAACTTATGCTAACCTCGTAGTTTGCTGCTGCCAATGACGGTCACTTCGACTACCCTCCAGCTCTCCTCAATGCCTTTTTATATGTCCGACGAGGCATCGATTTTGAATCTGTGTCATCCAACGGCATTCGCTTGCCGTACATCTTTTCCAGTCTAGATACAGTTCGTGGCAACCAAGGTATTCTTCACTATACTCCGTCAGCTGTCAAGAGCATCGACGGCACTCCAATCGTTGAGTGGCTCGAGGAGGACGCCTCTCGTAATACGGCCAATGCTCAAGATCCCGATGCGCAGTACAACGGTCTCTTTGCGTCAGTTGCTCGTGGTGCCTCTGGCGCATCAGCAAGCACGCTCTCCAGTCAGTTCGAGATTCCAGACACGTATACCATTGAGTTTCACAATGGTACAAAGAAGGTGGTTCACAATGAGATCATCATCCCATCTACGGTTGACCTTTCCGGTATCGAGTCTGGCGAGGATTTCCATACTTACATCGAGATCATGCCCACCAACTCAACCTCCGACGAGCCTTCTGCCAATAAGCGCCGCTCTACTCAGGAGTCTTCCAAAATTGTCCCCGGTTATCCCATACCAATCGCCAAGCATTCGGCCAACTCGGTAGCCGCATACTTTCTTGAAGGCAAAGACTATGAAGATACTGCCGTTCTTTCCATCCTGAGCTTCATTCCTATTGGGCTCGACTTAAATAACCCCCCTGCTGATTTTAGCATGAGCAAGTTCATTCTCGAGGGACAAGCCGTCGTGCTTGAGCTCATCCGTAGAGCTAAAGCAGCTGGACGCGATAAGCTCATTATCGACTTGTCTGCTAATGGAGGTGGCTCAGTCGTTCTGGCACAATCCATCTATCGTCTATTATTCCCTGATGGCAAGTTCAATTCATGGAATCGATATCGCGCCAACGCTGCCCTCGAGGCGACCGCTGAGGCTGACTACGAGAATCTCGTCGCAGCCTTGATTACACATACAGAGCACTACCCTGTCGGCGTTGACGGCGAGGCTATCGAGACTGGGAAGGATTTCTTTGGTCCATACACCGTCAAGGGTCAGAATGTGACCGCAGCTTTCCAGACGGACTTGAATGTCCCTTGGGAGCCCAGCATTCCCGCTTACATCAATGGCTTTGATCCTAAAAGGAAGCCGCTCGTGGCAGAGGCCCCTTGGAAGCCAGAAAATATACTCATTGTCACTGACGGTATTTGCGCATCAGCTTGTGGTATTTTGACTGGTCTCCTCACGCGCAACCAGGGTGTTCGTACCCTTGCTCTTGGTGGTCGACCTCTTAACCAAGCCATGCAAGCAATGGGTGGTGTCAAGGGAACATTGCTCAACTTCAACCTGGATATCGTCAGCGCAATGGCACAAGTTCAAGCCGCAAGCACCGACAAGAAAGCAATCTCTATTCTCAGTGACGCATCTGCCTCACTCCCAAGCTTTTCGAACCCACCTCTTCTGCCCCTCCCTAATGCTGGCAGGGTCAACTCGCTAAACGGCTATACCGAAGATGATCTCAAAGGATATCCAGTACATTTCCGATACGAAGCAGCAAACTGCCGTCTGTTTTATACACAGCTCATGTTGGCTTCGCCTACTATGACTTGGAGGCGCGCTAGAGGTGTGGCATGGAATGAAGAGCCATGTGTCCCGGGCTCATCCACGGGCAAGAATGGAATTATGGGCGACAAGACGGTTAAATACAGCTCCAAAGTTCGAAGTGGGGCTAGTCAAATTAAGGGACCCGGCATGTTGAAGAAGTAATGAGATAATGATTTATGTATAACATGGAAGCGAGGCGTTGGTATAGATGGCTAGACTTATTTATGATGGGGGAGTTATCATGATAGACGTTATAGAATATGGTTTTATTATATGTATTAAATGATTGGCTACGCGATAACAAATCTCGGGGAATTTTATTGCTGATGGTTTTGACGATCTCCGATCGCTCATGCGTACCATGACGTCAGTTACCCAAAAGCAGGCACGCGACGCACAACCACAGCCATCTGTCTCGTCTTCGCTTCTTCGTCACTCTTCATTCTTTACCTTCATAACATCCTTACTGCGGTATTCTTTTTGTAGAGACGATATACTTTATCGTCCAGGTCACCATGCCTCTCCTCCCAAGAATCAACGCAGATGTGGCTGTAACGCCAACATCCAAGAGAGCAACGCTCCAGGCCTTTTTGCGAAAATGGTTGAAAGTAAACTACCAGGATCTCCTTTGCATGGCGTTTGTCGGTGCTCTGGCATACGGTGTATGTATTCTGTCTGTTTTTGTGCTACCATCACTAACAAACACCAGATCTACCACTCTCCGGTCATCATTACGCGAACGTTCCCCATTACTTTCGATGCGACGTCCGGCGATATCGTCTACCCCCAATGGGCCTACCCTGATCGCGGTTGGATTCTGCCCGCATGGCTCTCCGGTCTGATCTCTATTGCGCTGCCCATTATTACATACATCCTCGCTCAGATTCGAATCAAGTCCGTTTGGGATGCAAGCAATGCCATTATCGGAACAGTCTGGTCCGTCACTTTGGCCTCGCTGTTCCAGGTCACTCTGAAACAGCTTGTTGGCGGCTTCAGACCTTACTTCCTCGATGTTTGCATGCCCGACATTTCGCTCGCAAAGACGCACAACAAGACTGGTCTGAATGGAGTGGGCTTCTACCAGATCATGTACACCACCGAGATCTGCACACAGCCTGATCAATCGAGAATACAAAATGCCATTACTTCGTTCCCGAGTGGACACACGACTGCCGCCTTTGCTGGTTTCGGATTCCTCTTCTTGTGGCTCAATGCAAAGCTCAAGGTCTGGGCAGACCACAAGCCTGCCTTCTGGAAACTTTCTCTTACATTCCTACCTCTTCTGGCGGCTGTCCTCATTGCTGGCTCACTCACCATCGACGCTGCGCACAACTGGTACGATATCTTGGGTGGAGGCTTCATTGGCACGATCATGGCATTTGCGAGCTACCGCTCCACATACGCTTCAGTCTGGGACTGGCGTTTCAACCATCTCCCGCTTCAAGAGACGGAATCTTTTCGATATGGGTTTGACGGAGACTTTGACTATGCGGCGCAAACATTGTCTATGGCTGCTGGCTGGGGAGGCAAGAAGGTTAGGTTGCCTGAAAGCTCGAACGCCCCTGCTATTAGCACCGAGTCTACCCTTCGAAGTGGCGCTGAAGAGATAGAGAACTTGGATGCAAACACTAGGAGGAAGCGAAGGGGCCCTGTGGGCGAGGAGGCTGTTTAGAACAATGCATGGTAAGGATACACGATGATGGAAGCATGGATACGACACGGAGTTATTGGATCCTGGTTGTATAGATTTGTATAGCCTTCTATTCGTATTAATGAACTTGTTTGATTACTTCAATCGTCAAATTAAACGTCAGATGGTGAGATGCTTGAAGTGGGTAGTCATGAGCCAGGCCAACTAATAAACGAAATAGGATGTATCATTGTGTCAGTCTACTAAAAGTCATTCAACATGCAAACGCCAAGATGTAAAGGATCCAACTCCATGCCCTAAAACCGACAACCAATCCTACATATGAACTTAGTATCCAGAGGCAGCAAGCTTAGCCTTCTCATCCACCATCTTCTCTTGGTCTTGATCACCCTTTTTCACGACTTCATAATCAGGAAGCTCATCCCTAGTAGCAATGGTGGTAGGTGAGGTAACCATCAGCATGAGAGGCTCTTGAGTTTGCGGAGATACATCGATGTGCATGTCTGACTTTTCCGAACCAACAATTTCAGACTCTTGAGGCTCATCAGTGTACCTCTCCTGCTTCTCAGACAGGATAGAGCCATCGTGCGTAGGCACCTCTGCGACTTCCTGCACAACAGTGCGATCATAGGTGGTGCGTCCCTCCAAGGCTTGGAGGACCTCGAAAAGAGGCTTAGCAGCCATGGGCCAAGCAACATCACCAAGCAGGATCTTCTCCGCCGTGATACCGCGCTCATTGTAAAAAGTAGCATTGGCATCTCCTCGAGTCACAACAATAGTGCCATCGATTTGAAGACCTATCCACAAACCGCGGCTCTTCATGTAACTCCACACTGGTCGAGCAGTCTTGCTAAGCGCAGCCTCGACACTACCGCCTGTTCCAACAGGACCAACAGCGATGGAACCCTCTGCGCCGAGAGATAGGCGGGGCTTAGTAAAGGCAGCGACTTGTTCGGGGCTGTTCAGAACGCAGACGCAGTCGTATACGTCAAGACCGAAGACGAAGCCTGCGCCGAGTGTGCTTACAACGAACGAAGAGGGAGGGGACCAAGTTCCGTCTGAGCGGCGAGCGATGACTATACCGGAGCCACCAGACAGTGAGCCATGACCGGCTCCAGCACGGATGACGTTGAAAATGGCGAGACCGGCCGCACTTTGAAGAACGCCAGGAGGGATCTTGACCATAGACTTTCGAGTGAGACCCGTTGGATGAAGAGGTCCTTTGCTAGTAGGAGACGTGGACGAGCTAAGGTCTGAAAGCGTAAGTCAGTATTGCTGGTTTCTGTGTAAATCAAGGGCTATACTCACTGGTAAAAGAGTGAAGAATGCGGGCTGCCTTGCTGCACTCCTTGTCCATAGTCGTAGGCCACCACCCCTCAGCTCCGATGAAGTTCGCAGCTTTGTTGAGCGGTGACCCAGCCTTGGAGCTAATCTTGTGAAAGCGTTGGCCCACAGTTGGCTTGTTATTGGGGATAGCAGCTCGGTCTTGAGATTGAGTGTGATAGTATTCTGTGTTTTCAGGCTCGATGCTGTAGAGGGGAAGCTGGCCGGCTTGTTTGAGAGGGTCAACAGTCTCGACAGGGCCCTGAGAAGTAGCGTAGACAGTCATGATGAAGGATATCAACAGGAAATCGGATTGAAGACAAATAGAAATAAAGGCTTTATTGATGATTGTTCGAAGAGCTGTGATATTCTGAATAATGCCTTCTTCCAAAGCCACTCACCTACCTTTATATGCCCAACATCTTGTCCTTTATCAAATCTCACATTGTTTTACAATATCGAGTCCACGCAATCTCATCCATCGAAACATCAAATCATCATCGCCCCCAGGCGAAGTAAAACGCGGCCGCCTAGAATTGATGGATGTGTAGTGCGTGGACGCGAGGCGCAGCATTGACACTGAACCAGAGAGCGAAAGCGAGAGCGAATGACGATCGCGCGAGTGTTGGGTCAGAACCGAAAAGAGCGAGAAGTGTGCGAAAGACATTTTGTTCTGGGGATATAGATATACTGACGACGCGAATCTTCAACAAATGTCGGTGTGGCTCAGTTGGTTAGAGCGTTGGTCTCATATCTGAAATCAGATTGACCTGATTAAACATCAGGGTCATCCAAAGGTCGAGAGTTCGAGCCTCTCCACCGACAATTCTTTTGCTTTTTGCACCGTGATTCCCCTGCATTTTCTATCGACGTCCTTTTTTCTGTTGAGGATTCTACCCTAAAGACATCAGTCCAAAGAGGGCTTGGGTTAGTTCTTTTTAGATCGAGCTGGTAAATTCCCTCAGAGGCAAATACTCATCTGAGTATGGTTGGTGAGAAGCTCACCAGCCCCACCACACTTCAGGAATAGCACACAAATTCAATAACCACCAGTTTCTTTTATTGTGAAGAGACAGATTCTGCACTTGTAAAAACTCTGAGTACTACCGACTGTAGAGTTTGTGCTATTCCCATACCAAGTTTGCTCACTAAGGTTGTGTATCAGACTGGGGTTGATGGCATGGCTTTACAACGTCAATTATGTATACTTGTCTGAGTAGATGAACTTTTTGTCACTACAGGGTGAGTTTTGACTATAGAACAAAGGTAAGAAAAGGAATTGGGTGGGTGCTGTTGTGTGGATGGTATGAGGTGTGGCCGGTGATGGATGTGGTGCTTGAGGCCAGATGAAAGGTATATAATTTGTAAACTCACCATCATTCTCGTTCTTCGGAACACATTGGTCGTATGTAATCCCTTTAGTCCAGCGGTCTAATTCTGACTCCTGGCACCGTACCCTCTGGTTCGATTCCTCAACTAACCGTCCTTCAGTATTGAAACGATACAGAGAAGATTAGCATTGCCCCTGCACTAAGGATGACACGCTCAATCAAAGAGAAGCTACCAATTTTTTTCTTTTTTTTCTAATATTTATCTATATCCGTAGTGCCTTCCTCTTGTCTTCATTTTTGCATTTTTCTGGTGGGTTTTGGTATCCTCACCGCAATTTTCCCAAGGTTTCGCATCCAATTTTAAGCTTCTCCTTAAAAGTGGGGCTGCACCAGCCAACGGCCATGCAAGACCAACGCCACCGCATGCAATCAATTAAACTGATATGACCTAATTGGGTAAGTCTGAATCCCAACAATGATGCATATCTACTCTGTACAGATGCTTCATATTTGCATTGTGTTCAGGTTGTAGTCTGGGTCATGATCGTTAGGGGCTATAAAAGCTGGTAAAATTTGAGAATTGAGGTAATGATGGGATAGGACAGCCTTGTAAATCAAGACGATGGAATGCAGACAAAACAATTATCTTAGTGTTGAACAAAGGTGCATTCTCAAAAAGGTTCTCTCAAATGTCAATTAAACACATTTACGCACATATCAGAATCATCGAGCGTGAAATGTTAGCTCCGTGCGATACAACAGCCAGCAGAATTGTATACACCTGTCAGCTATGCGTCGATACGGTAGACTGAATAGTTAGGATCAAATTGCATGAGACTTCGCACCCAGAGAGTCAATTCCGTACAAAGAGCGAAAAATAAATAGTGCTTACCAAACAGTTACAGGAGCCATAAAATGAAATCATCACGACGACATGTGACTTACGCCTTTTCAACACATTTATATGACACATATCATGCTAAGTACCTGTATCAGGCACGCAAAGGGAGAGAGAACATGAAGATGAGAAAGGCAGCTTCTTAGTTGCTTTCATTTATAGACACGAAGAAGAAATGTGTTGTGTTGGTCTACTGTGTTATCATGTCGTGTTACTGTACCTCACGGGGTTGCAATTGTGCTTGCGTCGGATGAAGTTGTTGAGGCAACTGTTAAGCTTTATGCGAGGTGTTTGAGAACTCTGGTAGGTTGCCGTATTCAACTGGCCTTAGAGCATCAAGACTAAGTGCTGCGTATATATATAAAGAAATGTGAACTACATAGGCATACTGTATTACATGTTGTGTAGCAAACACCCCTCGATTACTAGACAGAATGGCACTCAAAGAAGAGCAAATAGAAGAAAGAAAGCCGGGGACTGTACCAAGCATAGGTGTATCATAAATCAATACTGCTGCGTCACATCAAAAATTCCTTGAATGCAGCGGTGGGAGTCAGATCAGTTCCAAGATCTATCGCAAAAGTCATTCACTCATTGACCGGGTAAGCATTTTAGCAACAGCAGCTGGGACGCTGGTCAAATTTATTCTATTAAAATCACAATATTCAAGACACATCAGACATCGGCATCGCAATCGCGCGAGATGGCATTAGACATCTAATCTCGTTCTAATTACAAGCCAGGCAAACACCAGCGATGCTAGATACACAAAAAGAAAAAAGACACACAAAGGTGGGAATACGCAAGTTCCAAAAAGGCCACCGCAAAGAAACTCTAATCATGCCAAAAGTGATCCATCCAAGAAACCTGGTTTACAGGAGGACCATACCGGCACCGACAACACCGGCGACGGCCATGTAGGCGCCGACGGCGTAGTCGCCGAGAGTGAAGAGGCGGGCGACGGAAGCAGACTGGATACCGAAGCTCTCGTCGTCCTCCTCGCTGCTCTCGGCACCGCCAGTGGAAGAAGCACCGCCAACAGCAGCGGTAGCGGTGGCAACCTCCTTGTTGATCTTGTCAGCAGACTCGAGCTTAGACTTGCAAGAGTCCTGGTTCTGAGCCTTCTGGGTGGTGGCCTTGCCCTTGAAGTCACAGGCATCAGCATTGTTGTTCTGGGACTTGTAGTAGGCGTCAAGGATGTAGGCGAGCTTGGACTCGCTGTCACACATGCTGTAGGCACCGTAGATACCAGTGGTGGCGTTGGCGTTGATGGCGCTGCAGATCTTCTCGTCCTCACCGCAGATGTAACCGAAGATGTCGTTGAAGTCCTTGGTCTTGAGGTTGTCGGCGGGAACACAGCTTCGGCTCTTGACCATGCACTCACAGAGCTCAGAGTCGGGGCTAGGGGGGAGAGAGGGGTCGACCTTCCAGGTCTTGGACTGAGCGGGGCAAGTGGCGGCCTTTCCAGAGGGCTTGTAAGAGTCCTCCTCAACACCCTTGGGGCTGGCAGAGGTAACCTTCTCCTTGAGCTTGCTGAAGTCCTTCTGCTTGACAGCATCACCGTTCTTGCTGATCTTGACAAGACCGTAATCATTGGCCTCCTGGTGGTACATGTAGACAATACCACCGCTGAAGACATCAGTCATCTCCTTCTCCTCGTAGAGAGCAGTGGTCTCCTCGAAGATACGGCCAGCAGCACCGTCGGGCTCGTTGCAACCGTACTCAGCGAAGAAGACGGGAACAGAGTAGTCCTCGAAGAACTTGGCCTGGTTAGAGTAGCCAGAGTCCTTCATGTTGCTCTTGCCACACCAAGAGTAGATGTTGTAACCCCAGTAGTCAATGCGCTCGTCGTCCTCACCGCAGTTGAAGTAATCGGCAATCTCCTCACGAATATCGACATCGTCGTTGGAGGCGTAACCGACACCCAGCCAGCGGTCGTACTTGCTCTTGATGTGCTTCTTGGTGTCACGGACGGCAGCCTTGACAAAGGCAGAAGCCTGAGTGTTGGAGACGTTGTTGGAAACCTCGTTACCGGCAAAGAAACCGACAACGTTGTCGTACTGAGCGAGCTCGTCGACGACACCAATGTAACGCTTGTAGAGCTCAACGTCCCACTTGGGGTCATCTCGGTTGATGGAGAGAGAGGGCTCGGAAAGATCAGAGATGACGTAGATACCGGCGTCGTCGAGCATCTTCATGCAAGCCTTGTGGTCGGACTCAGGGTTGATGGCGTAGGTTCGGATGATGTTGGTGCCAAGCTCCTTGAGGAGAGGGATATCACGCTTGCAAGCCTTCTCGTCGGCGAGAGGGTCAGAGTAGGTGGACTTCTTCTCGGTAGTCTCACCACCGGCAGCGGAGTCCTGCTGGTAGGCGACACCCTTCATGAAGAATTGAGTTCCGTTGGAGTAGAAGAGCTTAGAACCCTGCACGTTGTTAGAATTATGCTTATCTTTCTTAGTACGCGCCACGAACCTTCATGGTGATGGGCTCCAGCTTGGCGCTGGCAACCGCGGCCGCCGCAGCGACGATAACGGCAGAGTACTTCATTGTGTGTTGTGTATCAAACGGCTAGTAAAAAGAACAAAGAGTGTAATGAGTGTCGAGAATTAAGCGCTGAAGAGTTTCAGTGCAAATTGTTTGAGTGCTTAGGAGCCCCTTTTTTTTCCCTTCAGTTCGCGACGTCGGTCGGAAAGAGGTGAATCGGATCGTAGCAAGAGCGTTTGTAAATGAGTGTCGGGAAGAGTTAAAAATCGGTCTCAAAATAACGAGAACCGAAAAAAGAGAAAAGGCGATGAAGAATTAAAGGTTAGCGAAGGGTTGTTGGAGGAAGAAAGAAGAAAGATAGAAGTCAACTCGAGGGATGGGGCGGGTGCATTTGAAAAGTAAAATGGAATGCATGGGTGGCCGGGACTAATCGCCCCTACAGGACCACTGGCTCTGGGGCCCCCTGAGCTCCAGCGACCCAAGCCGCTAATTGTCATGGCAAGGGGTTGGCAGCGGCTGTGTTGCAGTGGACGAGCGACACTGTGCCTGCTACGGTGAAGGTGTCTGTCCCCAAGAGGAAGCAGATCCCCTCGAGGATTGGGAAATGAGCCAACCACGGAATAAAGAGCCCCTGTTGATTATGAGGCGCAGTCCAGAAATTGAAGCTTGTTTGGGTCTTGACCGGCGCCATCCGTGACCAATCAAGCATGGTACATGCGGGATCTCATCTTGTTGACGGTGGTATAGTGCTTGGTATCAATGCACACCGTAGCTCTATCTCGCTCTAGTCAAAGCTTGGCTTCGCCTAGGGCATCTCTCGTTAGCATCCCATGCTCAAAAACGACATTACACTGTACGAAAAAGGGGACAATCTCCACTGAATATCCGCCTTTGCCAAAACATCAGGGGTCTCACTTCGGTTTGGTTCGTCTCTTTGCTCCATTTCGCCTTCTAGACTTATACGACGTCTCGAATGACCTTGGGAAATTGTCTTGAAACGCTTCCGGTGGAACTCAATCATTGGACCTTCACTTGGCAACGAGACTATGGACTTGTAATACATACCATGATATTAAATGCCTATGTCTTGTCCTCTTGGCTTAATAGAATAGTGAGCAGCCTCATTTCAATAACAATATTGAATTGCTTGTAGGTTCATCCCTGAGCAAAAAAGCTTACGTGTGTTCATATCCCCAGCGTCACGTTGATTCTTCCTCCAGGATCACAGATCGCTCTGCCACCTCGGCCCGGTTTGCCTCTTTGTCTCAAGTTTTTTGAGGCATGTCATTCCTGACCCTGACACTGTACTGTATCTCTCACTCCTGTTTGCTGGTTGGTTCCTTGATCCATCGTACTCTGAAACCAAAGTAAAGCAGAGCATAGACACCTTTGCACATCACTGGGTCCATAATATTATCCCTGATGCGGCGCGCTTGCATGAGCTTGACAGTGGTATTTTTGGATGATTCTTTTGTTGTTTTCCCTTGATCAGCGCTGGGACCTGTCTATCATCATCATATAGAGTGGTTCAGACGACGACATCTCAAGGCTTGATGTTGTTGATAGGAGCGTCAACAGTGGGTAACAGTTTCTTTGATGGCTGGTTGAATGTTCCCGATCATCGATCTCATTCCTTGTCTCGTATATGCGTCGTCATCGTCGTCGTGTGTTCATTGTCCTCGAATTTTGTAATAGACGCTACCAACGCCATAGAGTACGCGACCCCAAGCATCGTGAGTTTTTTGCAAGAGCCCATGTTGAGGGCGTTTTTGGTCATGCCGCTGTTCCGGCCGGTCTGCCGAAGCGCGTCTATAGTGACCGTCGTGGTAAACGAGTTCTCCAGTCGGCATCGTGTTGGTTTTTAATTATGTGTGGAGTCTGCCGTCAATGCGATTATTCGGTAATACAGAGTTTAGTTGTTTATGACCGTGTGGTGTTTCTAAGAAGCTTGGAACTCTCTATGCACCCAGGGACCACACTCTGTTTAAATAAACTCGTTTGTAGTTTGCTCCAACCTAATGGTTGTCAACCTTTCGAGGCGCATGCCACCCGATGACTCTAATAACACTTCACCTGTTCATTCATTTCCCGTCACTTGCTGCACGAAATTCTACGGTTCGTTGACTTTTGACCTCTTAGATGCGTTGAAAACTCCGGCGTCGCTGAATGGGTTCCACAAATGGTCGATCATGCGACTTTATCGCCGCCGCAGTTGACTATAGGGTGGCAATACTACCTCCCAAGGCCGAATCTTCTTCATTCTTGCGTCAGCTATACGAAACTTCAGCCTTGGCCGACGGCTTGGCAGCGAAGCCTTGTGAAGATCCTGTTTTATTATCTTTGAATGCCTTTGGTGGTTGTCTGTTTTGTCTTCGATCTGTAGGGTGAACCTGATTTGATGCAGTGAGGAATGGAAGGGAGACATGCTACGTAGACGAAACGAAATGCTTGGCATGTAAAACACTAGAGAACCAAGATAGTTCAGTTTCTCACTCCCAAGGATCTACTTAAGCTATCTGTCTTATAACACTGCGGACTCTTTACGTTGAACTGTTTTGACAACAATGGATTCGCTCATATATACATAATCTTAACGATATGCCTAGAATTTTAGCAACAGCTACAGTGAGCAGTTGTCTCACAGCTATAGCAATTTGGCCACTTTTTCTTAAATTCCTCGAGCACAACTCTTTGTTCTTTGAGACCGAGAGCTACGCTTCAGATACAGGCCCCTCCCGAGACATTAAATACCACTTCCCATTCTTAAGTCATTGACAAACTGGAGCACGCACTAGACTAGACGTCCCTTTTTTGAACGAATATTTATCAAACACGCCTATTAAATCTATTGCTACCAGATGCTCTTGTCAGAAGCCGACTTGTCATGGAATCATCTACTACTCCGTAGCTGCACAAGGATCCTCTGCGGGCTATACATTTGTATATGAGTACGCGTATAAAAATGCTGAGACGCTTGATCCTATAACAGCACTTGTGCCCAATAAGTTGTGGTAAAGTTGAATGGACGAGAAGAGTATGTGTAACGTCTATTGGTTGCTGTTGTACACGAATAGCTTGACTTCGCAGCATTGCCCATAGACACGTCCCACCTATAAACCAATCACGCTGGAACAACACTTTCAAGTAGCTTCTGACGAGGATAGCTGGACACACTCTCTTCCAAGAGAATAGAGCTCATTATGATATCCGAACCACGTTGCTAGCATTCTGCAGTCCTCGATGTTCGACGTCTTAGCACAGCTTGTCGGACTGTCGAGCATGTGCCCATTTTGCAGGTATACACTGCCAGATTATTGCAACATCAAGGTTCGTATAAGGGGAAGAGCTCATGAACCTGTAAGTAATCGCACCATATTTGATTAGACGCACGAAAAGTATCACATCTTGACACGAAACACACATGCCTCGTAGCGAAGTTATACGCGAATGCACGTGGGTCCTGCATCAAGATACAACAAATGATATGTGCCTGACGGATTTGTTTCATGGTGACTGGTGAGCTGCGTAAAATATTTTCGCAACAGTATCTTCGGCTATACACTTGTAAATATGGTTCTATGTTTGTCCAAGTTACCAGAACACGACACCAAGACCAAGAGCTGGAGGCGTATATGCCAAGACCTTTCTCCACGTTCTGGCATTGCACAGACAGCATGAATGGCCAACAAACATGCAATCAGGCGCAAAAGCTCCGGGCGCTCCAATAGGTTTCTGGAGACAAGTGTAAATCCTGGCCTTAGACGCATGAAACTTGGTGTTGTGGTCGGTATCGATGGTCGTCTGATATGATACTTCTTTAGACGAACACCATCTGTCTAACATACCGTCATTTCGCTATCACAACAGTGAAATGTTGACAGGGCTGAAAAGGTCATATAAAATTTCAAGCTTCTGTTTATTCTATAGAAGCTTTTCTCTCTTGGCCGTAGCATCACATCCCGTTGCGTTGCGCTACCTGCATGCGCAGTCGCAGTCACCCGTCTTACACGACACCGCATCCGCATCCGCACAGCAGCCTCAGATCTCGATGCCCATGCTCTCCGTCGAACTTTCCAACACTTTCGCTAATCGAACTGTAAAAGCCCTTGCTTCCTATTCTTTTGCTTGTTTTCCTGGGCAAATCCTCGTCGCTAGGACTTTCATGATGTAATTAGGCGTCATGCTAGACCTCAAAGGCGTCAGTGAGGGACAACAACCATGATGTCATGCAACCGTCAAAGCACAATATATCACTGAGCTCAAGACCACTTCTCAAGTGATATCTGCATTCAATCATACTCTGCAACTTCATCTCTCCAGTCGCAAACACCAATTCAAACCTCTTCTCCCATCACCAACACCGAATAACATACACAATGGCTCCCAAGGCTCCCAGTGAAGGTCAGAAGGTAAGCTTCACCAGACAGCCATATACTTTTAGTCATTCAATGAATACTTACATAATCCAGGTCCATCTCGGCCAGAACGCTCCCATCAAGGAGGAGGGCGCCGGAAAGGTCGCCTCCGAGTCTCTGGCTGCTGAGTCTGTCAAGGAGGGCGGCGACTTCGCTTCCAACGAGGGCATCCGCAGCGAGAACCAATCCTCATCCCGATCTGAGAACACCAGCGCTGGCCGCACCACAAACACCTCTTCCGCTCCTAGCTCCAACTCTGCTCAGTCCGGCTCTACTGAGTCCGGATCTGCCAAGTCCAACGCCGGCACTGCTCCCAGCTACGTCGAAAACCAGTACATCAAGGCCTCCGGCCCCCACGGCAAGAACATCACCGAGGGTTTCGACGACTCCAAGACTGAGGATGGTCTCAAGAAAGCTTTGAGCTCTGAGCCTGGTAGCGATAACGACCCCAGCCGAGTTGCTGAGCTCCGGCTCCAGCAGAGCCAGACTGCCGCTGGCCGGGATGCTGGTCCCAAGCAGACTGGTCTCTCCAGCGAGACCCCTTTTGATACTCTCAACAACGAGACTTCCTCTTAAAGTGCCTGAGGATATAATGATGCCTGTACCATAGCGACCTTAGTATCAATGATGAAATGACTGCATGAAACAAAAACAAGATGCCAATGACTGATGTGACTGTTGACTACTAACTTGCATTTGAAGTCTAGTCTACCTAGTTCAGCTATTTTCATCATGTGTCCAAAACATTATACTACATTCGCTATAGTAAAGTCCAGTTCGTTGTAAGTGCTTCTAGTGTGGAGTCAAGTCGACCAGCAGCACGGGCGGCAGATGGTTGTCTAGAAAGTGGCAGAAAACTCGACATCTGAATTTAGGACGTCAGAAACAACCAGGCCAGTACTCGAGACTAGACAGTCATAAAGTGACTGAACCATTTTGTCTTTCATGACATGAGAATCAAGTCTTCTTCTTCATGAACCGTATCAGGTGGTCTCCTCCAGCAATATTGATGATAGGTGCCTTCAAATCGCCTGAGATAAGTGTCAGCCTGGCAATCCACCATGATAAGTAACGAGTTAAGCTTGAAAGGGTATAATTGTAACTGCCTGATACAACTCGGCTACAAGGATCGAGTCAGCAACTGGTACTGTGCCAGGCGCAACGCGCGGCAGTATCATCTTCAGGTGATAATTGTCCCAACATTTGCAATCTCATATTGAGAGGCAACTTTGACTCGCCATGTCCCAAATATTTGGCCGGTAAGCCCGAGTTTAATCGTAAATCAGAGAAATAAAAGTCAACACAGTACTACGGGCTTGCCGTCCCTCAAGGTTGCCAACACGATAACGAGATGGCGGGCAGTGTGAAAATCCTGAAGACAACAACCAATCAAAAGGAACGGATTGATGACGTCAGGTTTCCAAAAAAGATCCCGCGATTAATTGGGGTTTGATAACAGAGCAGTGGATTTTACTACACAAGGACAACAGAATCTCAAAATAATACTAAAAAAACAATTAACAGATCATTGACTTATAGTTCTTCTACATTCTAACAAAATCCAACAAACTCTCAATATTGCCGCTTCTCGGAAATAAGCATGTAGCTTGATGCCTTAGTTGGTGCCTGACTCTGTCGTCAGTCAAAAAATCTGTAAATCTGCCCCACCAAATAAAAATTCACCCCGCCTTGCCTCTCAGAAGCCTTGACGGACTGTAGGTGCATTATTCAACCGGGAACTGGAACCGCCACACTCATTGTTATTTGTTTGGCTGGTTTTTCTTTGTCGGTCAACTTAACTTTTTTTTTTTCTCTCTCCCTCTTCCTTCCTTCTTCATCGAACGGTCCTTTTCCAAACCCATCATCACATATACCCCTCGGTTTGGACTTGATTTTTTAGACAGACCGTCCATACACCCCGCCGACAGTCTCCGTTCTTTCAACCCCGCGGTCTTTTTTTTTTTCTTCACACACAAATCGTCATCATGGCTCCCTCTGCCTCCAAGGAGAAGCGTCTCGCTAAGAAGGCTGCCGAGGGCAAGCTCAAGGGCAAGAAGGGCAAGAAGACCGAAGAGCCCGAGCTCGATGCCAACGGCAACCCCGTCAAGGACGATGATGCCCCCGCGACCTCAGGCGAGAAGCTCGACGAGGTGAAGCGTCTCACCGAGCAGATGGATAAGCACGGTATCTCTGACCGTGTCACCACCGGTGTCCTCGCTTCCACCCAGACCAGCAAGGACGTCAAGATCACCAGTTGTTCTCTGGTTTTCCACGGACGAGTCCTTATCACCGATTCCACCCTCGAGCTCTCGTACGGTCGACGATACGGTCTCCTCGGTGAGAACGGTTGCGGAAAGTCCACTTTCCTCAAGGCCATCGCTGCTCGCGAGTACCCCATCCCCGAGCATCTCGACATTTACCTTCTTAACGAAGGTGCTCCTCCCAGTGACTTGGGTGCCCTTGAG
This sequence comes from Fusarium chlamydosporum, assembly GCA_014898915.1. Taxonomy (NCBI): domain Eukaryota; kingdom Fungi; phylum Ascomycota; class Sordariomycetes; order Hypocreales; family Nectriaceae; genus Fusarium; species Fusarium chlamydosporum. The sequence continues at coordinate 277,690 of JAAVUD010000015.1, read as the reverse complement.
TGGGTCGTCCGAGAGGCTGAGATGGAGCTTGAGCGTCTCGATCACCAGGCTGAGAAGCTTCTTGAGGATGAGGGTCCTGAGAGCCCTGTTCTCCTCGATCTCTACGAGGTAAGTTTCCCCCAACGCTATCTGCACGCACTTGACTGACATCACGCAGCACATGGACAAGCTTGACCCCTCAACATTTGCTACCCGTGCTTCCCTGATCTTGACTGGTCTGGGTTTCAACAAGAAGACCATCCACAAGAAGACCAAGGACATGTCCGGTGGTTGGCGTATGCGAGTCGCCCTTGCTAAGGCCCTCTTCGTCAAGCCCTCCGTTCTGCTCCTCGATGACCCCACTGCCCATTTGGATTTGGAGGCCTGTGTGTGGCTTGAGGAGTACCTCAAGAAGTGGGAGCGAACCTTGGTTCTCGTCTCCCACTCCATGGATTTCCTCAACGGTGTCTGTTCCAGCATGATTGACATGCGTGGCAAGCAGCTCATCTACTACGGTGGTAACTACGACTCGTACAGCAAGACGCGATCCGAGAACGAGACCAACCAGATGAAGGCCTACCAGAAGCAGCAGGATGAGATTGTCCACATCAAGAAGTTCATTGCTAGCGCTGGTACTTACGCCAACTTGGTCCGACAGGCCAAGTCCCGACAGAAGATTCTCGACAAGATGGAGGCCGATGGTTTCATCCAGCCTGTTGAGCAGGACCGTGTCTTCTCTTTCCGTTTCGCTGATGTTGACAAGCTCCCTCCCCCCGTCCTGTCCTTTGACAACGTTACCTTCTCCTACTCTGGCAACCCCGAGGATGACCTGTACCGCAACCTTGACCTCGGTTTCGATATGGACTCCCGAACTGCCCTTGTCGGACCTAACGGTGTGGGCAAGTCCACCCTGCTCCGTCTCATGACCGGCAAGCTTTCTCCCACTGGTGGTGTTGTTACCCGTCACACTCACTTGAAGCTTGGTCTCTACTCCCAGCACAGTGCTGAGCAGCTTGACCTGACAAAGTCCGCTCTTGACTTCGTCCGTGACAAGTACAGCGAGAAGTCTCAGGACTACCAGTACTGGCGTCAGCAGCTCGGCAAGTACGGTCTCAGTGGTGACTCTCAGACAGCCCTGATGGGTACTCTGTCCGAGGGTCAGAAGAGCCGTATCGTTTTCGCCCTGCTTGCCATCGACAGCCCCAACATGTTGCTTCTTGACGAGCCTACCAACGGTCTGGACATTCCTACCATTGACAGTTTGGCCGATGCTATCAACGCTTTCAGTGGAGGTGTTATTGTCGTCTCCCACGACTTCCGGTAAGCACCCTTGCGAATTTGATATAATGACAAATAACTAACCAAGTATAGATTGCTCGACAAGATTGCCAAGCAGATTCTTGTGTGCGAGAACCAGACCATCCGAACATGGGACGGCTCTATCTCCGAATACAAGAACTACCTCCGAAAGAAGATGATCAGCGCTGGTGCCGTCTAAGGCAACAAAAAAGTGTTTACGACGATGTTTTGATATTTTTGGCACGAATGCATGAAAGGAAATTGACTATAGAGGATATCTGATCCACAAAAAGTTGATGAGTGCCATTGGCATCATGTGGGTATTTTCATGGGATATGAGCGGCGGGTGGCTAGACCATCAGGATATGGATACTTGATACCAACTCACGATGGGAAATGAAATGGCCACAACGACGCTACAGGACGCATGGGCATGGCCTCGATAGAGAGGCCCGGAAGCGTCCATGAAGATGCGGAAATGTTCACGATAGATTTTCTTTTTTTTCCCCCTTGGGCTCGGCTGTTTTAGCCTTTATTAGTACGAATAAATGGGATTTCCATTAAACATAGTCGAGATTGATTGAAACTCGAGTGTATGATGCGGGGGTTTATAGGTGATGCCTAAAGCCGAAATTGCATCACCCACGTAAATTGTAGTTTGGTTGAGTGATGATGCTCACACGGACCTGGGGACGAGGCTGGGGAGTAAGGCTGCGAATATCCTGATTTAACAGCGATTCGACTGTCGATATGAAAACGTGATGCGAGCTAGGACAAGTTTTATATAATCGCCGAACTATTGAATGTGTGTAATGATATAGCTCGATATCTGCCTTCATCGCAAAGAATTGTTTAGTCTGGCAACATTCCATATACTGGTAGTCTCAGTAGACGAGGCTAGCTGAAGGGGGGGGGTTTACTTGGGAAACAAGATTCAGCCTTGGAGTGCTTGCAAAACGTAAACTGAATTAACCCCATTCGATCAATGTATTTTCTCAGTATTGTAAAGTAACTATCTCATTCACGATGATGTATGTATATGTGGTTGGGAAATGTAAGAGAGCGCTGTCTCTACCCTAGACAAAATGAACATCTCCAGCTGTTGACATCTTAACCGACACTCGGGAACTATCCCCCGCTGCCGGTGACTGGGGAGATGGGATGGGCTGACGGGGGAATCCAAAACCGGGTTAACGCAGGAGGGATTAGCTTTGAGTCAGACCCACAGGGAACGGGGACCAACGGGACAAGACAGGGGCAGACCAAAGTTGATGTGAAAAAAAAAGAGACGAGACTGACACGCACCAAATCGAAGCGAGGCGAGGCGAGTTGAGATCGGATCGTGTGCGTGTGCGTCTTCGCGTGTGCCTTGATTTGCATTTGTATCTATCTGCGTTTTCACCTGCCATTGTTACTATGAGGGTTTTATATATGGCATCCCAAGCAGCGCATCGTGATGCATCATATGTACATACTGTTCAATAACACTCATACTTGATATTTGTAAACACTCACTCAATACTGAGCCTATCGCCAATTCCTTTTTAGGGAATCGTGCCTTGAAACGGTTGGTGTGATACACGAATGCAAAAACTTGGCCCGTATCGCTTCACTGTTGACACGAAATTGTTGTGCCTGGAATTCCCATCTCAGTGGTCATATTTTGGTCCGCCCGAGCCCCTAGATACCTGTGCGTGCAGCTTCGCAAATGACTATCACGGCGTCTGCATTACATCTTGTCTCTTTTTTGTTGTCTCGCCTTGCTCACTTCTGGATGGGCTGGGCTGCTTTGATTCTCCACCGTCACCCACACCACCACAGTCGTCATGCTCATCACAAAAGATTGTGACCTTGGTTGCAATCAAGATGCTGTAATAATAAAAATGTGTCCTGATATCCAAGTATGATCGCTTAAAATACCATCCTCCCATTGTGCCTGAAAGGCAGGTACCGTATCTGCTAGACCTCCACTACCTAAGTACCGTTAGCTGGTCTGGGCTGTCAGTCACTCCATCACCACCCTCAGCCTGGTTAACCTCCAGCTCTCGTCTAGAACAAACTCCACTCCACTTTGTTGTTCCCCCGGGTCATCCTTCGACTTTCTCACCAATTCGCATTCCCATTGACCATACTATCCGCTCCCCCGCTGATTTACTGTAACTTTACACATCCATTGGCCCTTATTGCCTTTCCTCACTTTCGTTCCTTTCTATCAACACTCTGTACCTTTCGTATGTACCCTGTCTACAACCACCTTCCCCAGGCATCTCGACTGCCGCTTGCATCGCCGTATCCCAGTTGAGCGCCACGCTACTACGTCCAACACCTCCACACCAAAACACTTTGCCCCCCAGTCAGGGCATTTCGGGTTGCCTTGGATTTTAACTTAGACTTAACATTGTCGCGATCCATCTCCAACCGTCATCGTTTCTATTCTCCTCGTCAGTCGCAGTTCGCTGCATCCCCGGTCGCGACTTGCGAATCGCATCGCATCGCATCCAGCCCAGATTACACAAAGCCTCGCGTGCGCATCGCGAATCTCTGACTGATCGACTGCGCATCTTTGTCACGGAGATACAACCCTCGTACATCGAATCCAATCCCACCCCCTCAACCGTCGCAACGCTGCCTTGTCGAGCACATGGGTTCTCAAGCTTGATTACCACCGGCCGCCCGACTTATAAAATATTCCCTGCTCTCTCGGGTGTTTAGCTTTGTTCTGTTCTGCCAACCCAGGCGCTAGACCATCAATCATCATGGATCAGAACGGCTATAACTCCTCGGTGCTGCAGCGGCCACCGCATAGAGGAGACGACGGAGGCGATGATGAACGAGACTCTCGTCCGCATCACCACCATCGTCACCACCATCACCATCATCACCACCGTCGCGACGGCGATTTACCTGCAGGAGCTGTAGCTGGAGAAGCGGCGACAGCTTCATCGAATGGAGGCGGCGCGAATGCGCATCAGCACTCCACCTTTAGCCTGCGTTCACCCAAATCCGAATACCGCCCACCTCCCTTCTCTTCTCCCAACGGTCATAATCACAGTCATCACAACACCAGCACTTCAAGTGCCAACCATTCCCTTCAATCCCCGCCTCGCCCGGCTTTGCCCAATCCCTACATGTCATCGTCCACGGGCGCACCCGGCGGCCCCGTCGCTCCTTCTCTGCCACCTCCCGTAGGCCTTAACTCGTCTTCATCACCTGGGTCAACGGCTGCCGGGCTTCATCATCATCACCAATCTGGAGCAACAACCCATCAGCGTCAAGCTGCTGGTCCTCCACCCGTATCGCCGTTGCACCCTCCTGTTGCATACTATCCTCCCTCATCGAATACGGATATTTATATACCACCTCCTGAGCCCAAACCTGCATCGCGAGGTTTTTACGATCCTACAACTGATACAACAAAGGAACGTCGAATTTCTGACGCGGCGACGCCTGGAGCCTCCTGGCACAACGCCAACGCCAACGCGCCCCCGGTTGGTACTCCGAAGGTAAGGGGGGCAAATCCACTTCTTTTTTGTCTTTGACTCTCGTTTCGCCCAGACTCGATTTGATTAGATTGATTGCATTGCACCTGCTGGCCTTTGATTTTCCTTTTTCCTGTTAACCTTCAATTCTTTCTTGATCATCGCGATCTTCACCCATCACACCTAGGTCATCAATGCCTGTTTCATTTCTACACTCTTGTCGAGCTTAATTTCCCTTAAAACTGTAATCATCACATCGTCTTTTTAATTTCATCATCACGCTCCTTAACTCCGTCGTGCAACCTACTCCTCCCACCCCGAAGCCAAAGCCGACATAATCACAAAAGCTTGCTGACGTGGAGCTAACTCGTCTTTTTCTCACAACAGACCCGCGATCCTTACAGCTATTCGCAACCTGCCGAACAACAGACTCCTTCGTATTACAACGGCTCTTTTACATCTCCACGAGGCGCATCATACAATCGCCCGCGTAGCCCTTTATCACACTCGCATCAGAATCCTCCAGCTGGTTCGCTCAGCCCTCCGGGGCAACAACCTCTACTGGCTTCTCCAAGCGTGAGACATGGTGCTACAGTCAAGATGAACTCAAATACCAATGGCAGTTCGGCCATGCCGCCCTTCAAGTCGGATCTCGCGGCTCCATCACCACCCAAGCCCGCGCCCTCATCAACGGTAAGTGCCCCCGAATACACGAATGCTATTTTTGTACTAATCCCACCCGAGACCTCAAGAGCGAATCCCATGTCTTTTGATAGCATTCTCTCTAGCGCTGAGCCCGCGTCAAAGCCTAAGGAACCTTCTCCTATGGTTTCTCGGGAACCAGAGATTAAGCAGGAGCGAGAGCCTAGACGTGATCGCGAACCAAGACGCGACTCACGGGAACCAAAGCAAACGAAACGTTCATTAGAGCCCGAACCTGATCATGATACCGAAGTCGAGAAGGACGTCGAGACCGAACCTGAACCTATCCCTAGCAGAGAAAAGGAGAAGGAGCCTGCTGCCAAGAAGCGAGCAGCCCGAAAATCTACCAAAGGTCGCGCTTCCGATATCCGAGATGCCGCAACGCCCAAGAATGGTCGCAGACTATCAGTTAAGAAGGAGTCACCAACACCTCGCCTGCCGGCTAAGCGACAAGCGAATGGCCAGCCTAAGCCAAAGACATGGTCGGCAGAGATGGAAAAGAAGATCCAAAATGCAGAATCACAGATTGAAAACAGGGTCGCAAACTTGGACGCCGACGAATTTGATGAACAACAATACAAAGAGCGAGCCCAGAAGCGACGACGCGTAATGGATGAGCTTGACGTTGAGCACGGTCTTGCTCGACGCGAAGCATTTGCGGCTACTGCTAGTAAGAAGCTGATGCTTCATGCTGAGCTTGGCAAGCGACGATACGACGATGTTTTCTACGATGAAGCGCTTCACGAGGTACGCGAACAAGAGGTCTATGCCGAGAAGGAACGCAAGAAGGATATGCAGCGTAAGCGACGTCGTGAAAAGTCTATGGCGGTTACCATGGAGCAGAAGCAAGCAGCTCTTGCTCGTGCCGAAGCTGCTGAAGATGAGACAGAGCGTCAAAAGCACCTTCGAGACGCCGAACGCGCCAGTAAGAAGGCACAACAAACCAAGCTCATCCTACAAAAGGGTATCAAGGGCCCGGCTCGGAATCTCGAGATTAACTTGGAGGGCGGCACTATGTCTTCATTCCAAGCTTCTGATGTAGAATCTGGGGAAGCAGGTACACCATCTGGCAAGCGTAAGGGCAAAGGACGCAGTGGACCTCGACTTAAGAAATCCAAGGAGCAGAAGCAGGCCGAGAAGGATTCCGCCGAAGCTGCACAAGCCGCTCTGGATGCTGGAGAGGAGCTACCGACCAAGGAAGAGAATCGTGTTCGCATCAAGATCAAGAAGTCCAAGAAGGACGTCTCTGCCGATACCGAGAAGGACAAGGATGAAGCTGAGAAGACCGAAGAAGAGCCTGTCGAGAAGAAGACCAAGAAAAGCAAGGACAAAGACAAGGACAAGGAGAAAGTCGACGACATCCCCGATAACGAGAAACGATTCATGTCCAAGGGTTACAACCAAATTTACGACCAAATTTGGCGAGACATGGCTCGTAAGGATGTCAACAAGACCTTCAAGCTTGCTGTGGATTCTTATGCTACCAAAGCCTCGAATCTCAAGAAGACCGCCATCCTGGCCTCCAAAGAAGCTAAGCGATGGCAACTGCGAACCAACAAAGGAACCAAGGATCTTCAAGCTCGTGCGAAACGTGTTATGCGTGATATGATGAGCTTTTGGAAGAGAAACGAGCGAGAGGAGCGAGATTTGCGCAAGGCTGCTGAGAAGCAGGAGATCGAGAATGCCCGCAAAGAAGAAGCCGACCGTGAAGCCGCTCGTCAAAAGAGAAAGCTTAACTTCCTTATCTCCCAGACTGAGCTCTACTCCCACTTTATCGGCAAGAAGATCAAGACTGATGAGGTGGAACGAAGTACGGACAATCCTGATGTCGCCAAGGACGCCCACCAAATCGACCAGCAGAGGCTTGACATCGATGAGCCTACTGGTCCTGTCACTGGCAAAGTCACCAACTTTGAGAATCTCGATTTCGAGGAGGGTAGCGACGAGGCTCTTCGCGCTGCCGCCATGGCCAACGCTCAGAATGCTATTGCCGAGGCTCAAAAGAAGGCTCGTGACTTCAACAACCAAGGCTTAGACATGGATGATGAAGGCGAGATGAACTTCCAGAACCCCACAGGTCTTGGCGATGTTGAGATTGAGCAGCCCAAGCTCATCAATGCTCAACTCAAGGAGTACCAGCTCAAGGGTCTCAACTGGCTTGTCAACTTGTACGAGCAGGGTATCAACGGTATTTTGGCAGATGAAATGGGTCTCGGAAAGACTGTCCAGTCTATTTCAGTCATGGCTTATCTTGCAGAGAAGCACGACATTTGGGGCCCCTTCCTGGTTGTTGCACCCGCTTCAACACTTCACAACTGGCAGCAGGAAATCGCCAAGTTTGTTCCCGAGTTCAAAATTCTCCCGTACTGGGGAGGTGCAAACGATCGAAAAGTTCTTCGAAAGTTCTGGGACCGCAAGCACACGACATACCGAAAGGATGCGCCTTTCCATGTGTGTGTTACCTCATACCAGTTGGTTGTCTCCGACGTGGCATACTTCCAGAAGATGAGATGGCAGTACATGATTTTGGATGAAGCTCAGGCTATCAAGAGCTCACAAAGTTCGCGATGGAAGGCATTGCTCAACTTCCACTGCCGAAACAGATTGCTTCTTACTGGTACACCCATCCAAAACAACATGCAGGAACTCTGGGCGTTGCTCCATTTCATCATGCCCTCCCTCTTCGATTCACACGACGAGTTCAGCGAGTGGTTCTCCAAGGATATTGAGTCACACGCACAAAGTAATACCAAGCTTAACGAAGATCAGCTCAAGCGTCTTCACATGATTCTCAAGCCCTTCATGCTTCGGCGTGTCAAGAAGCATGTGCAGAAGGAACTTGGCGACAAGATTGAGCTTGACATCTTCTGTGATCTCACTTACAGACAGCGTGCCTACTACAGCAACCTGCGAAACCAGATCAACATCATGGACCTCGTCGAGAAGGCTACAATGGGAGACGACCAAGATTCTGGTACATTGATGAACTTGGTAATGCAGTTCCGAAAGGTCTGTAACCATCCTGATTTGTTTGAGCGTGCCGAGGTCAACTCTCCATTCGCATGCGCCTACTTTGCCGAGACCGCGTCGTTCGTTCGTGAGGGTAATGAAGTTGCTGTCGGTTACTCAAGCCGAAATCTCATCGAATACGAGCTTCCTCGTCTTATTTGGAGAAACGGAGGTCGCATCCACAAGGCTGGTCCAGATAGCCAGGTTGCAGGTTGGAAGAACCGCACCCTTAACCATCTGATGAACATCTGGACTCCAGACAATATTCGAGACAGCAGTGACGAGTCAAAGGCGTTCTCATGGCTCAGGTTTGCGGACACATCCCCTCGTGAAGCTTATCAAGCTACGCACCAGAGCTTGATTGTGCGGGCCGCCCAGGAGCTTCAGAGACGCGACAGGCTTGGATATATGAACGTGGCCTACAGTGATACCGAGGATGCAAACTTTACTCCAGCTCATGCTCTTTTCCAGATTCGCGCCCGACAGAACCGAAAGCCTCTGGCTGAGATCACCAGTGAAGGTATCTTGAGCCGCCTAATGAATGTCGCTCGGGGAGACTACAATGAGTCTGGGCTCGGCCGTTTGGAGGCTGCTGGTAGACCTCGGGCGTCGGCTCCTCCTATCCAGGTGTCTTGCCGCAGCTGGGGAACTGAATTTGAACGCAGTGAAGTGCTGTTCAATGCGCCAATCCGCAAGATTCTTTATGGTCCTACAGTCTTCGAGGAGAAGGCTTTGGTGGAGAAGAAGCTGCCCTTGGAGATGTGGCCCACTCGAGAGATGCTTCCTAAGCCTGACCACGAGAAGAAGGGTTTCACCAACATCAGTGTTCCTTCTATGCAACGCTTTGTCACTGACAGTGGTAAGCTGGCCAAGCTTGATGAGCTGCTGTTCAAGCTCAAGAGCGAAGGCCATCGAGTCCTACTGTATTTCCAGATGACTCGAATGATAGACATGATGGAGGAGTACTTGACATACCGCAATTATAAGTACTGCCGACTGGATGGTTCGACCAAGCTTGAAGACCGACGAGACACGGTGCACGACTTCCAGACCCGTCCAGAAATCTTCATCTTCCTTCTGTCTACCCGTGCTGGTGGTCTTGGAATCAACCTTACGTCTGCTGACACTGTCATCTTCTATGATTCTGATTGGAACCCCACCATTGATTCACAGGCCATGGATCGAGCTCATCGTCTTGGTCAGACCAGGCAAGTCACGGTTTACCGTCTTATCACCCGTGGCACGATCGAGGAGCGTATCCGAAAGCGTGCCATGCAGAAAGAAGAGGTCCAGCGTGTTGTTATTCAAGGTGGTGGTGCAAGCGTGGACTTCTCTGGTCGCCGTGCTCCTGAGAACCGCAACCGTGATATCGCTATGTGGCTGGCCGATGATGAGCAGGCCGAGATGATCGAACGCCGCGAGAAGGAGCTTCTTGAATCGGGCGAGATGGAGAAGCAGCAAAAGAAGAAAAGTGGCAAGCGACGCAAGGCCGAGAACACGGCTAGTTTGGATGAGATGTACCACGAAGGTAAGAAATGTAACCCCGTACTTGTCTTTCTCGAAACTAACAATAATCAGGCGAGGGCAATTTCGATGATGGGTCAAAGGGCCTCTCCGGTACAGCTACACCAGCCACGGCAGCCACCCCTGCCGACAGTGATAGCAAAGGCAAGAAGGGTCGTAAGGGAACGAAGCGAGCTAAGACAGCAAAGCAAAGGCTTGCGATCGCTGATGGTATGATGGAATGAAGGAATAGAGAGTGAGCGGTGTCTTAATAGATGCGTGAAACTTGGAGCCTCAAAGGCCCATGGGTGACAAGGGAGTTATTTGTGTTTGCTGCTTGAGGATTTTATTTGTTCAGTCATGGCGATGGACCGTCAATAGGCGGAGTTGGAAGTGAAAATGCCTATCAAAGACAACAAGGCAAAGCATTGCTGTGGAACGGGACGTGTACATTACTATAGACGGAGGTTCACAAACTATGTCCCTGTAATTGGCCGCAACGTGAGGCAGTGACTTACAAGATCCCTTTGAGGTGTATGATGGAAACCTGGCTGCCGCCGTACATGTCTGGTGATATCTCGGAAGCTTTCAACCAACACATCCGGTATGGTGTAGTGGCTAACATTTCGCGCTCTCATAACTTGAGAGATCAGTTCCGCGGAGCCCAGGGTTCGATTCCCTGTACCGGAGTTACTCTTTTGCAGGTTTCATCATCTGGTACGACAATCTTTTTGTTGTTATATCACACGTTGCTTCTTCTCTACCCATGTAGGAGATTAAGTTGAGTGTGAAGAGGAGACTAGGGCGTATTGGAGAGAATAAATAGAGTGTAAGCTGCGGTATTGGGAGTTCGACGAAATGTATGTATTCAATAGTATCACACAGATTGACTAGCAGCAGAGGCTAATACCGTAGCTGGAAGTGCGAGTTGCACCAACCTGTTAATAGATGGAGTTCTCTCTTACGGAAGGGGAGTAAGGGAATGATGAACAGGCTGAAAGCCTAAATTTAGGGCACAAGATATAGATCAACGGGTAAGGTCTTCTAAACTCTCCATCATAACTAAGAAATTTCGTCTCTTATCGCTTAGAGCATACTTTCTGTGTTGTCTTGGCGTTGAGCTACATCAGGTATATGGGTACACACATACATACGATTGAATGACGGATTCCGACTCACTGCCGGTCTTAAAGCAAGACATGTATGCATATCTCACATAAATATAGCCTCTGGATCCTGAAGTGTAATTCCAATCAAGACAATGGGCGTGCGATGAAGCGGTTCTATTCGCTCTTTGCTATTCCCGATACTAGTCTGACGCTGGTGTAGGAGCCGTGAGATATTGCATCGCAATCTTTGAACAGGGCGTCTCATCTTATAAGCCTTGTATGCACATACAATTAAATAACTCGACATGACCGCGCTGTCTTCATTATCAATTCCGTAGATGTCTCTCGCTGCATACCTTAATTAGTAGCTTATGTACCATAAAGCTGGAATGGGTACCTATGAACAAAGGGAGCCATCAATATATTACCTGATTGGGCAAAAACCCTCCGGGATCTCCTTGCCGTGCGTGTGTGCGTGGAGTAGCACATCCCCCACGTCATCCCCGGTCAAGCTTGCCTTACTTCACCTCCTTCCCTTTATTCATTACCCATCATGGCAACTGTGCTATAAACACCATCCATAATCCAATTTTCATCAAATTAATCAATACGCTTCTTATACACTATCGCCAATTGACTACTTGAGATCAAGGCAGTGACAATGGCTCCAAGCGCAACAGACTCGTGGAAGCACTCTCAAGACGAGAAAGCATCTGGCTTCATCAACTATGCGCGTAACTCTGTCGATCGAGTTGTCCCTCCCAGCTCGCGACAGAGAGCTTATGATAATACCATGTCTTTTGCTTCCTCTCGCCCCGTCCTCTTTGTACGTTGCTCCCCATCCTCCACTTCAACTTGATCTAACAACAGCAGTCTTTCATTGTGTCACAGCTTCTCCTCTCATTCCTCCCTCTTCTCATCTTCGTCACCTTTTCCCTTTCAACCATTCTTTTCGCCCTAGGCTCTGCCATCGTCTTTGCATTATTCTGGATTGGCGTCGCGCTCTTGGTCCTTGTCCCCGCTCTGCTTCTGACCTCGTCTATCGCAGTGCTAGTCTGGGGCTGGGCGGTAGGCAGCTTTGTTGTTGCGCGATGGTTGTACAACCACTCTCCTGTCGGTGTGCAGAATGGGGAAGTTGTGAAGAAGGAGAACGGCAATTAGTTTTACGCCTGCACCGTCTGGCAACTTGGTATTGGAGCTGATTGGGACCCTCACGATATGTCTGCGTTTTGGGATCCGTGCATGGGCTATGGAGGGTATCGGGGGGAATAATGGTATACCTAAATTGCGAAAGGACAGGAGTTTTGGACTTGTTCATTAAAAGGGCAACGAGATTCTGGCAACACAACGGAGTTTCACATACCGATTCAAACCATGTAACATACGACACTGCAAACGAACTACTACACCTTACATCGGGTCCTAGGACAATGCCGACCTAGAATTAATGCCTATCATAATACTCATTTGCACCAGAATTCGCTGTTGTTCAACCTCTATTCCTCATTAAATGACCGAGACCCGTCGTCTATCTCTGCCCAAACGCATTGGTACATTACAAATACAGACCCTCTGGCTCACCCTCCTGCTTTGTACGGAGCACTCTCTCACGCGCTGATCGGAAATCCGCCATCTGCACCCGCATTCTTCGCTCTCGGAGGGCCAGTAGACCAGCCTCGGAGCAAATGGCCTTGATGTCGGCGCCGGAAAGATCGTCCTTTTGGGAAATGAACTCTTCCAAATCGACATCATCGTTAAGGTTCATCTTGGAAGTGTGTAGGGTGAAAATCTTGCGCTTGGTGTTCTGATCGGGGTTCTCGAAGAGAATCTTTCGGTCGATACGTCCAGGTCGAATCAGAGCAGGATCCAGGGTATCGATCTTGTTGGTAGCCATAATAACCTTGACGTCACCACGGTCATCGAAACCGTCCAGCTGGTTAAGAAGTTCCAGCATGGTTCGCTGAACTTCTCGTTCACCGCCTGATGTTGAATCGTATCGCTTTGTACCGATAGCATCAATTTCGTCGATAAAGACAATAGAAGGCGCGTTTTCACCAGCAACCTAAACATGTTAGTAAAGTGAAATACTATCAAGAATAGCGACGCACCTGGAAAAGTTGTCGGACAAGTCGAGGACCGTCACCAAGATACTTCTGAATAAGCTCACTACCCACGATACGTAGGAAAGTAGCAGATGTTTGGTTGGCGACAGCCTTGGCAAGTAGTGTCTTTCCAGTACCGGGAGCACCGTAGAGAATGACACCCTTGGGAGGCTTGATACCCATCTCCTCGTATAGCTCGGGGTGGAGTAGTGGTAACTCGACTGACTCTCTGACTTCTTGGATCTGTTGTTCCAAACCACCAATATCGGCGTATGATTCAGTTGGCGCCTTGTCGAGCTTCATCACACTGACGATAGGGTCGGCGTCATCCGTCAAAACACCGACAATGCTAACGCTCTTGTGGTGCAGAAGAACACTAGCACCGGGTTCCAAGAGGTCCTTGTCGACAAAGCTCATGATGCTGACGTAGTACTCGGGGCCGGTTGTGCTGCTGACGATCGCGTGGTCGTCATCAATGAGCTCCTCCAGAGTTCCGACACCCATCGGGCTTCCTCGCATGTCGTCAACACGGCCACGCTCATCTGCTAATCGGTCGACGTCGGCATCGGCGCCAGCGGTTTGACCTTCCTTGGCTGCCTTGGCCTTGCGTAGACGCTCTTGGTTCTCGACATATTCCTCCTCAAGCAAAAGGTGATCGTGAATTCGCTGCATTCGCAAGAGTCGAAGCTTGCATCGGCTGGTAGGATATACGGCGGGGAGCTTCTGGGCGGCGCTGGTGCCACCGGCCTTTCTCTTCTTACGACCGACTCGCGTCGTAGGTCTAGGCGGGGGCTCGTACTTGGGCTTATCCTTCTATAGGACTGTTAGAAAAGAGATCCTGGAGTTCAGATGCGAATTGCTTGCCTTCTTGTCCTTGTCATCACGTCCCCCTTCTCCCATGCCGGACTGTCCTTGACCCTAGATAACGTCAATAGCTGTAGCAACGTCATAGCGGCAGCAGAAAACTAACCATCCTGGCGAATCAAGCCCCTAGAGCTCAATCTATTCTATGCTGATGGTTTGTGTGTTGAGACTACTCTGTGTGAAAGAGAGTGGTGATGGTGGATGTGATTTGGTGTGGAGGAGAGGTCGAGGTCGAGGCTCCAGAGCTTAGTGATGATGAAAGCCAGAGCGCCAGGCGCCAGGGAAACACGACAGCAGCTCCAGCCTAGTCACGTGCTGAAGCTAGGTATGTCACGTGAAGCCTTCAACGATAACAACGACATGAGGCTTTGGTGTTTATATGAACGGGTGGAATCAGATCTTATTATGTGATAAAAACCACTGTTACTGTTTCTTGAACTCTAGCTAATATTGGCTTTATTGCAGCCTTTTGTTTATTGAGTTTGACTCCGCTCGTTATACCTCTAAGATAGCTGGATGCAGCTTCCTAGCATGCTACCTTCAAGCGAAAGCAGAAAGCACATAGCATATCTGCAAGAATTCAAAGAATAATGTCCTTTGTTAGAACTCACGAACATGGGGGAGAGGAAAACTGAAGAACGTTGCACAGTCAGCTTGGATAAAGAGATTGGCTGTCTAGATGCCATTGGGCGGCGAAGCTACCTACCACAAGACGCTGAATACACCTTGTTGGGTTAGCTGGAAAGAAAGTTAGGATGTTAAAAGAAAACAGTGGAACGTTGATCCGCTGAAATGGTACACTTTGTTTAGGAGATCAGTTCAATCAAGCTCGATTTTTGGGTGAGGCGGATAAGAAATGTTGTTGCACTGGGCCATAATCATAAAGTAAGGCGGAATAAGCATCTGCAGGAGAAAGCAGGGGTGTTACTCTTATTATTGCATGAAGTCCCGTCGTATTGCTATGAACCTTTTGAATGGTATGTGAATGATACCAGGTACCTAAAGTACAACATGTGCATGTAACAACCTTCCACCTTTTCTCCATTCATTATATAAAACGTTAGGCACTGATCAAAGACCTCAAGACGCCTTCCATCAACTTAGACAGCCATAAGAGGATGGTGACTCTACCATCCATCTCCTTCCATCTATTTTTGCAACCCGGCTGCAACTACCCCCCGCAAGACGCTAACTCTTAGCGGTCTTCCAGTGGAGTGACGTCGGCTGAGTACGCTACGCCACAGCCTGACAAAAATCAAGGACCCCTCCTTCCATCGCCGACCCAACCCAACCAGTCCTGACTTTTTGCACACGACCAGCTGCAGCAACAAAAGCTTACTCAGAGGTTACGTCTTGCTTCCTTACTTACATCAAACAACACTCTTTTGTACCAACAACTCGCTACACAGTATCTTACAACACTACAACCAACATCATGTCAAGAGATCGCCGCATATTGAAGGAGCTCAAGGACATCGAAGCCGATCATGACAAGTCGGGTGTAAATGCAGCTCCTGCAGCCGAAGGAACCATGACACATCTCAAGGGAACATTTCCCGCTCCACCGGATACACCTTACTCTGGGGGTACCTACACGATCGACATTCAGATTCCTGATCAATATCCGTTCAAGGCGCCATCGATGAGGTTTGATACGAAGATTTGGCACCCCAATGTCAGCAGTCAAACTGTAAGTCGTACCAGAGGAAGGAACTGGAAGAGAGATAAGGACGACTGGGGTATAAATCACATACAGGGACTAAGCAGCAAGAGAAAAAAGATTCACTTGATGGGAAACGAAACATGGAAAACAGCTATTGACTGACCCTTCTTTAGGGCGCCATCTGCCTCGACACACTCAGCTCCAACTGGTCTCCCGTCCAGACCATCAAGACTGCCCTCCTCTCGCTCAGAATGCTACTCGAATGTCCAAACCCCAAGGACCCGCAAGACGCAGAAGTTGCAAAGATGATGATCGAAAGTCCCGAACGCTTCGCTGTCAAGGCCCACGAATGGGCGGTTATGTATGCCGGAGCTCCACGAAAAGAGGTTGATCTCAATCAATACCGACAAGAAGACGCTCCCGCTCCTCCCACAGACGACACCGCTCGGTATGTAACCAAAGCAAATTAGAAGTGGCTATGACTGACTCGAACTACAGCTATGACGGTTACAATAAGGATCTTGTCGACAGATTTGTTAACATGGGATTCCCACTTGACAGCGTCGTCGAAGCTTTTGTATTCTTTGGCATTGATCGAAATGGAGGCAGAGACTACGAGCTGGAGGAGGCATACATGGGCGATGTTGTTGCCAGACTGCTTGGCGAGCAATAACCCACCGCTACTTAGCGTGAAAGAGGAGGAACAGCGTTTACAATACAACGATTTTCAGCATGGGATGGGGAGTTAGACTGCGTTCCGGGTTTGCTTCGTTTTCTTTGTGTTTTATCTGTTTAGCATAGATTGGGCCTCAGGATGAGAGTGCTGCTATCGAACGGACTATTTCCGTGGGCCGTCGGTTGAAACGACATAGGTATTTGATAGCACTAACTGGGGTAGAAATACGATGTGACAGCGGTTCAACGATTGAACAACCTGCAGTATGCATGGCTGATGAGACAATTACGACATTTTCACGTGCGACATGCCACATGCTCATGCAGACGAACTCCTGATCAAATATAGCTTGAAACACTTTTGGACATTAGATAGTTCATGGTGTAATGTGACATTGGCGCATTGCGTGCTGAGGGTTATGTTATGGCACGCACTCGCCTGTGGAAGAATAACACCAAACGGTCCTTTCCACAATCTAGCCTGCGCGCCAGCCAGACCATCCTTGCTCTATCAGGTACGTACGAAGAAATCATGCAATATGATGCAAATAGCCCTCCATGAGCGAGTCCTCGGTAAAAATCCATATGAACCGGGCTCTACCAACTCATCTACTTCCCCTCATCTCACACACAACTCTCGCCTCTCGCAAGGTTGAACCCAGTCAGAAGACGGAGACCTAGTTTAGTTATAAAATTATAGCAGGTCGCGGCGGACAAACTCGTTGTAGAGAGCCTTGCCCAGACCAGCGGGGGAGCGCTCGACAATGACACCGGCGTCCTCAAGGGCCTTGATCTTGGTGTCGGCACCACCCTTACCACCAGAGACGATGGCACCGGCGTGACCCATTCGTCGTCCAGGGGGAGCGGAGATACCAGCGATGAAGCTGACAACAGGCTTACCACCATCGACGGTGTTGGTCTGCTTGAGGAACTCGGCGGCGTCCTCCTCGGCGGAACCACCAATCTCACCAATCATGATAATACCGTCGGTGTCGGGGTCCTCAATGAAGACCTTGAGGCAGTCGATGAAGTTGGTGCCGGAGAAAGGGTCACCGCCGATACCGACGACGAGAGACTGACCGAGGCCGGCCTGGGTGGTCTGGTTGACGGCCTCGTAGGTCAGGGTACCGGAACGGGAGACGATACCGATGCGACCGCGCTTGTGGATGAAACCGGGCATGATGCCAATCTTGCACTGTTCGGGGGCGATGATACCGGGGCAGTTGGGACCGACGAGACGAGTCTTGCCTTGGGTCTTGAGCATGTCGGTGATGCGAACCATGTCTAAGTGGGCCCCTTTGTTAGAAACCTTCAACTGGACCCAAGATCGACATGTATAAAAACCTACCATGCTGGGGGATACCCTCAGTGATACAGACAACGAGGGGAATCTCGGCCTCGAGGGCCTCCTCAATACCGGCAGCGGCCAGAGGAGGACTGAAGATATTGTTAGGGCGTTTTGTTCGTTATATGGGTGTGGTTGAGCAGACGTACGGAACGAAGAGACCAGTAGCGGTAGCGCCAGTCTCCTTGACGGCTTCTGAGACGTTCTTGAAGACGGGGAGGCCAAGGTGAGTCTGGCCAGCCTTCTTGGGGTTTGTTCCACCAACAACCTTGGTGCCTGTTCAATCGATTGTCAGTTTGTGTCGTCGGTGAACCCCTGTCACATGTATATCATGATTGTGTCGAGATCGATATAGCGGGAGACCGTACCGTATTCGATAGCTTGCTCAGCGTGGAAACTACGTCATTTGTCAATATAAATTGTTCTATTATACAAATTGGGCTCTTCGAAATACTCACGTTCCCTGCTTTCCGGTGAAACCCTGGTAGATGACCTTGGTGTCGCTGTTGATGCGCAGGTTGTTGATGGTGTTGGCGTACTGCGATGAAGAGTAGGCGCGGCGGCCAACGTTTTTCAGCGCAGAAGCGCGAGCGGCTCTGGTGACGGACTGCATGATTTCGAGGATATGGAAGGGAGAAAGAGGAAAAAAAGAGAATAACGTTGCTTTCGGTTTGCAACGTTTAAAGATAGGAAGCAATTTGGGGTGGGATTATTCGTTGGGGGGTTAGTTTCTGGGGACTGAGGAAAAACGTCGATACAGGAGCTTGTTCTTGTTCGTATCAAGATTATCCCGTGGCCGGGATGCTAAACGGTCTAAACCAGAACGGGTCGACTCACACATTTTGCAAGGTCAGTTTACCTTTGCAGTGTGTCAGTTTTTGGTGCTTGACCTCTGCGCTACGGGTGGTCTCGGAGGAACTGTGCCGAGCGGAAGATGGATAGTCCGGGATGAAGTCTACTGAGAGCCACTCACAAGTGCCCGTGGAGAGGTGAGCGTTTTGGTACACGGTTAATCGCGGGTTCTCGGTGAGAGCGAAAACTAACGGGAACGTGCGTCATTGGGCATCGAAGGGGCTTTAGACCCTCTTTTGGTTACGGACTTGTAAGTCCTAATGATGGATTTCGCGGAGGTTGAACTAAATTTCGATTAAAAATCGCGGACATTGACAGCCTTGTATAGATCCCGTGGGAGTGAGTGATTCCAACTAGGTACTTTGGATTACCTGCATAGTATCTATCTAAGAAACGATTGTATTCTATCTATCAGCCAATGAATGTGACTTCAAATCTTTTATCCACCGTCTCCCTTTTTGTTACCGATTCCAAACCAAACATTTCAAGCAAGTGTTTAAACGAATGTAAAGAAAGTAATATCATCGAACGTTGACTTCCGAGGAAGTATCCTGGACAAAGTCAGTTGATACCTTGCCGTTATGCATGACCAGTTGATACAATTGATCACCGGACCAATCGCAACCACGTCAACCTTTTGAATCAATTAAAGATGTGCGTGTCTTGTGACGTTTCAGCTCACTACGCACATCTTCAATTAAAGAACAGTCTCAGTAGACGCTCTTCACGTTCCAACCGACAGCCATCACCCTCGCAGCGAGGAAACAGGCAAGTGCCAGTACGTACGACAGCCCATCAAAGACAATGACAGCCGTCCAGCCTGTTTCGCCGTTACCTCCAGCTCCGAGAAGAGCACCGGCGATAGGCAGACTGCTGAGGGTTCCAAAGCTGGCTACCATGAAAGCTGTCGAAATAAAGCGACCATAATCACGAGGGTCGCAGAGTTGACCAACGCAGACTGGTGTTAAACCCAAGTTTGAGCCGGAGCCGAAGCCAAATACAACCGCAAAAGCGATGATCATGGCCTGATTGTCACCAGCAGGTAGCCACAAGGCGAAAGCTGAGATGATGCATAGCCCAAGGGTAAGAAGAATGACGTTGAAGCGGCCAATCTTGTCGGCTAGAAAGCCAGGAAGGAAACGACCAAGCAATGAACCAGCATTGAGGATCGAAATGAGCGTATAAGACTTATTGGCATCGCCAGAATATCTCCCAGCATACGAAACGATGTACGTCAGCGGCACGAAGAGACCCCATTCCATAAAAAAGATTCCAAGTGCAGCGAACGTAAACTTGAGGTCTTTGAAGATACTCAAGTCAGGCCAGACAGAAGTTACTTTGTTCTGTCGCGGAAGACGAGATCGCATGAAGAGGGTGGCTGGGACAGTAAGTCCTAGAATGATGAAGCCCAGGATACGGGTTGTCCAAGCAAAGCCAATGGTTGGGAGGAGCTTTTGCAGGACAATGGGAAAGATTATACCACCGATTGATCCGGCCGTCATTGCACAACCTGTTGCAAGACCGCGGCGGACATCGAACCAGTGAGCAATGGATGCATATGATGGAGAGTTGAGGAGGGCGCCTCCCAAACCGCCCACGACCGAGTATGATAGAAGGATCTGGTAGAATTCTGTATACATTAGAGGTTACTCTTTACGAGCTGCGACGGATTAGGATGCTTACCTTCAGATACGCTCAGGATAAACAAACTAGTAGCGATGAGTAAACCACCTGCGAGAACAATAAGTCTCGGACCATATTTGTCAAAAACAGGTCCAACCTGAATGCCAACGATAAAAACGACAAACAAGTACAGACTAAAGATCCATCCGATCTGGGAGGAAGAGTAGTCTCGCAGCTGATTCTCGGAAAAGTACGACTCGAACACAGCAGCGGTGTTGATGAGGCCGTAGACGGAAAACATGCCACAAAACGACCCAAAGACTACAAGCCATGCTTGAAGGCCTCCTTCCGGAAACTCAAGGTTAGGCTCATGATGATGCTCGGTCGGGCTGTCGCCGGTGGAGGAGGATTCAATGGCTCCGTATTCGAGGCCCGCCTGTTGCTCCGGAGCCGTTGCCGGGACCGGTGTCTTTTCGGGATCTCCACGCTGGGTCGCGGGCTGGGAGACGGAATTGGAAGTGTTTGAAACAATAGACTCGTCTTGCGCAGGGCAAGAACGGTGCTGGTTTTTTAGGCAGCTGTCCTCTGCATTGTGTTCGATGTAGGTCATGTGGTGTCTAAAAAAACCCCTTATGATCACAAAACGAGATTTGGCTTTTCTCAATGGCTAAGAATTTACATAGGATTGATATGAACAGAAGTAAAAAGTTGATTGAGAAATTGTAAGTTCCGCGGATCTGATGGAGGGGCGGCGAGCAGAAAGAATTTATGTGCCGGGATGTGTAGCCGATGGACTCGAAGTCGGTCGTTAATAATTGCCATATGGGGGAATGGAATGTTTAGTTGGGCGCTATCTACAAGTGAGGTGTCTTAACTCTACTGCAGGCAATAAGTCAGACTGTTTGCTAGTGCAATGACATGGCCTGCGTAGAGCTGCAGGTCTTGGCACATAATTGTTCATAAGTACAGTCTCGATGACTCAAAGAGACGTTCCGTGTCTTCTATGACGATGAATCAATTGGCCTGATTCGATTCAGTGATGGATGTGCACTTACAGTTACAGTTAGAGCCCGTTTTGCCCCATCTTTGAAGCTTGAGCTAGCACTCGGATACCCTAGCCGTGATCAATTGAGCATCTCCGGACGAATCATACCGGAGTCGGCTCGACATAACCCACAGTCTTTAATATATCGGATACTTACGAGTCCGACTCGTATTTGATCAAACAAACAGGGGAACATAGACTAAGCTTATACTATCATTGCATGTTTGGCCAAACTGCATAGGAGAAATTGCCTTTACCGCACCCTGTGCTTACACTGATGCAGAATCTTGACCAAGCGACCGGAGACTACATCACCGCACATAAGAGTATTGTTTGTCACCGACGAGTCTCCAATTGCCTTCGGTTGGACTACAATTGGTAGAATCCCGTTGGCGGGAGGTCGGAGATTAACGGCTACACTGACAGCAAACGTCTTTTCTTCCCGTTGACGGTCTGTAACAAGTGGCATTCGTTCCCGTCCTGGGTAATCAGCCACTTTATGTATCCCGTTAAGAATAATCGAATCAATTACTCTGAAACATTCTCGAATAGCCTATGCCGCCATATATCACCATGGATTACGTTCCAGAGTATCCTTCTAGTATTTGTGACATCTAGCCGGGATTCTGGCTATCACCAACATGCAGAATTGCACATCTTCGCAAACATACCCTTATTGTCTCCTGGTAGTTGCGAGAGTACACCGACCTTCAAACCGAGACAAAGGCAGTGACTAGTGCAGAATCATACTGGTTGTAATTCACCACTAGGACCTAGACGGGACGCAGTTTGTGCAGCAATGCATATGGGTGCTGGACACACGTCAACATACATTCGCCGTGGAAGTCTCTAGGACATCATGATCACTACACATGTCCTCTCGAGCATGCCTTCAGAGGCTCCGTTGCGAGTATCATCTTGTCGCGCCATGCTAAGTTACTGGAAGAAGTTCTTACACACAGCGAGTCACAAATTGCCTCTAGTATCATCAGGATACACTGATTGTGTGATGTTAGGAGTATGGGCTTGAGTGAGTATAGGTAGTATATGCCCAAGGCAGTGAGATACATACAACCTGAACTGGAACGCAGAAGATAGGCTTATCAAGACTCGATGGCGATCTTTTATGATTGTATTCATCATGCTTACTGCAGATGTACGTCTATACAAGTGGAAAGGCTCACCTCATCTGTTGGAATGGCTCATAACCGATAATCATGCTGGAAGTTCAGACAACCAAAAATGCAAACCCCTTTTCCTCCTCTCTCGTATTTTATTGAGTAACCATACTGTCAAAGCTATATACAAACAAAGAGCTATGTTGATGGTGCGCCATAGCCAACGAACCTTCTCAAATGCCGTTACTCTCACACGAAAATACACCGGACACCTGTCCAGCCTCGAACTGATCTATGATACCCTGAACACTGACATACGTTCCCAAAGTGAGGTATAGAGCACCAGTCAACATAATGACGACGTTCAAAGCCACTGAGAGACAGTCAAGGACAGGTTGCCGTGTCCTTCCAACTTTTTTATCGGCGCTTCGCATGCGAAAATAGGCCAGAGCCCAAAAGATGAAGCCAAACCAACAGTTGAATAGTGAAGACATGACGGATAGCACTGTGGTGTCTGTGAGTAACGCCCGAACCTAGATCGAGGGTAGTGACTTACACGAGGAAAAGAATGGAATGAGTTCAGCGACGAGGAATGCTGCGGCCCAACTGAGCAACAAAATGAAGCTCCACCAAAACCAACCTTTAAAAGTGTGCGAAGCGAGGTGTTCAGAATCTTTAAACATGCGAAAGAAGACAAATCTGCCTGTCACACTAGCGTAAAGGCAACCCACAAAGATAATAGTAGGAATCATGAAAGAATACGAGACCTTCTTGTAGAGGTCAGTGAGAACTCCAAATGCTGGCGTAACCATATATTGGTTACCAGTGTAAGCATAGATTACAGCGCCAACTGTACTGAATGTGACAATCTCGGCACAAGTGCAAGCCCACAAAGCTTTGGGGAAGTCTCTGCACATAATGGTTAGGAGATTAGAGGAAGGCCAATTGCGAGTACAACTTACCTGGGATCCCGCATCTCTGCGATGAAGCTGGGAATGGTGGTCTGACCGATGAATGTGTAGCTCATGTTCATGAAAGCTGACATGCCAGTAACAAGCGTGGTGCTGCTCGGCGTCCATATTGAGAAAATAGGCTCCCCCTTCGCAGGATAACCAGCGGGATTTGATTGGACGCCCGAAAATATAGTTGCCAGGATGACCGAGATAAAAGTGAACAAGGTCGACGCAAAAGCGAGCTTCGATAGCATACTAAAGGTACGTGGAAGCGATCCGACCCAGCTCATGACAGTTACCACCACGGCGAAGGCAACAGTCTGGCACCCTTGAATGGCATTGGCTCCAGTCATGGTGTTTATGTAGATGGCGCCGACAAGAACATGTAGAGCCTGGATGAATGTGTTGTTGAGGACAAACATGATTGCCGTCCACCACCAAGCCCATCGCTTATTCCACCAGATCATCTGCCCGATATCGCAAACATCACGAACCTCTGGATGTCGAAGACAAAATTCCCACAGAATAAGACTCGTATACAAGACCAGCCCAGCAACAACAGCTGTTAGGATCAATCCAGGTACAAGGCCAAGAAGACTGTAGGACCAAGGAAAGCTCATAATAGAAAGCACGATGTACTCGCTAAAAAGGAGCCCTGCAGTCTTTTGCCAAGAACATGTTCTGTATTGAATAGCATTTCCAGCTTCGGAAGCGACCTGCTTGTCGTGCAAGTCTGCGGCTGAGGTGCTGTCTGTTTCGGAGAGAAGGTTGGTTACCAAGTTCTTGGCGAGGGGTTCGACGCGGGGACCAATTGTCACTTTTGAGCCACCAAAGGCAGATGCGAGCCAAGGCGATCTGCTTGTGGTGCCTGAGCTTGGCATGCGCTCGTCTTCCTCAAGAGCGGAGGTTTTGGATGCCATTGCTGCGCCGAGATGGATGCTGTATGTAGGTAATAATGCGAATGCGAGAGATAATAAATGTGTAGGACGGCGCTGGGAGATGAAGAGGAGGAAAACGATGGGGGTACAGGATATGTAGAAGGACGACCAGGAAATTGCCTCATTTGTAGAAGGAGCAGTCGCAGGTGCTTGCCTTCCGGCTTAACTGGGCATTGCCCTCCTCATGCTGCCTTTAATCCAAGTCGAGTCGATCAATAGTGTAGGAAACGAGGGGAAGGTAGGTAGGCTCGATTTTCTGCAGACAGCAACTGCAGTGGGCGATCGAACTCCCCGAGAGCCTGCATGACGAGGCGTCAAGGCGTCGAGCCCAAAGGTAAATCACCATCGAACCCGACATGAATTGTGCTGGTTGGGTTGCCTCCCATCAGGGAAATTTTAAGCTATGGATGATGACGTGCTCGGAAAGTTTGACCATGGTATCATCAAGACCAAATACGACCCCTACAGACGCAGATCGAAATGGAATCGTTCAATCACGCAATGCAATGCCTGTTGTCCACAGCGAAGATGGTGTGCACCCTAGCTAAACACAACTACGTTAAGGTTTTAAGCTTACTTGGTATAAGCTTGTCTTGTCTGCTCAGCTTCTACTGGTCGCTCAACGGGAATAATATGCAATACCCGGCACCGCCGAACGCCCAACATCTTAGTTGATCACCACATTGCATTCGCCCGACATGACATCCTGTATGAAGACAAATAATTTTAGCTCTAACTACTGGCCAGGAAAACACTTATTCTCAGCTAGTCCGTTGACTAGGCTATGTTGCTGTTGTAGCCGGAATGTCAAGCAAATGACAGAAGTTGCAGTGACTCCAGTAGCTTCAACACTGACTTTAATTCTCCGCCAAGCCAAAACTGTCAGTTGGTCACTTCGATAGAAATTGTACACGGCAACTGAACGCTAACCAAGATGAAAATGCATACTGTGACTCACAGCTGCACAGAAATACTATATAATCTACAAAATCATTACACTAATATGACCGTCACTGTTTCCTCGAAAATGGATCGGCACTCCTCAAGTGGAAGGGATATAGATCCGATCCTCCTATATTCCTCAACAGTACCCAAACGTCGCCCAGTAGCCTGAAGTATGATAGCCCCTCCTGTAGCCTCCCAATCCGAGTTCATGGTTTCAATACTTGCACTTCCGATAAGGAGACAAGGATGGGACAGATTCATGACTTGAGAATCCACTGTTACATCCATACATGCAAGCTGATGGAAGTCATGATAGAATTCTCCTGGATGACGTCCCAATACATGATCCGCTATATCGGTGCTTGGATAGGGAACAAAGCCCATCTCGGCTAGATTCAGTACTCCCAAGAGGCCGCGAACTGTGAGACTTCCACCACGCAATTGTCCAGAAGTGCTTGTCCCTTGTGACTCGATCTTCCAAGATTCAATTTGTAATTTGGGTATCCAGTCACATATAAAAAGAAACTGAACGTAACCTCTACTGGCTGCCCAGCACCAAGAAGGTATTGTAGGTTGCGAATGCCCTTTTTTCGGGCTATCAAAAGTTTGGGGATTGGCTAGATCCGTGGTATCTGAACGAAAAGGTAAGCGATTCATCCACAGCAGACCTCTGGGGATATCTGACTCCCACAACCCCGCAATGTATTTCTGTCGAGTGTGTTGCTGAACGATCGCTCCAACACCAGACAATGCTGGCAATCTGTCTGAAACAAAGGTAACGCTTTTGCCAGAATAGTGTTCAAGAAAACGGTACCATTCGCCCATAAAGTTTCCAGAATTCAAACCCTTGACATAAAGATCACGGCATTCGGTCATAAATTCAGAAGTGTCCATTAGAAAGTCATCTGGGCCAGCTGGATCCCGTCCTTGCTGATCAAGTTCGGTTGCTCGTAGATCATGACACTCCCATAGTATCATATTTTCGGCAAAATGCAGAACTCTTCTGGACAGGAGACGTTCCTGTACAGCCCATCCCCGGTCAGAAAGGGGAGCATACGTGGTCTCGGAAAACCAACTGGGGACACTCGATCGAATAGTGTAGGCCATGGCCCCTTTCGGCCGAAACGTGAAAGATATTGGCCCAAATTTTGAAATTGGGCTTTTGAACAATAACCCATCATTAGACGAGCTGGCTCCAGTTGCTGCTATAGTTAACAAAGCATTCTCGTAATATTGTCCGAATCGAACTGCTTCATTTGACCAATCTTCTTTATGCTTTGCATCATCCGGTCCCTCACTTTGCAGGATGCATAGTGCATCTACCCAGAGATATCTTATGCCGAGTCCTCGTGTGACTATAATAGCATCACGTATTGTCTTCGGTAGTTGAGGCCATGGAAGACATCGAATCATAGCTTCCAGATTTGAGGATGTCGTTTTGACGAAGTTGCCCATCGAGCCCCAGGCATAGCTCAAAGCAATGTATTCCAGACTTCGAAGATGGCGCAAAGGAATAAATAGTCTTGGCGGTTGACCAGGGATATCTGTTCCAACATCGATAAGTCTTGTCGGCAATACTTTAGACTCTCCTTTAGTATGGTAAAGGCAGCAATTGTGGTGTGTCTGGCGACAATTCTGAAGCCATTCTGATGCCAAAGAAGCAATCTTGGTAATACAATGAGGTGCATCGCGGTCGATTGTGTGGCATAATAGGTGTTGGAATTCGCCGAATTGTTTCTCGTCAATTCCACCGTAGGTGCAGTCTTGTAAGATAAAGCCACGCCCAGAATCTGCGCAGTGGATGAAGATATCCTGTTCCCTTAACTTAGAGGGAAGAAGATTTTGAATCTTGTTATCGTGATTATTCTCGGAATCGTGATCATTCTCAGAATCGCTGTCAGAATCGTTTCTACCCCAAACTCGTCCTATGACTCGGATAGGTGAACCTTCCTTGCATGTCTTAGAATATTTAATAATGTGCCACGTTTGGTAGATTATTCGACACAGCAAGCAACCGGAAAGTGCGGACCTTTCCAAAGAAGCATGGCCTCTGAACGGGGTTCTGCAAGTATGATCTCGGTGGCCTACGCTCAAGCTTTCGAAATTTTTCTTGAATGTTGTGCATTCAGTACAAAGCATTGCTGCCATAATTAAGAAGGATAAGACTTGGAACTCTAAAGGTTCAGGCAAGAGTGAAGCGTGATAGGTAACTGGTGAAGTAGAGATGGCTGATCGCCACAATATGAAGGTTGGTAAGTGACAATGAGGCCTCCAGCAATCGACCCCGCACGCATATCTAGGCTGTGAGAGTTGTGTTTGTATATTGAGATTTATGACATGGCTTACGCTTACTGCATATGTTGAATGCCTGAAGCATCTAAGCCAAACTTGTTGCGCAAGTCAATTCACCAAGCCTGGAACCTAGGTTGTATTCAAGAAGCAGGCTATAATCCAGTCAGCATAGCATCAGGTTTGTGTTGGAGGTGCAGCCCTGGCTAGTAGCTGATCTGGCTAAATGCGAGCAGAATATTGCAGACAATGGTTTAGAATTCGCCGTGCATACTTATTGATTGAGCTCGCTTACCATTGTGTGAGACGACTGCACAATAAATGGCTTGATCTATTTCTATTCGCAATTCTGCAGCGATTTTATGAGTTCATATATGGTCTTATTAAAGTTGGACGAGGCGGCGCCACAAGAGATAGTGACAGATTTAAATGGTTAATTATTGCCCGATGGATGGTTCGCAGTTATTGAATTATCTATATGGAGTATGAATAACTTTAGTTGGTCTGGAAATCTACCATCTTCTTCATTCTAAAAATATCTATACCTTCAATCAGTATTCTTCTACCTAGATAATTCAGATTATGTTACACAGTGGGAATGTGGTCTTCGGTACATCCTCGACTTCAGAGATCTTGAATCCACCGGGAACTAGCTTTTGGAAAACCTGATCAGGATCATACTTGGTCGCCGCATCCTTCATTTTCCTAACATTCTCTGCCCCATAACTACCAAGCGGATCTTGGCTCTTGTCTGCATAGTTCAAGTACGTCCACTCGAGGTTCCCGTCCCCAATAGTTGCTGCGAAGTTGCGTACTTCCTGAATCCAAGTTTGCACTTTTGGCCGCGCAAAAGCCTCTTGCTTAGCAGTTTGAGCCATTACGACGGCAAGGAAGAGAATACCATTATCTTTTTGACGCTCGACCCCCATCACGTTGCCGCCAGCTTCAACACAGCGTTGGCCGAAGAGGGCGGGAAGAGGTTGAAATAAACATTGAGTGATAAAGTTGCCATCAGGGATGAACTCCTTGAGCTCTTCAACAAGTTTGTCGTGGAGGTCTGAAGCTTTGGTAATGATTCGAATATCGTTCTTGAAGCAGCAGGTAAACCAGGTATCACTATCGTAAATTAGGACGGATCCTAGGCTATCCGCGTAGGATTCAACTCACTAGTAATTGGCAGGAATATTATATTCAAAAGCCATCTCAGTTATGGTAGTATTCTTAACACTATTTGTGATCTCAGGTAGAGCAAGCCACTTATTGTAAGCCGCGGGCTTTTCAACACCTTCCATGTTCGCATAAAGCGTGGCGATACCAATATCTTTCAGTTCAGGTAGATGCGTAAAGATAGTGACGAGATTGCTGTGGACATCGTTAGGTATATTGTCCGTGAACTCGGAAAGTGCTTCGATAGCCCCGGGTATAGCCTGCTTGGGGAAGAGTGTCATTCCACCCCATACTCTGTCGACTTTGATGGCTTTCATGGTGAAGCTTGTCACGATGCCAAAGTTGTTGGAGCCACCTTTGAGAACCCGAAAGAGGTCGGCATTGGTCTTCTCGTCTGCAGTGACAATGTTACCACTAGCAAGGACGACTTGGTATGACACAACGTTGTCACATCCAAAGCCCTGCCGTGCTGTGAAGAAGGCATTTCCACCTCCCAGGAGAAGACCAGCAACACCAACGTTGCCCTCACGACCTCCAGCAACAGCGCGGCCGTGTTCATTCAACCGAGAGTAAACATCTCGCCATTTGCAACCAGGACCGATATCAACGGTCTCCGCAGAGGCATCAAAAGAGACGTGATTCAGGTGCACAAGATCGACAGTAACTCCGCCCTCAATGTTGTTCGAACCAGCCCAATTTGTATGGCCACCACTGCGAATAGCAAACTTCTGGCCGACTGACACAAGAGCCTTGACTATAGTACCGACTTCCTCGGCAGTCCGGGGCTGTACGATGCAGGAAGGTTTGACTTTGGCGCTATTGGACCAGTATGATTCTTGACGGGCAGTGAACTTGGGATCACTGGGTGTGAGGATGCATGCCCCAAGGCCAGCGGCGATGAGACTCTCAACCTGGGGTATCGGAGACTCTGGGACAAAAGAAGTCATTTTCGGGCTGGTGAATCCAAGGGAGAACTGGGAGAGGGGAAAGAGGTTTGATCGAGGGAGGACACATACATAATACCGCACGACAACAAGGGGCTTGTTTGTCCTTCCGTGCCGGGGTCTTGTTCATCTCCGTTAGGAGAGAAGAGGGAACCCGGAGGCTTGGGCCATGCATGATTCGTCAATCGATATCCTCTCTCGCAGGGCCAAGCCTTCAGGGTTGCAATTCGCTCAACCAACAAGCATTTGACCCTGCGTCCTGCAGCTCTCGTCATTTCTGCCCTCTCCAAAGAATTTGAGAACAAGTTTCAAGTGAAGAGCCCTGCACGATTTGATGCGAGATATAGATTGTGTATCTTACGGATACATGGCCTCGCTCCCTCTGTGACTTTGACCTACTCTGAGATGTCATTTGTTTGCTTATGCTTGTTTGTCTTGCCTGGTAGCTCCTTCCCGATTCGTTATCAAAAAAGTTTGCTTGGGCTCTACCTTCTTCCAATCCTCTATAATCCCATCCAATGCGGCGCCAAGCTGGCCCTTCTACTCGTCAACCGTCGACTCGCACCGCTCAAGTGGTTCCAGGTCCTTATCTGGATCACTGGTTTCGTTGTGGTCGGATCTTCAGTCACGATAACCTTTGTCACCATCTTGCCTGTAAACCGGTACGGACGGGATGGGACATCACCGTTGCCGACCCGAAGTGCATTGACCGACCTGCAGTATATCAAGTCGCCGCTATACTAGGTGCTATTACGGACGCGATGGTTCTTGCGATCCCTATACCAGTGGTTATACGACTAAAAATCTCCTGGAGACAGAAAGTTGGACTGCTGTGTTTCTTCTGCATTGGTGGGGTGTGAGTTCTCCAGATGCGCGACACATGAAACCAGGTACTGATTGTTTAATTAGAACCGTTTTCACGTCCATCATGAGACTTGTTGCCTTGATCCATTCAATGGGCGCCAAAGATCAATCTTGGGGCGGAGGACCTGTTTTGCTTTGGATGTCAGTACAATTTCCTTGAATACCAGAACACCTCTAAGTTTGTAATAGATGCCAAAGCCAATCTTTCGATACTCTGCGCCAGTATCACAACCCTCAAGCCTTTCCTCAAGCATATAGCCCCCCGAATTCTAGGCAATTCGAGTATAGGATCAGACAATGGTTTGTCGGATCCGAATGCACCCCTGACTATCGGAGCGATACCCACGAATGGCAGGCTTCGACATGACCACTACGAACGTTTTGACGAGGATCCCATGTACCCATTGCAAACTATCTCCGTAGCTGAGAGATCCAAGATGGACAACACCAAAGGTGAAAAAATCCACGAAGTGACATGCCAGGACACAGAGCACAGTCAAGATGATTGTGATTCAGAAATGGCAATTATGCGGACTCAAACTACAACGGTATCATACTCTACTTGACAACCATTGTCAGATTCAGTAACGTTCGTACATACGGAGCTTTTATAGACTTATTACTTTATCAAAATCAAGTTTACAACATCATCTACTGGTGTCAACTACATACCGACCAGCAATATTCCCTGCAATCATCATATCGTAAACTTTTTGAAGCTCTGATAGACCAACGATCCTAAAGAATAAAATTAGTGATGTAGAGATAATGTATCGTAGAAGATGGGCTCACTTATATGGCGCCTTGATCAGACCTTGTCTATAGAATTCGATGGCTTCGGCGGTATCTTGGCGGTTGCCAACATAACTGCCCTTGATATTGATTTCCCTATGTGACACCCCGTTAATTTGTCTCACGAAGAAAATAAATCTTCCACTTACCGAACAACAGTATCAAATACAGGCGCCTTGATAAAAGCATTTGCTGGAAGCCCAACACATACAATCGTGCCCTTACTCTTGACATACTGGCTAGCCTGCTGGAAAGGCTTCTCACTTGCAGCCAAAAGTAGAACTCCATCAGGACCCAAGCCTGCAGTGGCATTCTTGATATCCCCGACGATATCGGCAGAAGTCGTAAAGTCGACAAAAGTATCAGCTCCGAGCTCAGTGCAGACTTTACGCTTTTCCTCGCCGCCGTCGAGAGCCGTTACACGCAGTCCCATGGCCTTGGCGTACTGGATTGCGAAAACTCCAAGACCGCCGCCTGCCCCAGCGATAACTATACTCTGTCCAGGACGAACGCCCGACGACTTGAGAGCTTTGTAAACGGTTAGACCTGCGCAGAGAATAGGTGCCACACCGGCGAGATCGCAGTCCTTGGGGATTCGCGCTACGTGTGCTGCTTTGCCAACGGCATACTGCTGGAATGAACCGTCGACTGTGTACCCGGAAAGTGAGGCATGAGAACATAGTGATTCGTTAGATTGACGACACTGTTCGCAACTCATGCATGATCCGTGGAGCCACTTGAGACCAACATGATCGCCAATTTCAACGTCTTTGACAAGTCCCCCTCTTGCTACTACTACACCTGCACCTTCGTGGCCTCCAACCAGGGGCATTTTTGGGGTGAGTGGCCAGTCGCCATTGACGGCGTGAAGATCTGTGTGGCAGACTCCACTATACTTGATATTGATGAGGACTTCGTCCGATCCTGGTGTAGGGACTGGGATCTTTTTGTATTGAACGGCTGATCCGTTAGCTTTCGAATGCTCGTTAATGGATTTTACATACCTCCCCCAGTCTTCTCCAAGACCTGCGCCCACTGTTCAGTAGGGACAACTGGACTTGCTGTAGTAGCGTATGCGGCACTCTTGCCTAAGCTGCTGCTGTTGTTGAAGTTTGTGGTGATGTTACTGGTGCTAGCACGGCTCTTTGGGCTGTGTCGAGTGCATGCCTGGCATCCGGAGGCTGCACAGGTTGTGCATGGCGATCTTTGGGTAGATGAGAAGTTTCGACGGCGCGTAAGAATTGTGACTGTTGCCGAGCGCGCAACAAGTGTTGTGTTTCGAGTAGCCAGCCTCCCTGATCGAAGAATGCTAGTTCTCATCATATTGCCTGAAGAGAGCATTTTGATTTCAACAGTTGTGGTAGTTGGGGTATCAAGTAATGTACATGTAATTCAGTTGTATGAGTCAATACCTAATGAAGGGAGCGACTTCGCTTAACTTATAACACGAAATCATCCGTGGGCCCATTCAGATTATCCTATGGTGCGATACAAGAGGAGCTGAATTTCTTCCATCAGATCATATGAAATAGCCAAACTCTAAACCTGGAAGCAGAATGGAGAAATTGAAAGGGTGAGATTGTACGCTGAACCGCGCTTGAAAGTACCTTTATCCGCGGAGATGCGACAAAGCCAGCTGACCCCGTGGGGTCGATAGTCTTTTTCCCTTCCTGGCTAACTTGATCTCGTGTTTTATTGCCTGTGCCTTTTTGATTGCATTCCGCAGTGGTATCATGTCAGCCTTTTGGAAGAATGTCAGCCGATTCGGAGTTCAATGTTGTAGTGCTGGGTTTCATTCTCCATTACTGAGCCGTAAGCATACTTCCGTCCCTGGAGAGCCGTTTCGTAAGAATATTTGCTGTAACAAGAAGGTGACACAATTCACAACACCTAATTGACTCAAACAGCATGTGAAACAGTTTCTGTAGTCATCGGTTTCTTACAATTGCACGAATTCGTTCTTGTGCAGTATTACAAGAGGCAAAGCAATTATCCTCTTCAACCGCACCAATGTCCTAAACTTGGAACTGGTGATTTATACGTCATAAGGAAAATCCTTTTGAATGAAGGAATTCGTTGTGAGCGTTGCAATCGCATGGCGATGTACATGTGTCAGGTTCTAGTATAAGCGAGATAATGGCCATTCGTCTTGGGGTTGGACTTTGAGTTCCTTTAATCCACTGCGGACCCTCCCACGTGTTCGGGTGCCGGAGTTCATAAAGACTTAGAGTAGAAGAGAAGATGTTCCCCGATTAAATTGGAAGCTGGAATTGTGACTCCGAGTCGAGGACTCAACACCCCACTAAACATCAGCAGATTTAGGATTTACGTCACGCGAGGTTGTTGGTTCTACCAACAGAAACCATGTACTCTTTTGACTGACACTCCGAGTATCGGAAATATGATTCTGATGTATTGCTGGGTCTGAAATTGTGGTCTTGCAAGTAATGGAGATGCGGTATCTGATACAAGATAGCAATGTGTCGAGACAGTTACTGTTCCTTCATCCACGATATAGCCATTACTTTATTGTAACATGCATTCAGATAGAACGCAGTATATGGTTGCGAATGTCAGTAGGGAAGCCATATTTGGCAACAAAAATATCAAAAACACCTCGAAGGTCAGGACTTTACATTCTCTAGAGGTGTGGGATTTCAAATAGGTAATGGTAACTAAGCAAGGAGGACAGTATGATGGATAATCTGTAGTAGTGATAGTAGATCGGAGTTTAAAACTCAGAAGAAATCAAGATATGTATCTGATCGATGTATGTATCCCTACTTAGATACTGCAGAAAAACGTTGGACCTGACTGCCTACTTAAATACCCTCATTTTAGTTGTGCTAACTGGCTATATGGGCACCTTGAAGGAGTCCAAGGTAACCAGTGTAAAGATAGGCCTCGTATACATTAGGCAAACAGGCAGAAGCGATTCTCTATTTGTTTCTTGCTGGCATCAAACAGTATTGCTCAAGTGGACGTGGCGCAGCTGATTCAAAGTCTCCGCAATGACCATACTGGTTGATGGTTGATCCAATCAACACCAAAAATCAGCGTTGAAGGTACAAAAATAGCCGTCTTACTCAGCCACTAAATTAACTTACATGGGCCAGGCTTCCTTCACTATATCTCGTCAATCTGGAAATGATTCATCCTTTTGCTCCTGTTATATTCACAAAGTATGTGCACTTTATCGAGAGTACAGTCGCCAATTCTAATCTCTTTGGGTCGTTATGGATGTAAAGAGTGACGTAGCGACTGCTGCTTCACAACTCGCAGAATCCGTAGATGAAGCCGTACGTTTCTTTCAACAACTTGATATCCGTGAAGGGTCCGTGGCAAAACGGCTCAAACAACTATCTAGTCTATCGACACTAGTAAGAGAGGTTGAATCAACCCCTTCACCTAACGATGACGAGATTGGTGGACAACTCGACTTTACGAAACGAACTTTGCTTCGTTGCTTCGGAATCATCAGCGATGTTCTCACTGAGCTCAACCAGATCACCACTGACAAGCTCAATCTGAAAGAGCCAGAGTACTGGGCGGTATATCATGAACTATGTGGGAAGAAGCTCCAAGACCTTCTTGATAATTTGAATAAGGAAAGGTTATGTCTAACAGACTTCCGAAAGACAAAGTAAGGAGTGAAGCAGCCTGTAACCAGAACAAGCTGACAATTCAATAGATCCGATCTGGCTGAGGTTTCTGACTCCTCTAGGTGCAGCCAAGAGAGTCCAGATTGGATTAAGAGGCGTGAACAAGAGCTTTTACACTACATGTTTGTTACCGACCCACAAGAAGATCGCAAATCGCTCGAATCTGCCAATGGTCCCGTTCGTGAAGAAGTCTGTGCTTGGGTTACCGATACTCTTGATTTCCGCTATTGGCTCTTGCCTAAGAGTGAGTGCAAGGCCATGATTATCCAGGGAAGCCCAGGTACAGGCAAGACCATGCTGGCCATCTACATGACGAGATACCTCGAGGCATTATCCGAATGTCTATCCCCTGAGAATGTAATATATTTCTTCTGTGATCAGGGAAACATCTACAAAAGCTCTGCAACAGCCGTCCTTCGTGGACTTATATGGCAGCTGTGTAGACTGAAGCCAAAGCTTACATACCATGGGCTTGACAAGGTTGAAGGACAAGGCAACGATCGGGTAGCCTTGGCTCGCGGTTCAGTCGAAATACTTTGGCAGATATTTGTTGCGATGATCCGAGATCCGGCTGCAGGGACCATCACTTGTGTTCTTGATGGTATCAATGAGTGCGACGACCCATCGGTTCAAGCTTTGGAGTCCCGATTCTCTGATCTATTGATTTCACCCAGATGCCCTCAGAACTTCCGACTATTTGCAACTTGTCACAAACCCTCTGTTTTGATGAGGCATGAAGACGCCATTTCAATATTGCGTCTCGATTTAGAGCTGCGAGAGAACGACACTCAATATATCCCGCTTCATACAGAGACAGAAGTCAAGGTGAACGTCGATAGGATCGTACAAAATACTGATTGGTCGCAAGAGCTTCATAACCAGGTGGTAAACGCCTTCGTCTCGCGAACAAACCAGTCCCTCCTTTGGGCGGGTCGTGTACTGGCTGATTTCGGATACGGGTCTCAGCCTTACATACCACTGTGTCTCCAGTCACTTCTTCAAAGCGTTCATAAGATCCATCACAGAGCTCTGCAGAAAGTTCCGGCACACTACCATAATAGAGTGCGATTATTGTTGTGCTGGGTGCTATTTACATTCCATCCTCTCACTCTCGAGGAGCTAAACGCGCTTATGGGTGATCAAATTTCCGACCCTGAGAATAGGACCGAAGATCTCATGACTTGCGTGAAGCTCTGCGGATCCTTTCTTGTCATCAGGGCCGAGACCAGAAAGTCTGGCTTGGGATACAAGAATGTACAGACTGTACAATTATCTCAGCACTCACTTAGAAGATTCCTGCTTAAAACTGTCGCGGATGGAACACCTGACACCAAAGTCTTCCAACTGTTCCCAGATAAAGACCATGAACGAATTGCGTCCCGATGCCTGGATTTGATGGAAGAGCTGCTTCCAGTATGGTCCGAAGGAAAGATAGACGAAAGATGCGATCTGGTGCTACCTTATGCCACACGATTCTGGTTCAAACATCTCAGAGAATGTCCCCAGCTTTTGGAGGATGACAAAGTAACTGCCAAAGCTTTGAAGTTTCTGACACGGGACCATGCGAACCGAGGGCTGTGGTTCACGTACCTTTCCAAGTTCAGGGACGCACAAGAATATATCACGGAGATATGGACCTCGAGGAAGCTTGGCTACCATTTTCCGACTATCAATGGCCTCGGAGAAATAACAGATGTCGTTCTCTACGAACAGCCGAAAGACTTGAGTTCGGCAGAACACCTCAGCGCTCTACAATTAGCTTCACTTCTTGGTGTAACGCCAATTGTTCGAAACATCATCGACACTACGGGCCTGGTAGAATATCTAAGACAGACCAATATTCGTTCTTCACTTTACAACTTCTTTGATATACAGTCCATGAATGCAGCTCGCATTTCAGGCACTAGACAAGGGTTACCAGTACTAACTACCTGGGCACTCGTTTCAATGACTCCTCTCGAGTTAGCCGTACTTGAAGGGCATGGAAAAGTCGTATCTCTGCTGCTGGAACGTCATCCGCATTCTAGTATGCGACCCGATTCAAGGTTTGCTCTCGAGACCGCCATCAGTCGATGCGACCGAGTGATGATCAATATGTTGATAGAGGCTGGCGCCTCGAAATTCCAAGACTCTAGGAATTTTGATGGAGTTATTTGCACTGCTATCAACTACGACCGCTTAGATGTAGTCGAGTTTTTGACCAGGTCTGATATCAGTATTTGGGTACACAAAGAATCGAAACGAGACGAGATGACGCAGGCTTTATTGATGCTTGCCAACGACTGTACGCACAATGAAGCCAAATTTGAGGAATACGCAAAAGTCCTTCTTGGGGGAGCTGCATCACCGGATGGCATAACATCGTATCATAAAGGTAGCGGATTGAGATATTGGAAATACAGAGCTCTGCAGTCACTCCACAGTCATGGAATAACTCTACAAGCCCTAGGACCATTTCCAGATGAGCAAACCCCCCTTATGCTCGCCATTTCTTCCATGCACTTGGGTTGTTCTGAGGTCGACCCCTTAGACACAATACAGTTCCTCTTGGATTCTGGCGCATCAGTTAATCGAACAGATCGAAAGGGGTGGACTGCTTTGCATCACGTTGCCAACCAAATCGCACTACGAAGGGTAAAGAAGGACTGGGAAAAGATGGAAGACACGGAAGAGTATAAGCTGTACCAGATCGCCGATCTCTTAATAGCAGCCGGTATTGATCAGGATTTGTTTGACAAAGAGAAGCGTAGGGCAGCTGATATTCTCCAGGTTGTAGGTGCTCCTGTTTGGAAGAGTGGTGTTTTGGGCTATGATGAACGTTCAGAGAGAAGCGAGACAACGAAACGAATGTCCCTTGAATAGGAAAGATACATAATGAAAATCCACTTTATAAAACCAATACGCGTCTATTATCTAGTCTTCAGACAGATTGCATAAAGGCTGCTACATGCAAAAGGCTAAACAGAAACAATGGCAAATAAAGGTGGTGATCTCTTGTTGTCGCTTGTACTTCAGCATAAGAACAGAGCTAGAAATATGCGGATTATTTCCCAACTTGCCTGCCTTTAATTCTCTCTTCCAGCATTATCTGCCTTCTTGAACGATCTAAGGAGAATTCTCTCCTAGATACGTCATTCATCTCAAAGATAAGAAACAAATCAACAAAAACATCGATTTGGCAGCACTCATGTCGATCTGTATTTACTCTCAGCCCCAGCCAGATTTAGTGCATCGATTACCCGCTAATGCAAGGGCCCAACTGTTGATTCGGTTTAGCGGCCAGGGGTAGACATGCTTGTTTATTCTGAAATGGTAGTTAGCATTCATCACGATCAGCGAGAAACAAGAAAATAAACGTGTTAGCTGCAGCGCCAAGTTCAATAGTTTCTGCTTAGTTTTGTGCTAGACTCAGAATTCTACTTCAGCCCGACCAACAACTGTAGGGCGAAAGGATAACCTTGGAAGGAGACTATGTCTGTGCACTCAATCGTGTATATATTTCGAAGGAGAGAAGCGCGTTGATTGTTTGTTTCTTTAGTAGTAGCAACCTGTCGCTCGCTTTCACACACATTCTCTAAAATGGTTTCATCAAAATTCCTTGCTGGCGTTATCGCCTTTGCTTCTTTGAACGCTGTCAATGCTGGAGCATGCCGTCCTAGACCCAGCTCTACGGTTATCACTGGAACAGACACCACCCTCACAACCGCCGAGACCTCATTCCAGACGTCATTAGAGACTGAGACATCATCGACCTTTGCTGATGAAACTACCACATTCGAAACCACAACATCTCCCACTTCTGCCGAGACATCTTTCATAACAGAAGATGATCTGACTACCACTCTTGAGAGCACTTCAGTTCTCGACTTTACCACCGACATCACTTCTTTCATAACCCTTACTGCGGAGACAACAGCAGAGACATCTTTCACCACAGAAGATGATCTAACTACTACCCTCGAAAGTACAGAAGTTGCTGATTTCACTACCGATATCACCTCTTTCATCACCCTCCCCGCTGAAACAACAACCACCGAGCCAGCTACCACGACTTCACGCGCTTGGGTTCCCGCCGACCTTGTTCCTTGCGACACGGATGAGACTTGCCGCACGGTCGAGGTCTGCGACACAAGTAGATGTGGTTGCATCAACGGCTTCTGCCAGGTCCTTAATGTCGAAGTCACCCTCCCCGTTCGACGATGAAATCGCACTATCTATCCGTGGCTTATCAAAACACTTGAGCTTCCTATATCAGCAGAAATACTGTCAGGTATATACGATTGCACAGAGACAGCAAGTCTGATTCACAAACAAATTCTTACTTTCAAGGCCTGTTTTGCGAGTGCTATCTGACAAGCACGCCATCACCAGAGAATCTTTCTCGTAATCCAAACTTCATGTCTCTGGGTAATCGCGTATCCTTGGTGGTACAAAGTACTCTGGTGCAACACCGTCTCTTGCATGAAATCACATAATGACATGCCATTCTTTCGAGTATAAAATTGCTCATTTATGAGGCGATACATGACCCCTACGTTGCATAAATATGATAATTTACACTTATATGAATACAATTTTCACCAGAACATAGTAAAAGACTAAAGCTAGAATGCTCCGCAAGAGGCTCAATCTCTCAAAAACGTATCTGTATACCGCCTGCAAACAACCTATCGCCCACAGAAAAACTTAGAAACTAGAGTCCTACCGCACGTTCAAGCAAATAGGCGCTTTCCCGTCGCCTTGAGACCTTGTTGATATTGATGACCGTTTTCATCTGCGAGTGCAACATAACCAATATCTTCTTCAGACTGTACGTCTCGGATCTTCAAGCGCCTGTCCTTCAATAATCTCGCACGTTCGTCACCGCAATACGTACTTCCACCGGGAGGGACCTTGATATGAACAGAGTCTCGGGTCAGAGCTGAGACGTTGGTGAGAAAGTCTGGGGCTCTTGTCATGAGGCTGAGAAAGATTGTCGCCATGATACTTATGCTCATAAGAACCAGTGACAGAACATAGACTGCCATCCAAGTCCTCCTAACTTCGTATCGATCCTCACTAGTCGTGAAGTTGCCAGTCGCGTTAGTGTAGCTGATGTTCCCGACGCCCCAAATTTCCAGTTCTGTTAAATTCACTCTATTGAATCCCAGCACAGCAGGTGCGTAGTACGACAAACGCATGCCCGTATTGATTATTAAAGATAGTCTTTGAGCAAACGTCTTGAGCGGGAGTCTGGTGTACTCAGTAGTGATACCCCAGCCCACTGTTTTATCAGCTTCTATACCTAACGCTGGATCCGTGAGGTAGTTCTCGAAAGGTGACGTATATCCCACATGATGAGTCTCAGCTAACCAGGGCAGGCGAGATATAAAGGCGCCCGGTGCAGTTCCATGATATTGTGCTATCATTTGCGTATCCGGAATATCAACGCCGTGGCCTAGTGAATGACGCACCCTTCGGGCTTGACAAACCATTGTCTCGAGGTTACGAGGTCTTTCACAATTAATGTCGGCATCAACGTATGTATGGCTTATGTCACATATTGTTGAGTTGAAAATGGTCCCAAAGACCAAGGTGCCACGCTCGACCGATCCTTTGCTGTATCTGTCTTTACTCGAGAAATTAAAGTTACTGGCTTTTCCGCCTCTCGGCACATCCATATAAGTATGTGACACTCCTGGGCGACTTTCGCCCCAGCGTTCGAGTACTATACTGGAATTAATTGACGTGTGGGTGTACAATCCATTGGGAATATCAGCAAGCCACTCTGTAGTGTTAAACCAAGAGGAACACTAAATATTGCAAGCCGTCAGCTTAATATTCGTGCATCATTTGCAATTTTCTTTCACCTCTAAACCTAGGTAAGTCGCCGACACTTCCAGCGTGAAGTTTCCCGCAGATGTTGGAGGAATCCCTCGGATAGGGATCCCGATCAGCGATTCGTATGTCACTAACTGATCAGAAGGTACCGTGATCCATTCGTGAGGTCGCAAGGAGTCGTATCCAGGCAACGAAGTGATTTCTGGGACGCGAACGTTGCCCCATAGATCAGTCCTAGCATTAGTGCTAGCTATGTCAACTCCTCCGAGTTGTTCAATTACGGCTGCGAAGTTTTTGCTAGATCCATTAGAGGCCTGACCAAGTGCATTGGGCGCCGAAAGCGCAGCACCAAACATGGGTATTATCCTTCCCAATTCTTCACTCCTGTCAGAAGCGCTCTCCCAAAGTCCGTAGTTGAGTGGTATTCCAATATCGGCCGGTGGAATGTACGAAATGTTGTGTGTCTGTGGACTAATATGTGGCGTAATTTGAATAGCTCTGAGAACAGCTTGGCCTCCAATAGGACTAAAAGTCCACAGCACGATCAGCATCATACTCCACAGAGATAAAACTCGAAGTACAAATGTCGTTTTGATGGTACTGATTAGTGTCTGACTTCCCAAGAGAGTTGCGAGTGTCTATCCATCTAAACATTAGTAGAGTGTTAAATACATCTCATAGTATCTCTTACTCACACCCAACTCTGTACCCTGCTCAGCTTGAAACAGGGCAGCAGTTCGAACGAGAGAGCCTAGGACAGCGGCAAAGGCAATTGGCCATAATGTGGATGCGAGCCCGATGGCTTCTCGTACCGCGTCGCCATGTGCAGAAATCGGCTGGTTGTCGAGGCGGCAGATAAAAACTGCCAGAACTTGGTTGATGTTAGTGATGAAAAAAACGGACGAAAGACAAAAGTATATAGAGGCAGTTGCTTACCAACAAATGGAACCCAAATCACGACAAGTGGTAAGAGCCATATGACCTGCATGACGCGCGCCTTCCATCCATGATTGAGAGTTTTAGGATGGCCAGGCCAAACTAATTTGGTTTCTGCGATATTTTCGTTATGATGATCATCCTGTGCCTGAATGAGTAGAGAATGAGAAGACGCCTTATCAGCAGCCGAATGTGACATGTTTGATACTTGTCTATTCATTTTATCTGGATCGTTTTCTTTTTCGAGCGGGGGATCATAAGCCATTTATTTACGACTGCAGCAAAGAGGCACAGAACTGAGTACTCAGCTCTTTACAGCGATTTGAGATGATTAACGTCATATTCGCTTGCTAAGGGCTGCTGAAAGTGCAAATCTCAACGAGCAATAACCCTACAAGCCAGAAGATAAGCCGCCACTAACCTATTGAACCAGGTAGACAAGCTTGTTGGATTTTATGCATTTGCTTGTTTTGATTGTGTTATCTCTGATCTTATCCAGTTTCCTTTTTTGGACTGATGCTTCTAACGTAGCTATTCCCATTTGAGATCTGCTATGTTATATGGCTTTTTATGACTTTTCAGAATAGAACAATCTAGAGATTTCGTATTTTAAGACATAAAAAAAAAAAAAAAAATGAAAATCTATGCCTTTGGGAATAAATCTTTGTACTGTAATAAAGCCTCCTTGTATGGCTTAGGCTTCCTTCCCGTCAACTTCTCAACGCTGTCGGTTGTCTTTGCCATAAATCCTCTTGCAACCATCTCACCGCAGCACAAAAGGTCACCGATACAGAGCTTCATAGGCAACTTTGAAAAGTCACCAAAGAAGTCAGTCGGTAATCCATGATCCAACCACCATGCCTTGAGCTCCTCATCAGGCATATCAACGATTTGTCCCTTGTAGCCAGTCTGCTCACACATCCACTTGAAGACCTCCTCATTGGTGACGGCCTCAGGTCCACTAATTTCATAGACAGTATTGGGCTCTCCTCGTCCAAGGAGCAAAGCAGCCAGGACGTTTCCGCAGTCTTCTCGTGCAACGTACGCACCAGCTTGGCCGTGAGTGTTCACCAACCAGCGATCGCCGCAGAATTTCCATGACTGCGCAAATAGAGTCGGGATATTGTCAGCGTAGAGGTAGTTGCGCTGGATATTCCACTCTAGACCGGAAGCATAGATGATTTTCTCAATAAAGTGGTGGTCTCGAGGAAGGAAAGGAATGTCCTCCTCATTCTCAGCTTCAATGCCTGCACCAACAAAAGAGGTGTAGCAAACTCTTTTGACACCGCAAGCTTTGGCAGCGTCCACAACAGTCTGGGCTTGACGACGTCGACCTTCACCAAAGAGCCATGTTGAGATCAGAGAGACAGCTTCAGCGCCCTGGAAGACAGCCTTGAGGCTTTCGATATCGTCGTACGTAGCAGTGACAACTTTTGCGCCTTTATCTGTCCATGATTTGCGAAGGTCGGCTGGGATGGCTTCTTCTTTGTAGGTGGTGAAGACAAGTTCATCGCCGGGCTTGGCAATCTCCAAGGCGAAGCTAGCTGCAATTCGGCCAAGGTTGCCATCTGCGCCTGTAAGCACGTACTTTGGCATTGTGATTTGTTGATGATAAATCTGATATTAATATCAATAGTCGAGAGACAGAAAGCACTGGTAATCATGGCTATGTGAGATACACTTGTGCTATTTATACTCTGTTCGATACCCTGACCGCATTATCATGGTCTGATCGCCATGGTGAGATTTCCATGCTAC
The DNA here is from genome assembly GCA_014898915.1 of Fusarium chlamydosporum. Taxonomy (NCBI): domain Eukaryota; kingdom Fungi; phylum Ascomycota; class Sordariomycetes; order Hypocreales; family Nectriaceae; genus Fusarium; species Fusarium chlamydosporum. The sequence goes on along the minus strand of JAAVUD010000015.1, from coordinate 234,255 downwards.
ACCGGACAATCCGAGCCTTAATGGAGTCGTGTAATTCCGAGATTCGCCAGTCACATCAGATCTGGACCCAGAGCGGTGGTACATCCGCCGCTAGTAGTGGGTTTTGAAGCTTCAGGGATAACATCAGATCATGTCACTATCAACGACATCAGACCGAGTCAGCCAGTCTCGTGTTGCAGACGCTAAGGCTCTGCTATCGTGTTACTTGTTCGGTCACCGGATTAGAAAATTCAATGATTAAGAAGAACCATAAAGATCTCCAGATTTTAAGGGGCAGTTTATTATGACGTATTTATTAAATCACCTGATGATATCAACCTTCTAGAGTCTTTACTTTATTTGCAGAACAATTGTCAACTTTGGCATAGATATGGATACTACCCTACTTACTGACTCCAGGTCCCTATAATAAACTGTTCTACGATGTAGTCTATCAACCTGATGATCCTCGTAGACTCTGTTGGGTGGTGCCATGATCCACCAGACACAGATGCCTGGCTGGATGTACAACATAGTATCAATCCACCGTCAAGAGTTTCAACAAATCACCATCCGGTATGGTGTAGTGGCTAACATTTCGCGCTCTCAAAACCTGAGAGATCAGTTCCGCGGAGCCCAGGGTTCGATTCCCTGTACCGGAGTTTGCTTTTTGCCTTTTCTTCTGTTTTTATGTCCCTTTTTATCGGCGACACAGCGTTTTCTAGAAGCCGCTAAGTTGCCAGTAGTCATGTACAGCAGTTGTCTATCCAAAGGGGCTGTTCATAAGTGGTAGCAAGGAATAATTGTGTCATTGGATTAAGTTCACTATACTGCCTTTGTTCTGTAGACAGGTCATTAGTATCAGAAACTGTTCTGTGGATGGATGGATAGCGTCGACTTCAACGATGTTGACACAGTAAAGCTTGAGACGGTTGCTACTAACTGCAATTCTACTAATCCTTTGATAAAGATGGTCAATTTCCTGAGAAGGAAATTCAAAACCGATCTACTCCCAACGATCCGATGTCGTGCTGTACTCAAGAGCAAAGATTCCAAAAGCTTCCTGTTTTCAAATAGCAAATGCTTGACGGCATCTATTTGTCTCGACACAATTTGTTAACAACAACCCTTTCGAACGTCTTGACTTGTACCAGGTCTCGCTTGTATGCTTTAACTTCCAGGAGCTAAATGATATACATCTCCATCTCCTTGGATTCCTGCTCGTGATTCCACCCTTTCGTCATATAATTCGTCATATAGCCAACCCGCTGATAAACACTACCAAACTCTTGAATCTCCTTAGGTAAATCAGGTTGCTTGGCCAGCGTTTCCCTATCTACCTTGACTAGCACCAATGCCCCATCATCGTCCCATGCATTTCTCGTGCTCTGCCTCGTACAAAGTCTGAGGCACACCAGATCTCTACTCTTCAGGTTTCGTAAGCGAAAAAGACTGTCGGGTCTTTCGAAAGGCTTTCTGACTGTTGCTCCTGGTTTTTCGATCCAGACCGAATTTCCATCGATAGAAAATGTAACGGGTAAAGCCCGGCCTGTCAGGAATATATAGCCGCACTTGACCTTTCCGAACTGGTTTTGACCATCAACGATACACGATGTACGGTTGACGTCGACTGTAACGAAGAACTTGTCATACTCGAAACTTTCTAATCCCCATGTCACACCACGGTGAACACTGAGCCAACTCCAACTTGGCGCAATGTAGCTCAACTCTTCCTCGGAATCCTTTTCATCTGGCATCCAGCGCAGACAGTTGAGTAGATCTTTCTCCCATAGGCCAGCAAGATATCTACCAGTCAGCTTGTCTGACCATTCTGTAGCCAATCCTGCAACAGCGGGAAGTCCATCTGTTCGAAAGGTGATTTGTTTCTGGGAATACTGGACGATTAAATCACGCCAAAGTTCATGGTGTTCTTGAAATTCTTTGACCTCTCCCTGAAGGGGCTTAGAGGGTCTGAGAGAGCTCCCTCTGAAACTCTTGGTACCCGTGATGAACTTGTGACCCGTCTTGATGATCCGCCGTGCGGGTACCAGGGGGTCGTCCTCATGTTTCTCAAGTGCACCACACTCGCAGTCCATGGAAGAAAGACAGTCGAATATCATCTCGCTTTTGGTGTAGTGCAGAATGCGTGTGGCCAGAAGTCTTTCCTGGAAGCACCACGCGCGCGTCAATAGAGGATGGTCCTTGATGTCAGACACCGTAGTTCCCACAAGAGGATTTGAAGACCCTTTGGCCACGTTTGGGTCGGTATTCCAGCCAAACGCTGAATGTTGGGCAACCTTTCTTCCATAGATCTGAAAGGATGTACCATCAGGATATGTACCAGAGACTGTCACATAGGGTTCTCGCGGGAATAGACAGCCTCCAGATCCATCAACTGATCCAGTAGCTGACAGAACTAACTCAGCGCCGTTGTAGATTGATGCCATCTTTGCAGCTTCTATTTCCCAATCCTTCTTATCGTCCTGAACGATACAAAGGGAGTCTATCCAGATGTATCGAATGCCCAATTCTCTCGAGATAATGATGGCATCCTGGAAGGTCTTTGCAAACCGACCAAAAGGGATATTTTTCTTCCACTGCTCGAGAGTATTCTTCTCTGATTTCAAATGTTGAGTCTTTCCCCAACAGTGAGAAAGCGCGATGTACGGTTCACCTATCTCCTGTTTAGAGTCGTCGTGCACGAAGATGTGAATTCCATCATTTGTATCAGGCCCAATATCGACCACCCGCTTTGGCAATTTTGGTTTGGAAGCTGATGCAGCTTCGGAGCAGATTTTGTGCGTTTCTTTGCACTTTTTGATCCAGGCTCTTGCTTTATCGAAAGATGAACGGGATGCAGGATCAGGCTCAATGTGGCTGGCATGCCCACCAATTTCAGCGGGAAGACTCCAGTCGGGTCGTTCAATATTCATGCAGGAGCCAATAGTGGGCCAGGGGCAAGGAGAGCCTGTAAGATATCAGTTGGTACTTTTCAATCTTCGTTCAGTGTCAGCACTGGCCTCCTTACCAGGTAAAGTGTATATCTCATAGCTCTCAATGGGATCACCTTCGGAGCTATCTCCGCCAGAAGAGAACATATCAAAGTCGTCTTCAGGCGGACTGCCACGGATGAGCTTGATTCTCAAGACGTTACCCTTGCAGAATACTATCTCAAGCCAAAGTTCGGGGTCACTACAGTCCAACTTTCCTTTGTTTAGCTTCATCAAAATATCTTGAAGAAGGGAACAAGAAACGCAACCTCCCATCGCCGAACCCGGAATGTCAGGAAGATATACTCTAATCCCCCAAGAGGCATAATCAATACGGCCATTTCCTGCCCAAGTGGGTGCTTCTTCTAGAACACCCGCCTCGGCAGCCCTGGTTGCGTTGATTGTACCAGAATGCTCATGCATGGCTATTCCGGCCAATGGAAGAGCTGATGAAGCGGATCCCGCGTAGAGGTTCCAGCATACTCGGCACAGTTTCCGGTCTTTCCTGATCTCATCATCGCTATCGCCTGTTGGGTAAGGTGGACTGGTGAGATTCAATGAGGCCATGGTTGCTAAACCCCGCAGTGAGGGTCTTTCGATTACTCCAAGATCGTCAGGTGCGTAATTTTGTGTGGAAGCTGAGATGGAACCTTTTAGAAGAAAAGACTGAAAGTGAGATTATGGATCTGAAACCAGGCTGAGAACATCCGAGATCGCTTATGTTCGAGCTTGTTCGTCGTTTCGGCCCCCAATGTCATGTGATACCCCGGCCTCTCTTACCAGGGGTCATTCTTATGCAGAACTTCTGCCTGCGCAGCTTTGCATGTCACTGTGTTACTGTCTTAGGCCGTGGTAAATTACATTGATGTTCGCAATTCCCCATGCCCCGGTAGGCGATTTCTCAAGGCTAAGCGCTTAGCACACCCCCCTCAGCATTGTCTGATCTTGAGGCGACAGACCACAACTCAGCTTTATATGTCTACACACTAATATCTGTTAATGTTAAAAAGGACGGGGAATGAATTGAAACATTCAGCCCCAATACACGATCAAAGAGAAAATAGCGATCCCAGTCTACTAGCAGCTGTTCCCGTAGCTTATAGCTCCAATCACATTAGACTACACTACATCTAGAGTGATATCTCAGTCACACAATATTGAATAGTTAGTAAACTTAATTTTGGCTCAGTTTGACCGGATACATTGAGAGTCAGTTGGCTTTGATCAGATTCAACCTAATAAGAGAGTTTGTGAACTTGCACAAGTGAAAAGATAACCCTAGCAAGTCAAATAGCAAAGGAGTATAAATGATAAATTAAGAATAAAACAGGCAAGAGTTACAAGACCAAGATAAGCAGGATAAACCATGTTGTTAAACATTGCAAGGAAAGTTGGTCATGTCCTCACGGCTGTTTCCGTACCACAAGTAGTAATTCTCAATGACTTCATCCATAGAGCAAATCGGGATATTAAAGACACCAGGAGCCTCAATACCACTACCAGCAAGGCTCTCGAGGACTTCTCTGCTTGGCTCGTCCTGCATGTTGAGCTTGAAACCGTTCTTACCGCCGTTGGCGTTCTTCGAATTCAAGGATCTGTCAAGTCTGTTAGCATTGATATTTAGAGACGGACAAAGATAAACATACCCTCTGATGACGTTTTCAAGTGAGATATCGGTATACTTCTTATCCTTCAACGACTGGAAGCCAGGAGGGAGTGCAAAATCACCACACTCAGCATCGCCGCTCTTGCTATCACAGTTGGTGTTGCGATCACGACCGCCAAGAAGCCAGTAAGACTTGCCATCTATACAAACACGGCCGTTGTCTAGAGCATCTTGTTCAAGCCAGCGCTGGAACATAGTGGTGAAGGATGCTTCATGGTTGTAACCAGGGTCCTGATCACATGCGGCGTCTGACTCTGCGATGAAGGGGAAGATGACATCTGGAGAGTATTGCCATGCCATAGGGATCAAGAAGGCGTTGATAGCTCGTTTGACTTGCTTGGCGTGGTCACCGCGGTCCAGAAGCCAACTGTCGCCGAACATAGAAGCGTCAGAAATCATGTCACCGAGTTGTTTGTAACCTGCTTCAGAACCCCCAAAGAGCCATTTTTGAGTCTCAGAGACACCGTCTTTCCAGCCTTCAGTGAGAGCTTGCATCTGGGCTGTGAGACCGTTTTGAACACCAAGTTGATCTTGACTTCAGAAATTATTAGCTGGGCACTCGAAAATGGATTGACTGTACGAACGCTCTGCTGTTAAGGATATCCTTTGTAAGAGTCATTGAGTTTTTGACAAGATCGTTGGCCGTGTCCTTGATAGCGCCAGAGGTTCCACTGCTAGTCGCATCAGTAACCTTGGGTCCAATCACTGTCTAAGGTTAGCGAATAGTTTTGAAGCGGTTTTGGACGACTTGCGCTTGTTCCAAGCAGGACCCATAACGAGACCCCATGCAATCATAGCAATATCAATCGCGATAGACGCAGAGATTCCTCCCTCCTTTGGAGGAAGCTTGCCAAACTCCGAGGCAATAGAACCAATGTCATTGTCTCGAACAGCATCGCCAACGGCGTTCCAGATGTTAGAGTGCATCTTGTGATCGTGTCAGCCAATCAGGAGCCGCAGGTATCCAGGTCAACGCAATACTTACAGAAAAGATATTCTCGAATGAGTGTAGGATGAAGTATCCAGCAGGTGCGCTGACAGAGTTGCACTGGAGGTTGAGGTCTTCGCAGCCACTACCTTCATCACTGAAGGTCTCACAGAACATGTCCTGAGGACCGTGAAAGAAGTTCGACACCTGAGTGGTCAGTTACTGTCGAGATACCGTTTCCAACAGGAACTTACATTGTTGGCAAAGTTTTTCTGTTCACGGCCGGAAGTGATGTTAACATTCCAACCCTCGACAACAGCGTTCCAAGCATCACTAGCATCAACGTTCTTCCAGCGATCAGGTCCATACTGAGTATGATCCGTAACACCTTCAGACTCACAGTTGATAGTACGCCACTTGTTGAGCTCATCAACCGGAATTTCGCCAGGGTACTCGTGGTACGAAGAACATTGTCCATCCACGAGAGGGACTTCAGTGACGAATTGCTGACCAGCCGTGGTAGTAGAGCATTGGCAGTGGGGAGTGGCAACTCGGGGGCCACCGAAGTTTACACAGGGATAGGGGCCAGTGTAAGTGTCCGTCGGTGTGGCTTCTTCGGCCACAGGGGCTTCTGTGATCCGAGGAACTGGCGTGACCTCAGCTGGTGGTGCATCTTGACGCTTGTTGGCATGGATAGCATAATGGTTGGCAGGATGAGCTGCTCCAGAAGATGGAAGAGAAAGGAGGACCGAAGCGGTCAAAAGAAGAGGTTGTGTCCAGCGAGTCATTGTGAAGTTGACTATGTGAATGTCTGCTGTCTTATCTCTGGTTAAAGCACTACTTCATCGCGGTTACTCAAGGGATCTTATAGTAAATCAAATCAGTATATGCCCTTTCGGCATCGTGAAAAGGGTTCATAGCGTAATATCAAGAGTAAGCCTTAGGTCGTTTTCAATCCGACTTGATCACTAGTCAAATTAAAAAGTGAATCCTTCTCATGAGGATCCGCGAGTTCAGACTCATTGCCTAGCGCTCGGTATTGTCTTTGAGCATCGCTTCGATCCTGAATGATCCTTCTCGCTAATCTAGTGCCCGTCTCTTGACAGATCCTCCAGTCAGATGCACGTATTGAAGCACGCAGCGCCAAGGCCATGTTTCAAACTAGTGTAGGGGTCCCGCGTTTGGAGATCTTATTTTTCTCGATACAACTTAAGAAATCCTTCAAGTAACCTTTATGTGGCGGAGTAAGGCGGCTTGAGATATTACATGGCGTTTAGATAGAGTCTGTCAGGTCATTTCCCGAGTAATGGGTTGGATAACAGAATTAAACGGCTAATGCATTGTGGTTAATACAACGTGTAATAGAACTCGAGTAGTAAATACAAAAGTCAATATGCGATCCAAATCTTAGGCGGCGTTGGATAACCAAACGGAAGCGGCCGGGTGTGATTATCGTAAACTACAATACCAATAGGATAGGGTGCTACTGACTGCAATATTGATGAAACTCCACTAACTAGATATAAGAATACTCCAAGTGTATTGAAAAAGAAAGTACTTCAAGCAGAACATAGAGAGTACCTAGCGTTCCCTTTTCATGCCCATCCTTGCTATAACCGTTGGAATCGCAAAAGGATCCTCATCCTCGTAAGGCCAATTCTCTCAAATTTGAGTTTAAGCATAAGCTTACACATACAATAGTCCAGATTTAGTCTCATGATTCTCGTCATTTCGTTTGTTTAGTTGCGTCTAAGTTGAGGTCCCACGTGCGTGACTGACAGGTCGTGGCTTCACTAGACCCACTAGTAGGAATCTTCAAGACAGGGCCCAGGGTTATCGAAAACTCACTCAAGCGCCATTCTGATTGCCAAAGATATCCGAAATCATACTCAAGTCTGCTCGTCTCCCTGGGCTGACGCCAACCGCTGCTCGATGCTCTTCTCCCTGTATTCTATCATCCTCCTTATAGTCAGCGTACGGCGGAGTTCCAACACTGTAGTGTCATCAGATAGCTCCTCAAGCACAATCTTTGCGATCTTGTCTTGCAGGATCTCTAAGGGGCTAGTATAAGGAGAATGGTTCCCGTCGCAATCATCGATGGCTTCTTTCAACCTGGCCTGTATTTCTGATATCATCCGGATAGGTTTGAAAGGCCAAATGTCGTGCTTTTCGAGGATTAGAAGGTACTCAGTCGCTCTAGAGTCGAGCGTGAATTGACCTTCAGTCAGCCGCATCATGAACTTAATCTCACTGATTATGCGAACCACTTTTCGATGAATAACTCCTACCCTCATGTTAGTCCCGAGTCCTGTTGAATGTTGGACATTACTTACTTTCGATATCACACGGAATTGTTATCCCATATTCTTCTAGTTCTTTCTCCATGTCACACGATGTGTGCACAATCGTTTTGACGAAGAACTCTTCAACAAGCGCTGGACATCTGAACATGCACGCAGCTGTGAGACAGGATCTGATTTCCTCTTCTTTGGCACACGAAAACAGCTTTCGAAGCCATTTTTGAACCCAAAAGCCCATGATTCCATCGCAGCAATATTTGTCGTAGTGGCGCGCTATCGAAATGATCTCCGCTGGGCTCAAGTCGGCGTATTTGGCCTCTATCTTGCCATGGAGAATCGATAGAATGATTTCCATGGCGTCTGGATCATCGCCTTTGAGTAAAATCCTGGGCTTCCGGCAACTTTGTAGAATAATGCTTTCCTGGAATCCGGATTTGAAAAGGGCGCGGAAATAGGACATCTGACTGATCAAAATTTCTGTAGAGGCCATGCATCGCAAAGTATTAGGCTTTTCGTCGTGTGGTATGATGAGAATAACGTCCCAGTTTGGAGTTAGTTGGACTTCCTTGACCGGAGTTCTCTGCTCTCGGTTATCCGGTGCGGTTTTGGAATACATAAAAGGTGAGTAGGTTGGAAACATTTTGGAAAGCGTAAAGTAACCGAGTTTCTTGCTCTGCAATATTAGAATAAGGAATCTTTCTTTATTTCTGGGAACAGCTGGAAGTTGCAGCCTTATATATTTACAGATGATTATGAAGATGAGGTGTAGCTATAGATTATATTTACAGATGTAGCGTAGAGTTCTATTCAATAGCCTCATAGTGATGCATGTTTCTAGCAAGCCTCCGTTTATGCGCGCAATTCGAATAGTTATCTGTCAAAGATTTCTTCAGTTTCAACCACCGACTGGACCTCAATCCTTGTCTTTGTTCTCATCCACATGTACTCCAGTGTTGCATTGAAACTCTAAGCAACACAGTTTCCATTCTTCGTTAATAAGGGTACAAATATTTCAACAAAGTTCGAATTCAAGCTTAATCGTGGAAGAAGTTTGGTAGGTCCCACACTTTACTTGGTACAACATGGCGACGTCAGACATAAGAAGCTCAAAATTGCAGCTCAAGGTTCAACAACATACTTTTAGGTTTAACCTGAGTCACATTTTACAGATTGGTTCTCTGTTTAATTGTCTGTACGGCGAGCGGGTCGCAAAGAAATAGACACACCAAAGCTCTTTGTCCATCTAAGAATTAGGACAAGGACAAAAGTTTTAGGTCAGCTTTATAGGATAATTATTTGGAAGAAATCTTTTCAACCATTCGATGTACCCACCTATACGGTTACTGTCAAACCTCTCAGCGAGCTGATGGTGTTGAAGCTGAGGGAGACACGTGACAGATTTCTTGACCTTTGCGCATCTCCGCATTGGGTGGGGAAAAACGTAGAGCCCCACCAAGATTTTTCCCATCTCAAGCTTCTTTTGGAGGGGCAAAAGATCGATTATCGAACTCCTCCCTCCCATATCGGTTCGACGCACAATCCCGTCAATTTAACAAACACTCCAGTCGAGTGTCGCAAAATACAAACACCACATTCTCGAAATATCGAATCAATCGACAGCTCGACCTCGATTCACCCATTATGGCGACCGCCACTATGACAGTGACGGCTGTGCCGACCAAGAAGAAGCCCGACATGGCTCCCGAGAGCGAGCGCTTCCTACGATGTTGCGCCGACGTCGCGAATGCCCTCATTGAAGACCACGAAGCCTCAAAGGCCGGACGTACCACACGCGATATTAACCTTAACTCGCTGCGAAACAAACTTGCCAAGAAGCACAAGCTCATGAACATCCCGCCTTTGACCGCTATCATCGCCTCTATTCCCGAGCACTACAAGAAGTACATCCTACCAAAGCTTATCGCCAAGCCCATCCGAACCTCCTCTGGAATTGCAGTCGTTGCTGTCATGTGCAAGCCTCATCGATGTCCTCACATCGCTTATACCGGTAACATTTGCGTCTATTGCCCTGGAGGACCCGACTCCGATTTCGAGTACAGTACTCAGTCATACACTGGCTACGAACCTACTTCTATGCGAGCCATTCGTGCGCGATACGACCCATTCGAGCAGGCTCGAGGACGTGTCGATCAGCTCAAGTCACTCGGTCATTCTGTTGACAAGGTCGAATACATCATCATGGGAGGAACCTTCATGTCTCTATCTGAGTCATACCGAGAGGAATTTATTGCACAGCTTCACAACGCTCTTAGCGGATACCAAACGACCAACGTCGACGAAGCAGTGGAGGCTGGTGAAATGAGTAATGTCAAGTGTGTCGGTATCACAATTGAAACCCGACCCGATTATTGTCTACAGCCTCATCTTTCCGATATGTTGCGATATGGCTGCACTCGACTCGAGGTCGGTGTTCAGTCTTTGTATGAGGATGTTGCGCGAGACTCCAACCGAGGACACACAGTCGCCGCGGTCGCAGAGACTTTCTGTCTCGCGAAGGATGCTGGTTACAAGGTCGTCAGCCACATGATGCCCGATTTGCCCAACGTCGGTATGGAGCGAGATATCGACCAGTTCAGAGAGTACTTTGAGAACCCTGCTTTCAGAACCGACGGTCTGAAGATCTATCCCACACTGGTCATTCGAGGTACAGGTCTATACGAGCTGTGGCGAACAGGACGATACCAGAACTACACTCCCAACGGACTAATCGACCTTATCGCGAGAATCATGGCTCTAATCCCTCCTTGGACTCGTATCTACCGCGTTCAACGTGATATTCCCATGCCTTTGGTCACATCTGGTGTTGAGAACGGTAACTTGCGTGAGTTGGCTTTGGCACGAATGAAGGACTTTGGAACAACCTGCCGAGACGTGCGAACACGAGAGGTTGGTGTCAACGAGATCAAGAACAAGATCCGACCTAACCAGATTGAGCTGGTGCGGAGAGATTACGTCGCCAACGGCGGTTGGGAGACTTTCCTCGCCTACGAGGACCCCAAGCAGGATATTCTCGTCGCGCTGCTTCGTCTGCGAAAGTGTTCCGAGAAATACACTTACCGAGAGGAGCTTGTCGGCCAGCCCACAAGTATGGTTCGAGAGCTCCACGTCTATGGTACCGCCGTTCCTGTTCACGCCCGTGACCCCCGCAAGTTCCAGCACCAAGGCTTCGGCACACTGCTGATGGAGGAGGCTGAGAGGATCGCGCTCGAGGAGCATGGCAGTGACAAGATTAGTGTCATTTCTGGTGTCGGAGTAAGGAGCTACTACAAGAAGCTCGGTTTCTGGTTGGATGGACCATATATGAGCAAGTGGTTAGATGGCCGCGCGCAACCCGAGTAAATAAGGGAGCTACAGGGTAACGAATAGCATGAATGGTGACATTGGAAATACCTTACAGTCAGGGGACTTTGCATTTATAGACGGCGTACATTGGATGGGAATGAAAAGTTACGATGGTTTGATCATATTGTGTGTGTGTGTATTGTCAGCTATTGTGAGTCTTTTGGTATATGTGAAGCCGCGAATTGCTACGGGATCCTCCAGCGTAAATTACTCTTACAAGTCCTACTCATCCTGAAGACATTGTTACTTTTTGTGAAGTCGATAGGTCTCGGTGATGTACTTTGAGACCTTGACTCTTTATACTCCTCCATTCTTATACTTAATTTTATGTTGACCCACGTTGGTTGGATCTATACTCTACATAGGTCACCTGGACAGTTTATGGGGATGCCTCAGATCTCGGGACCAGGAGGAGAGGATGACCATCATCTGCAGCACCCGATTGGTCAAACTCGCTTAGTCACCCGCTCATCGACTTCACAAAGCCCAACCTACCTCATCCTCACAGGCTGCCTCTCGTACTCAACTCCCTTCTAAAACATGACTCTCTCAACGCCATGAACCCTCGTCAAAATGACGTCCCGGACTATGGAACCGGTATCCTCCCGGTGATACCCCCAGACGCAGCTTTGCCGGACCGTGATCCACGTAGCAATGCTGCTACCGCCGCTTCAGCAGCTGGCGTCCGCGCCCTAAGCACCCAGGTCATCGCCTTTTACTTTCGTGCGCCTGCAAAAGCGTTTTTCAGAACGCGGGTGGATTATCTTGCGTACGCTAGGAATATCCACCAGGCGCAGACGCAACTCTTGATGAAGGCTGCTGCAAACGACACCTCTGCTTCAGCGCTGACTACATTTATGCGCCAAAGCTGGCTATTGCTGAGAAGTACGACACCCGGAGTTTTGACATCGGCTATCAAACATCAAGGATGGGGGATTGTGCCGAACCAGATCTTGCCGCCTCTTATTGCGAATGTTGGTGTTGGAGCGGTCTTGTACACGAGTTACCTCCAAATCTTGGGGCGACTTCATGAAGAGAGCGGCCAAGCGCGGAAAAGAGTGTATCCGCCACCTCACCCAACGCATACCTTCACAGCTGGTCTGCTCGCAGGCGGACTCCAGAGCGTTTTAGCGGCACCTTTGGACGCCCTTCAAGCCCGATATGACCATACAGACCTTATGTCGAGCGACGGAAGTGGCAAGCCCAGGAGCATGTGGAAATTCGGCTGGGAGAAACTTCGCGAAATTGGCCCAAGGGGTATTTTTGCAGGATGGGGATTGTCTCTCGCAAAGGACAGTCTTGGGAGCGCTATCTTCTTCAGCACATTCGAATACGTCAAGGCGCAAGGCTACTACCGCTTCGTTACATGGTACTACGGTGGTTTAGCAGAAGATATTGTCGACGTGCTAGCTATGAAGCGTCCCACGCACCAACATCGCCAAGAAGAAGGGATCAGACTCATACGACCGCATTACGCTCTAGAGCCCATGTTTCTTCTGCTCGGTGGTTTGAGTGCCTCATTCATGCAACAAATTCTTCTACATCCTTTAACGCACTTTCAGGTCAAGCACTGGGACCATCTGGAGGATCTCGATGCGAAAGCTGCTAAGTTGCGTGCCTCCAAAGTAGCCAATCCAGAGAAGCCTCATCGACGTTGGAGGATGTTGCGAGCTTACTACCGTGCCTACCAAGAGTCGCTGGCTGTCTGCAGAGGCGAGGCCGCGGTTGAGGGACTGAGTTTAACGAAATGGCTGTATCGCGGGTTCTGGTGGAACGCAATTCGTCAAGTACCCAGCACCAGTGCGGGCTTGATCATCTTTGAGTTGATACGGCGCAAGTACGGGCTTGGTCAGGAAGAGGTGAGAATCACCAAGGATGGGTATGACATTCTACTTCACTAAAGGCAGGTTGGGTGTGATGGCGTTGGTGTTGTATTATAGACATTCTCCTCTTTTTGGGCTATTATTATAAATAGAACTGGTATATAGAAATGACAAATACCTCTAAAGTATTACTGCTCATCGAAGCTCATCTATATAAACTTGTGGCTCGATCATGTTGATAAGCCAAGCGAAATCATCCAGAATGGGAGCGTCTAAGCATGATCCATCATCCATCTCCCAAAGGAAATATATTTCCGGCTCGCTCAAGCCCACGTCGCGAGCAGCCGTTGCAATATCATCCTCCCGCCAAAAGAATTGCTCTTGCCAACCAGGATCTTCTTCCTCCCATTCACTCAGGTACTCGATGTTGAGTGAGTGGAAATGCTTGTCGAACCAACCATCGTACCACCCCCTTTGCCTCTCAAAGTCGAAGTCATGTAAGAAGTCTTCGATTTGAGAGTTGACGGAGCTTAGCTGAAAGAGGTACTGCAGCTCATAGGTGTCTCCCTGTTTGGGAAGATACGCTGCCAGTCCTTGAACTCCAAGCGTGAAGATGGTGTCCTCCTGCAGGACAAAGAAGAGGCCGTCCATGGTATGGGAGTCGCTTATACCTACCTTGTGCGCAGTTATAGCCAGACGTTGCCACTTTACTAGACGCTGGAATGGCAAGATGTTTATCCTATGTGGCTCAGTGACAAAGCCATCTATCAAATCCCCGACCTCGTCATTCTCGGGCAGTCTGTCCTCGTTGTACATCTGCTCTATGTTGACGCTCCGAGTTGCCATCTCGTACAACCAGAATTCGCTTTGTACGCGAGCGAAAAACTCTGGGTCGATGGGATTGCCTGCAATATCTGTAGGCAAAGCCCCGGGAAGATTCTGATTCACGACGGTCTGCATGTCGAAACGAATTGCATCCATAAAGCTACAATTCGTCAGAGCAACATCCGGTGTCATCTCAGAAACAGGAGACGAAAGGACTATCTCGTGCGACATATGGAGCGCGCGACCGTACATCATGTCCCAATGCTGCTCGGCATTTGGGACGGAAGCAAAGATGGTGGCTAGCTGATTTATGTTATCAGCCAACTCGAGAAACTCCTGAAATGCCTTCGGACAAGACATGGTTCTTGGTAAATAGGCATTTGCCCACTTAGCAGGGTCTTGGCCTGGCGGCGTAGGATTGAAGGGGAGCCGATGGATGTTGAAGGTCAGGACAGCGAAGTCCAGATTGACAGGGGCAACATATCTGTAAAGGCAAGGGGATATATCCAGCCCGTCAACGCCTTCTGGCTGACTTCTCAAGGCTAAAACCTCGCGGTTGATATGGGCGGATCTTGAGCTCTGTTGACGGATGGACCTAACAACATCCTCGATGGAAGGACCAAAGCGATGAAACACACGATCCATGTTGGAGGACAAAGAAGTTCGAAGTAGAAGATCTTCAAAGGTGTTAGATGATTTGTGAGTATAGGGATCTGGAAGTGATCTTACTGTGTGATGTTGTAAATATGAGAATACCAAATGGTTCAGTTCTTGAGGTTGAGATGTGGTGATAAGCTGAATGCATAGACACGTGGTGAACACTGGTGATCATACAGAAAGAACATATCGTCAATAATTGGGAAGAGTCGAGGGTTTTATAGAATGCCATTTCTACAATATGAGCGCAGGGTGAGAGCCAAGCAAGTCTTCCACTCATGAGCTTGAGGCCATCTACTAAAGCTTAAGAAATGAGCTCACGATGTACAAACCGCACCTAACAACTCAGACGTATATCCGTCTTACAAAAGAGGAAATTTGCGAAACTTTATGGAAAGAAGGAAAAGAAACCTCCATTTGAACCAGGGTTTGAAAAGGTGAGTGTTGGTTGTGGCTGTCATAAACGTCTACGTTTCCAATTTTTATCCCTCCAAGGATAATATAATAAACTTTATGTGTAAGTGTTGAGAAATATACTCTTTCTAGAACACGGCGTATTAACTCTACTTATTTCGAAGACTATTTTAATTATGTCACCTGCAGAAGGTTTCTACTCAGACTTTTTTTTAAAAAAAGAGAGAAAAAAGAAATAATAGGGACGATAGCTTTCAGCTGCACCATCGCAGAAAAGTATCTTTCGCAGGCGGTCGAGCAGAAATTCCGCAGTCAGACAGACCTTTTGCGCGGTAACACGTCAAAGTATAAAACAGTAGCGACATGTATGCCAAAGTAACCTCAGAGCAAACGGGCTTTAATTTGAAGGAGCAAACTAGTCATATCATCTTATTCAAGCCTAAGTTCAGCATTACAGTGGTCGATCAACTCTGATTATGCGATGCAGATAGTTTTATGGGCATCCAGATTACACACTCTATGTCAACCAACCTTGCCTTCTCGCAGATGGTGCAATAGAAGAGTAAAATGTTACTCTTGGGGTTTGTCTGCACTAACGGGTGTATAGGGAATGGGTGTGCACCGGTGCATAAACTCTGTCTCACTCTTTTGCTCAGCATCACACAAAACATCACATAACAAGGGATATCAGTTTGAAGATGCAAAACATTGTGAATCAATTCCTACAAATCCTCCAACGCGCTCCCCTTATCTTAGCTTCCTGTATACATACCGCTGGACACATCATCCCCTCCCATCCGTCCCTCCATCCCCAAGAACCGTGCAAGATCCTTAAAACTCCGTGACGCAAAAGCCAAAATCACTACATCCAGATGTACGTATAAACGTTTATCCCCTGTGAAGGAGAAATTGACAACCCCGTCCTATCATCGCGGCTTCTAGCTGCGTGATCCGGGGCCAAAGTCAGGTTCGCGCTCAGGAAGGTGCTTTTTTTCTTTACGTCCCTTAATCACAAACTCAGACATGATCTGGATGTGATCGGCAGGGAAGTGCCAGTTGGGGAAAGCGGGAACACGCTTGAGATATTCGGGGTCAGGGGGTCCCAGTAGGTCTACAACCTCCAGGGTGTTCGTCGAGTACCAGATGTAATCAATCACATCAGCAAATCCGGGCGTGTAGTTTGTGAATGGCATCTCGTCGGCGGTGTGCTTAATGTGGGCGTAGGCATCCCTCAAGCTGAAGGGGTGTTCAATACCATCACGTGTGAAGCTACCGTACTGGAAGCTACTCAAGTCAAGATGATCCGGAGGCACACGTCCCATAGACATCAACTCGTATACAGAAGAGTCTTCCGTTGAGTTGAAATCACCGCAGACAAGTAGGGGGATCTCGGTGTTTGTGCGATACTCTTGGCTAGGACCTGGTTCAGCCTGAGGCACAGGCACTTCATCCTCGCCCATTGGTAGTACGATCATCTTCTTGTCCTTAACTGCTGGCCACCTAGCGTACTTCTCGGCAAGCTTGGTAACATGCTCCATTAGGATACCAGTCTGGATAACCTTGACATCGGCCAGAGCAGAGTCCCATGTAAGATGGGCATTGACCAGGATAATTCGAGCTCCGGTAAGACGGGACTCGAAGAAGCAGATAACAGCAATATTGTCCTTGGGCATGACACGGTTGAAGACATCGTGTTGATTCTTCATGTCGGGTCGGTTGATGGCGATAGTGGCAAACTCGATCAGCTGCTTGTCGAGGAGAATAAACTTGCTCTGCTTGTAGAAGACGGCGCAACCATCCACAGACTGAGCGTCTTTTTCGGACATGGTCTTGGCTCGTGATTTAGGCCAGTGAACACCCTTGTAATCCATTTGAGCCAGGTCAGGGCTAAGGTCCTCCTTAAACGCATCTGTGGACACCTCTTGAAGGGCGAGAAAATCTGCGTCCCTGAGTTCGAGTTCTTCCAGGATGCAGCTTCTGCGATAACCCCAGTCGAGAGCATTTGTTGGTGTATATCCGTAGGTCTGGGGTGTCGCATACTTGTCGCAAAGAATATTCCATGAGAAAACCTTGATCCGTTCCAAGTTAGGCGACACATCTTCTTGAATGACGACGGGTTTTCGGGGAGCGGGAGGAGGAGGACCTATGGATATTGTTAGCATGCACAAACACCGTGTACCAATTATCAGCCAACGTACAAGGCGCGTTTTCTTTTAGGTAGTTGATCAGGCTCTTTGTCCCCTTCTCCATGATCTCATGTTTGATCTCCGGTTCCAGGGGATTGCCCTCAACTCCAAGCATTTCAAGAAGGTGAAGTGATCCAAGTTCGTTAGGCAAAGTTCGGATACTGTTGTTGAAAAGTAGCAAATTCTTGAGGTAGGTACACATGCCGATCTCGGCGGGAATTTCTTCAATCTGGTTGTAGGATGCGTCGAGGTGGCGTAGTGCTCGTAGTTCTCCAATCGCGTTCGGTAGTATTTTGAGTTTGTTCGAGGCGATGAAGAGCTCGTTCAAGAACTTGTACTTGAATAGTTCAGGTGCCAAATTTCGCAAGCCTTGTCCGCTCATGTCCATGTTGTGCCAGTCTTGCCGTCTCATCTCCTTCTCCACAGTCAGGGGTCGTCTTCTATCAACACCATCATTCTCGTCGTCTGGCTGAGCACGTAGGCTGGTTGGTGGCGGGCCGCCAATGCCTCTGTTTTCCGACGCCTTGAGCCTAGCATAGTAGTGCGGTTGTTGTTGATCGGTCATGGCAGCATGCGCTCGTTCAGCCTCTTTGTGCATCCTCAATTGCTCCTGCCACATCTCATTCGGAGGGGGCTGGCCTCGGTTTCCGGCTGAGTGGCCATTCTGAAGCGCATTCGGAGCGAAGGGACTCGAATTCGAAAGACCTCCAGGGGTAAAGCTCGAGTGATGGCCCAAGCCGTTGACATTGGGCATCCCATGATCGTGTTGAAGTCCTTGATGGTGTTGTGTTTGAGATGGGTGGTGTTGAGTATGCTGGTAGTTATATAGCATGTTCGGGATGCCTCGCCCGGCACCGTTCATCCGAGCATGTTGACCTTGCCCGGAGTGTTGAGGGTACATTCCGGCAGGTGTCTGTGATGTGATTATGATGGTTATAGGTTGTAGGGTGGCGGGTTAGGAAGTTGCGCCGGCGAGCAGCACGGCAGCAGATATCGTGGTTCGGCAATCGTTCTGGAGGGAGGTGGATATAGTAAGTCGCTGGAGCAGCTCATCGGCCGTCGAGTAAAGGCGCTGGGTGAGCTGGGGTGTGAATAGCTCGCGTAGCCGCGCGGGGTGATTTTGATCAGTGACGAATTGCTCGACACTTCACCCAATGTTCAAAAAGAGAGATAGTAAGCTTGGCTCGCGTTGACGCATTAGCCTTTAGAAGCCAGTTCGTGTGGAAAGAAGTCGTGACTTGGTGGCTCGATTGGGGAACGTTGGTTCGTGGGTAGGACAAGAGCTCATGAGAGGCGTCGTCGCGACAATTTGGTAAAGGTCTCTAGCTTGGTGGTGGTGGATAGCCAACTATGCTTGATCACTGTCGAATGAATCGAAGTAACTGAGTTTGTGGTGAAACTAAACTTCAGAGCAGGCGAGTCAAGAAATGCTACAAGGATAGTGGTCAGTCAGAGCTTGTTGAAAGAAGGGCATCATGGGGAGGGGGATCCGAGCTTTCGCGAACACGTTGCGGTGTCTGTTTTAGCTCATGCGGGGCCACACACATGTAAGGAGCGAGCGCAACAATGCAAATATTGACTTAAAAATCAACTGATACTTGGACAGAAGCAGAGCGATAAATGTTACAGAAAGCACGGGCTTGGATATGACTGTGATGCTGGCCGACACTGCGACGAACGGACTGAAGTCCAAGGAGCGACGTTGAATCACGTGCACCTGCTCCGCATTCTGATGGCTCGTGCGAGTTTGTAGATCACGTGCAAGCTCAGCCTGTTCGCAATTGAAAGGCCACTGACCATATGTTGTTAGGTAGGTAGGTAGTACCTACTAAGGTACCTACTAGTAGTCAGCCTCGCCCGCAAAGTACAGGTTGCTTGAAGTCGGCCATAATCACGACATGCCATGTCAATTGAAGCATAAAACGTCAATTAACTATGGTCTCGTTGATGAACGTCATCCCCGAAGTTCACAGTCTTGTTTGCAATATTCGACTCGTGATTGTAGGATGTTTGCAGCGTCAGGTGTTTTGATGCTCGGGAATTCACGCGAGCTCGTGCAACCGTAAGGAACTGCCTATGCTGCTTCGAAAATAGTGTATACTTCGAGCTTGCCACAAACTCTATATAGAATACCGTATAAGCGAATGGTACTGCGAGTCCACCATCAGTTCATATTTAACTGTACCTATCTTGTCATGCGGACTGTCCCACGGAGAGAGAGGTGTTGTCTTGGGAAATGGTACTATGAGACGCCATATGCAGCATTCTGCAGGTTCTAGAGACAATATTCATTACCTACTAATTCCGCGAATACTACTGCAGCCAAGGAAGAACAAGGTTGGTCGTGAAAGTGACGCCACCACGGTGGTCTCATCTCGTAGGACGCTATGGCGTTCTCTTTGCTAATTGGCCTTGAAGCTACCAAATATATGGATGATACCCAAGCTCCTTCTCTCGCTGACTTATGGGTCAAGATGATACGCGCATGGTCTCTTTTCAGTCTAGTAGTAGAACAAACACAAACCTGAAGTACAGTCATGTACAATACCGTAGAAAGGACTCCCGCTTCACAAGATCAATGGTCCAGCCGCTAACACGGACCGCCCACCTGGGGAGCGAGACCAAGAGGCATTGTAGCGATTCATCCGCAGCAACTTCGTCCAATCATTTTTACCATGTATGTGTCTTGTCGCGGAGCCTCGAGCCGCAATGGGAAACTCAGGTGGGTTGCATAATAATCCGCACATAACATAGCGCAAGCTTGACAGAAAGAACAGCCTGAAACCTTTGCTAAATCGCCTAAGCTACCTATCCTAAAGTCTTTTGTCATCCGTGATACTTTAGTATAGTGGTGTGCAGGTTATTTCCTGAACCGCCTGACACTTCAACCAGATAGGCATGTGTAGGAAAGAGCACCGCCATTCGACCGAGAATAGCACCGTTGGACATGAATTATTTTCGGGTAGCGCTCGTGTATCAGAATTGTATTATCACCACGCGGGGGAACAAGATCGCCTTAAGCACTAGGACATGGCAGGGCAAAAGCTGGGGTCTACCTGTCCTCCCTTTCGGCTATCATTCATGCAAACGACCCGCTCGCGGCATGAGACCCGGACCCTGGAACGATTGCCAGTCGTGGATATGGCAGAGTGCATTTACGCTGTCAGATTCTGATCACCGCAGCTGCAGGTGAAATTGCATGTTGGATCCTTCAGCATGGATTTGAATCGGAGGCCAGCACGGTGTAGAGTACCTGGCCGCGACCTGCAGCAATCACAAGTCTTGCAATGATCCCCTGTCTAACCAACCAGAAGAACCTCGGAACGCCAGGGCTGGAGAGGAAGCTGCTAACACGATACGCGTCAATAAAACATCAGGCAAAGAGTCTAATGTGCGGGGGACAGCCAACCGAAGTGCAGCGCTCCACACCTCAGACAGTTTTGAACTGGGGAAATGGCATCGCTTGGATCCGAGCAGGCGTGAATGTTGCGGGATGTGTCCTGTTGCGAGAAGCCAGACGCCGTATATAGAATGTCACCTCTGCCACCACCGTTGGACTCCATATTTGCTTGTTTGCTTATCTGCTTGCTTGCTTGTCTGACCTGAAACTGATGGATGAACAACATATGCGGTTTGCTACAGTATCGTCCTTCCACTCGCACTCGCACTCGATCTCGACGCAGCTATCCGTACCCGTCTCACTGTTTCACACCAAACTTCACCTTGACGACTCGACTAACATGTGTGTCTGCGGTATTTTCCGTCGTCTTTGTTAAGGATAAGCAAACGGCTATCTTCAACATTACAGACACGGTTCGCTGCCAGCCAGGAAACACCCGTTACCAAACACTACCTAGTCTACATTGATACCACTGTCGATTCAAAAGGTTACGACACCGGAACCGGCGAACTGGAAAAATAGAGCCGTCAAGCGTAACCTTGGGGATATTACAGGAACCAAGAACCGACAATCACCTTCCCAGATTGCGGGAATTCTTTACCTTCGACACAACACAACGCTGATCCGAAACCCTGGCACAAGCGATTTAGGCGACACCTTTAATCAGTCAAGCATTGACAAAAGAGCCCAAGCCAAAGGCTAGGATACCGGTGGTTCCTTCAGTGCCCCTGCATGTTTCCGGGAAGCAATCCGGCGACCACCGGGACTTGGTACTCTAGTTACGCGGGCCAAAGAAGAGTTCTAGAAGGGCAAAAAAGTCTGCAACCAGCAGTCCAGGGGTCGGGCGACTCGCTTCCATGGTTGTAGGTATCTTACTTTAGGTACCTTACCGTCTTCTACAGTGCCTGCCGCTAGGTGCGCTCCCACATCATACCCGTCGCGGGCATTGCGGTGCGGCTTCAGCTCGAGCCTCCAGTGTTTGCAGCTAGCGACGGTGGAACTGCAACACCAGATTGGATAACTTGGCCTAACAGTTGCGAAGGTTGCGCTGCGTTAGGTCATTACTGCCACTACCGCACTGTACATACATAGGTACAAACGGTAAAGTTTTAACACACCCCTGTCTGGTCTGGCTGAGGCACCCCATCCCCAATCCACATCCTGTCCTATCCTATCCCTATTCATCGGCAAGCTTGCGCCAAAGAGTATAGTTTAGTCCCAGCCCAGGACGACAATGTCGGAATGGAGCGGATTTTACTACGCTTCTGCCAACCCCTTACCCACCTTTGCTCGAAAGACAAAGGCTGAAAAGGAGTGGCAGCGCCCTGAAACTCCCCCACGATCCAACTCGGCTTCACACAACATCAAACCCAACAACACAAGACGTCCTTTCCAGCATACGAGGACGTCTAGTGGGAGTCAGGGTAGCGGTAGTCGCTCGTCGCACGAGTCGTCTCTCGTGCATTCCAGCTCCAGCCCCATCGCCAAAAGCGGCCCCGCCTTGGGGGAAGACAATTCTCATTACTCGCACTCAAAACTCCTGCTATCGTCTGACTCGCGCCGCCAATCTTCGACATCGACGTCAACCTCAAATAAACCTCGTCACAACGCACATTCTACTACCAAAGACGCATCCGCGCCCTTGGCCTCTCCCATAATATTCAATCGTCCTGTCATCATCGACAAATCTCGAGAACGCGAGCTTCTTTCTCGTCACTCAGGCGCGACTACTCCAACCTTCAACTCTGATCTGAAAAATGTCACAATGTACTCCCAGCTTGAAGCCGGCAACAAACCCATGTCAGGGACAACGAAGCAGATAAACCTCGATTTCCCTCGAACCGAGTCCGTATCCTCTACAAGCGGCAATACGACCGCCTCAGCCCACACAATGACTTCGACAGATCACCCTAACTCGTCTGATCCCTCCAAACCTTTCATCGTAAAAAATGGCCGTACTTACTTCAACGACCCTACGTCGTCATACCCTCTCCCTACTGATCTTACTGAGCTTCATCGCCAAAGCCTGCGAACGCTCTTGATGATTCAGGTATATGGCGCACCCGTTTATACACCATTCATTCAGAACAATCCTCCACAGCGTGTATTGGAAGTCGGATGTGGCACAGGTTTCTGGAGTATGATGTGCCATCGATACTACAAAGACCGAGGCCATACTGGCATACATTTCACTGGTGTTGATATCGCGCCTCTGGCACCTGGCAGTCCTGGATCCCCAGCAGAGCTCTGCAAACCAGACAAGGACATGAAATGGCGATTCCTCCAGCACGATCTTCGTCAGAGACCCTGGCCCTTCGGTGATGAGGAGTTTGACTTGATCATGGTCAAAGATGCGTGCTTGATGGTTCCCAGTCATGTTTATCAATTGTTTGTGGAAGAGTATCTTCGCTTGCTCAAACCGGGTGGAGTGCTGGAAATCTGGGACAGTGACCCAACATTTCGAATGTTGCGGCCGCATGTCCCAAGCGCATTGCCTGGTTCGGAAGAGGCAGAAGAGCACGAAGCTGCACTTGATCTAGGCGCTTATCTCATGACATCAAAAACGCCACTATCTGCGCCATTGAACTCATTCCTGGTCGAGTATAACACATGGCTGTCGCGAACCCTCGAAGGCCGACAACTATCGCCTGTGCCCTGCTCGCTTATCAGCGCTTTCCTCCTTCAAGAGTCAGAAGATCTTATGGATATCAAATCGAAACGTCTAGCTATCCCTCTGAGTGAAGTCCGATGGGAGCGCGAAGGTGTAGGCGGTGTTGTTACCAAGGATGGCAAGTCGTACGTGGAGATGAAGGCCAAGTCAGCACCAAACCAAAAGGTTGAAAAGAAAACCCTGACACCTGGACAATCTGCGCTGCGCAAGACGGCGCTCTTAACAGTTGCGCAGCAAGTGTCGGCACTGGAGCCTATTCTTCGAGATGCGAGTGGCAAAAGCCAAGACGAGTGGGATGCTTGGGTAGCCAAGATGATGGCGGATTTGATGAGCGAGAGTGGAACAAGTTGGGGAGAGTGTCTAGAACTGGGAGTATGGTCAGCGAGGAAGAGGCTGCGCAAGGGCGAATCTTGAGGTTGTCACATGGGCGTTGAAGCGCAAAAGCAAAGATGATGTTCGTCTATGAACTTTAATGGACGCCTTGGCGCATCCATGTCTCATGATAGCTGCGACCGCTGGAATGCTTGCCCTCTGACGCAAGGCCTACATATACCGAGGTTCTCGGCGTTTCAGATCGAGTCGCCACAGCAACTCTCGCCAGCATCTTTCTTTACATACACATACCCATACTTTCCCTTCACGCGTCGGCGTCATAACGTTTTCTCAATGTGCGATACCTTTTCAAATAGTACCTATACCCAGATGATTAGTAAAAAAAAGCGGGATATTGGATGGAATTGGGATTTTAGGATCATGGAACTTTTGGGACAATTGGAATATTCTTGGTGTTGAATGAGTTGACATTGAATCTTGTGAAGTTCGAATTGTAATAATTGACGAATAGCACATGTGATGGTGTGATGATAGGCAGTCGTATGGTAATGGACAGATGAACATGAAGATGTTCATGAACGCATTCCCAGTCTTTCAACTCAACTGTACAAGCTCTGGGTGATGGACTTACAAAGCTTCGATTTCTGCGTCTTTTGTCAGTGGAGATTACCAAACGGTCTATGCCAAGCTTACCTTTCTTGACGTACTCTGCCTGCGCAATTCCTTGACGAATCTTGTCTTCGTCACGCTCTCCAGCTTTAGAGATGAAGGCTTTGTGTAACCGAGGCCGAAAGTAGTCGAAGCCAAGAGGATACTCTCTCCCCAGATAGAGAAGCTCTGTCAAACACATTAGTTCGCTGCCTTTGCTCGCAGAGAAGGTATATACGGACCCTTATATATATTTATGACTTGCCGTCTTAGTTGCGGATTAAGACTCATTGTCGTTGATGTGTTTGTGCATTGTCGAGAATCTCATAACAGACCGATGATGTACGACATGCCGCGGTACTTCTCCAGACTGTGGCGCTGAATCCCCCACTTCAATCAGAAATCTGCAGCCTCGCTATAGCTTCAGCCACATAATACTATATCAGCTCCAATCACACCTTCGCCGCTTGCTTCTCAAAGCTTCAACATATCACAATCACGAGATACCGAACTCGGTTCTCGCGCCGTATATCTAAAGCTGATCCAGATAACAATTGTCATATTGACCAGAAAGTTTGGGGCCGTGAACGTCCCAAAAACGCTCTCTAAAGGTCCAGGCCTTGTCCGTTTCAAAATCGTCTGGGACCGCAACGAGTACCGACCATGGCCAACAGGATCATCATCAAAGACGATGCCTATCCATGGTACCTGGAGGCATAAAGACAAGAATTACACAATACCAATCACAATTCACAATGTCCCAAACGATTCTGATGCATACACAATGTGGCCGAGACTCAAAGCTTTCATGCCGGCGCTACATCCTCGAGCACGCAACACAGTAAATCCTGGCGGAGGAAGAGGGGCCTCGGTCGCGACGCAGCTATCACTGATGCCTTATATGTACAACGATCTTGGTGTGATGGTCTACGAAGGCCCGAATGCAGCCCAGGTGCAGAGAATAGGAGACATTCTGAAGTATATCGTTAGACACGAAAGTAGAGTGCAGCATCGCGAATGGAACGTTCCTGTACATGAGAAAGTACTGTACGACAAATGGAACGTATATCGCTTGCAGGTGGATGCAAAAACCCATATTGACTGGCAACTGAAGCCTGAGGTGTGTAGGTATACCTTGGGTAGACCGAGAACATAATACTAATCTTTGTGCAGAGAGGCTTGTTACATCCGAATGGTCTTGACGAGCTCACTGATATGGCGGTTGAGAAATGGCGAGAAGAATGGCAGGCCAAAAGGATGTCCGAAGGGAAGGACGGCCCTCCGCCAATTAAATTTGCCAAAGACACCAAGAAGATGTGGCTTCTGAGAAACACAGATGGTCTTGGCTTATACAATGTGGGCTTCTCTTGAGATAGTTGCAGGCCTGCAACGCTAATGCTCAACTTCGCAGGAAACCATCAACGGACCACGTCTCACTTCAGTCGATGCCTACGTCGCCACGACAGTCTTCAGAAAGTTAATCTGGGTGGACGTCGAGCTTCACACTGTAGGCACAAAGCGTTTCCTCGGTTCCGCAAGCTTCCAGTACAAGCCTGGTGTCGACCAAGACCGAAAGAACTGTAGGTTAGAGAAGGCGAAGGAAGTTGATCACGACAATTCCAGCGCGGGTCCTTCACCGGCACCGAATTACAACGAAGATGTACATGAAGTGCTTTGCAATCTTGAGGATATATACGAACATGAAGCGCCAGCCTCCATAAGGCGGCAGCAGCAGATGGCCCCAGACGTAACAAACAAGTTGTGGAAGCTTGAGAAAAGGATTTGGGGGACGAAACTGCGTCAAGAGAAGAAAGAGAGGAGATCGCAGAGGAAGTCCAAAAGAGGTATTCCAGTGAACCATATTGCGATCGATGCCATAATAGACGAGGATATTGATGGGACACTGGAAGAGTCGTCTGGAAAACAGAAGGAGGGTTCCGAAAGATGACTTCAAAAAGATGAGCAGGTCGCCCAGGGCTTTTTCGACGAATGTTCCACATGAGATGGCAGGCACGTTTGTCAAGAACCGCCTCGGCAACGAGATTTACGACTTCACGCGACGTTTGATAAGGTGAGAGTCTGTACTGGTGATGGGATATATTATAGCGTGGTCAAGCACTTGGATAGTTTCCTTATACCATCTGCGTCTCTGCAAGCCCACACATCAATGTCGAAGCTATTTTACTAAAGTATTTTACTGGCCGATAGCCTTCGTCGATGAGTCGAGAGCAATGCCGATGATGTTATTTATGCCTTAAGAAATATGAAGCAAAACATTCACACTGTCCGAAAATGAGGTTGTCTAGTAGCCAGCGCTTGGCTGCGGCAGGCATCGGATGTCTTCATCTCAGATGGCCTCAGAACGTGTCAGTTCTTGTTCTGGACAGTGCTCGCAAGTCTTAATCAAGCGCCTTCTCGGTGATTGGTGCCTAGACTGCCACGCGTAATGCAGACGTTCAACGCAACCGGCAGCAACGGAATCAAGGGGCTACAAGTCGACCAAGATGATCGAATCAACAGTCGAAATGACGAAACTTAGAATAGATAAACTGTCACAAGCCACACCAAATTGCCTAGCTTGTGCCTGGTGGGCATGAGACATCCAGAGACATCGGTTTGCCTAATTAGGCAACAGCATTAGGTTATTTCAAGTCATGCTGTCCGAAGCAAGACGTTGACTTTTCATCTCTGAGGCCGTATGGAGATAATTTCCATGTTAATTCCCTCCGGAGAGAAAACAGAACTGCGGAAATACAACCGAGAAGCGTGATATCGGAAGATATTATAGTACATCATGTGCTGTAACGCTTCCGCCCGTCCAGACAAGGCTGGTTCGAGTGGCGTCCATCATGCAGCAAGCACGGGACATCCCGCATAACATGTTGAAGCTCCAACGTTTCCCCCGCTCAGAGCAGGGTCTCAAGTCCCGGAGCTTATCAGTTAGCTGTGGGATAGCTTCAGTGTAGCATTTGGGTGAAAACGGACCATTGGCCTTGAAGCAATACCATAACGCTATATGAGCGATATCAAAGCACTTGATCCTGTGACCGGCCACTCACCAGATATTGTTATCCGTGAAGGCTGGTTCATTATCCGCTCACCGTCATTTGACACCACCTGGTGGCATGGCACACGAAACAAAGTGCACAAAAAGCTGATATGCAGGGTTGCGAGCACATTTTGATAGGACGAGCCGAACAGACAAGTGCGTGAAGTGCCGACGAGGGGTGGCAGCCAAACAGATCGCCCCCATCGATAGGGATCAAGCCAAGACTCGAACGTGGTGCTGTGATTTGCTACATGGCGGGGTAGCAGCGATTATCGTGCTCCATCAGGATGTTGTTCGTTTGTGGTAATAGGATCGTGGGGTTGATGCTTGTTACGACAACTTGTGTTGTTAAATAGCCACGTTCCCCTCGTTGGCAAACTTGGTAGGCCTCGAAAAGCACTTGCATTGAAATGAGGACGATATACAGCTGCGTTGTGCTTGTCTAGTACAGAGAAGACAAGTCGAATCTGCCCTCCTTAAACCCCATTCTCTGCTTGTGAATGGACGACAGTCAGCAGTGGCCTCGCATAAGCATGTGTGAGCACGGCCGTTTGAGTTGTGGCAGCAGATCACTGTGCGATGATCTCTTCGTAAAAAGTCCGACCTATGCGGAATGATCGGCGCTTCTAGTCGTGGACTGACGACACATCGAAGAGGGGTTTTGTTGGTGTTGATGTGTACAGCCACTGTTAATGGAAAGTTTTAAGACTGTGACCAACGTGTCAAAAATAACTAGGCAATACACTGAGATGGATTCTCACGAATTCAATTGCGTGGTATTTTGTCCCTCATGCTGCTGATGATCCGCCAGCTTCATTCTGTTAAGGTGGAGTATATCAAAAGACTTGTATGCATCCTGCCAGGGAATAGCCTGCAAATGCTTCGATGTAACCAAGCTCAAAATTGTTGCCCTCAATCGGCTTTTATCCATATCGAGACGAAGCACGTTCTTGATCGTTGCAAAAGGACATGATAAAAGTGGGACATCAAATTAGACCAAAAAACGGGCCAAGGAAAACTGCCGAAAGTAAATCCTGGACTGAGTCTAATGACTCAAGTACCGTTCCGGGGAGTTGATCATTATCGGTGAGTCGGGAAATAATGATGTTAGTTGTTGCTTAGGTCGAGGGATTTCGATAAACTTCATGGGGTCTTGCAGCATGATTTGCAGCTGGTGGATTGTTGTGTTATTGAGGCTATAGAGACCTTTTTTTTTTTTTTTTGATATATGTACAAGGCTCGAGCTTTGAATTGAGTGCAAGAACCGCTTGGCTCTGCCGTTTCAATGTGACTCTGGGCCAGAACTTCTCAGCTTCCATGGCCATGTCCATCCATGTCTGCGTCGGCCTGTGCCCTTGTCGTGCAGGGCAGGTTAGCGAGCCTGGCCTATGTAGGAAACAGTTGACCAATCCATGTTGTCCTAAAACTTTTTCCCCTTGAGCCAGCTCAGGGCCTTTCCCACAATGGGTAGCCCGTGGCGCCCACGACGTCAGTGAAACCTCTTCCAAGGTATCGGCCGCCATTTCAAAAATTAAGAGAGGCAACCTAGGAATTAACCTTTGAGAAGGCGATTGTTTGGCTGATATGTCCGTCTTGGTCCGGCAAATGTCTGTCGGAGTCTACCGAGAAAAGAGTTTCTCTCGACTGTGCTATCTAGACATTAGCGATGATAATTACCGGGCATGAGGCTGCAATTAATAGTGATGCCCTTTTTCTGGCATTGCGGAGAAGCCCTACAGTAGGAGCATTTGGAACAGTACGGCAGAGCCAGGGTGTACCCTGGCCAATACTTGCTTGTCTTGCAGAGCTTGTAAGCGATGGCGTGCGCACGCGATGTGCTGCATTTGTTCTTATTATCGATGTATTATCGAGACGAAAGCACCAAGAATCATTTCATTCCAAGCTGCAACTGGCTGGACTCTGTGATATCTTGAGATAAATGAACCACTGGAAACCCGAGAAAGTTCAGAGATATGTCAGCATTTCTGCCAATGATTCAGAACATCCAAAGAAAAGTCCTGTCAAATCAAAGACCTTGTGACGAATGTGGACAAAGACTTTGGTCCCTGCCAATTACTTGCCTTCTTTCGCCTCGTCTCATCTCTGCTAAAAAGCAGGGTTCACACAGTAGGACGCACGGCGTGTTTCATGGTGGAGCATGTGACTCCTCTTCCATCGTCCGGTCGTTTTTACTTGAGAAAAACTGCGGCGCAAGTTTAAGACGGCGCAGTTTTCTAACGGAGATTTGTACAGTACCTTCTGAAGTCTCGAACCTGATGATTATTCCAATGGAAATGGTACTTGGCTCCAAACTCAATGAATGTTTACGACGGATTCGTAGGTAGATCGTAGGCTTATACGTAGACCAGCCAGCTAAGCAGCTCAGCATAGCGCCTCATCTTAACCATGGATGACAACCTTGTTCCTGGGTACCTGATCCGTTGGTATTCAAGACGCCAAAATCGTCCAGAAACGGAATCTAATCTGGCAAACGATCCACACAGAAGGCTTAAACATCCAGAACGAAGTCGTCGTTAGATCTTCTATCACAGAGTCATCATTGACCATGGAACTTCAGCTCTCATCAGCACAACTCTTCAATTCAGCCAAGACTCCACTGATATCCTCTTTAACGCGCCTTTAGCGCGCATCCTGGAATAGGCTGCCCCTAACTGCCCCAATCACGACCCATTTATTGGCAGCTGGAGCCCTGGGATCATGCGAAAACTACAGTGGATTCCAGCACTCAAAAAGCGTCAGATACAGCCGCGCAGAGTACAGTGCGAGCTTTGGTCCCCCGCTATTCCCGTTCCCGTCCATCCATCCACCCTTCCTTCCATTATCCTTTTTGCGTTCGGCCACTCCATTCCTTTCTGTTTCCTTTTCAATACCTCGATTCTTCCACAAGCACGAGCCTGGCTTTGACAGCCAAAAAATCTCCTACCTCCACCACCAACAACCCTACCTTTTTACCTTGCATTACCTTTTTTTCCTTTACCGTCCAATATTTTGTATCTATCCACTTCCAGAATTCCACTGTAAACCACGTCGTAACCAGTCAAATTCCGTTGCAACATTACCTGCTTTCTGCGGCCCCTCGGCCGATCCTAGCAGGTTTTGCTTGTTGAAGTTTGACTTGACTTGACGGTAGTTCCCCTCTTCTATCGCCGCCCTTATCATTTGATCATAGCCTTGTCTTGCCGTGTTTTGTTCCGTTACGACCGTTCTCAATTCGAATGCACATGTCGACCTCGAACTCTCTTATCGCAACGGCCCGCCTCCCAACTTTACCTTCTATCTTTCCGAGATCCGATCTTCTGCTCGCCGTATCGTGTTAAGAACGACCGAGACGCCATCTCGCTCGAGTCGCCGACTTTCAGTACCAAGCCCTTGACTTTGAAAGGCTTGTCCCGGCTGCCGGCCCTGTTCCCACGTGGTTCTCGGGTTCGACAGACTGTGGCTGCAAGACAAGTCGTTGCGCATGCCTCGCGCTCCAGGTTCGAGTAAGCGACAGCAAGGCGCCGCCAATCATCGCGACAATCGCCATGAGAATGGGGTTGTAGGTCCTGCCAAGCGTTCCAACGACAAGAAGGGCTCTGGCCAGCTCGACAACTCCGCCCGACGATCTGATCAAGGTGCTTCCGCAGCCCCTGGACAGTCGACGCTCGTCAACGGTCACACCAACAGCCCGTACAAGCAGTGTGTCTATGATGCATCCAACGACTCCCGAAACGACGACCACCGCCGCTCCTCTCTCGACGCCGTCTCCGAAATGTCCTCCGATTCATCCACCACCAATGGCCTCAGTGGTGTCGACGCTGGCCATCGCCAGATCGATGTTAATGCCATGAAGAACGCTGATGTCCACCGCGACTCGGGTCCGTTCGACCTCGCAACCACTGTCCTCAAATCACTCCCTATGCAGGACACACTCGCTATTCTCATTATCCTTATGCATGTCCCATCGCTCTCTCTTACCGTTATATACACCATCTTCACGTTCCTTACCTTTGTTCCTCCTGTTACCACCAGCTCCGGCATGAATATTAACCTGGCCGAGATCTTCGATGGCAACTCCACCATGCCCTCTCTTGTGACTGTTCTATGCGTCGATTTTTTCTTCCTTCTGATATGGCTCTTTCTGTGGGGTCCGATCCAGGATGCTATCTTGGATTTTGCGAAGCCAGTTATTGCTATTACTCTAGGAGGAGGAACGAGTGCAAGAGATGGAACTTCGAGGGGGCTTACCACGTGCTTCATGTGGGTGATAGGTCACCATTTGCTCCGGGGGACCAAGACCCATTGGGGTCGTGTGGCTCGCCATATACCAGAGCATTGGCGGCTGCCCCATGTCTTCAGCAATTCACTCGAATCTACTTCAAGCACATACGATAAAATGAGTGCCTATGGATGGGTGCGAAGTGTTCTAGCTATACATATCCTGACCCAAGGCATCGTTCGATATATTCGAGAATGGTACCTACGGCGTGAAAAAGCCAACGCTTCCGTTGGCGCCAGCGATCCAGAGGCCGGGAAGCCACCCAGCGTGGCTGGTGATACGGCCAATGAAGGAGGGTTTTCAACGCCTGATACTGAAGCAGGATTATCGACGACGTCCACGGTACCTACAAGCAAAAAAAGAAGAAAGCAAAGCACCCAAGTTCGTCTTCAGCAGCCACTATGGGCGGCATTGGCGAGCACTAAGATTGTGGTGGTGAAGGAGTACGAGTTATCCCATGCGGCTTCAGAGTCAGCTGGAACTAATGCTACCGATATTCACAATCTTGGCAATGCTCCGTTCAACAATCAACCTAACCAAATTTGGATCTCCTATATTGGCAGCGATGAAGTATGTTTTAACACTAGCTATTTTCCCGAAATCGACGACGACGAAACACGTTCGGTGGAGTCCTCAGGTGAAGATTCGAGACCAGCCAACATCGACACCTCTAAGCCATTCTATGTTAGAGTCAACAATGCTGTTTGGCAGCCTACACGCATGTTTCCCATCGAAGAGTCTCCCGAAGAGTCTCATGAAGGCGTGCGGTGGACAGGCGATATTTACGGACTCAGACCCGCATCCAAATATGTCTGTGAATTCGTTGATAGCCAAACTGACGAAGTTCTGTTCTCAACCAGTATCAGGACTGTTCAAGCCACTCAGCGCGAAGCGGATGGTGTACCACCACCTGTCGTCAACGGCCAGCGATCTCTTCATCCGGACTCTCCTGCCACGACATTGAGAACATCGATTGCCGCAGTTGAAGCCAAGCTGAGCGAGGAAAAGTCCCGTCTCAAGAATCTGCGGAAAGAATACAAGAACCGCGCCAACGCTCTGCGAAAGGACAACGAGTTGACAGACAATCAGCTCTCATCGGCTGGAAACCACGACGAAAAGTATCGACAAAAGATTCGTCAGCAAGAAACGCAGAAAGCCCAAGCAGAGCGTGACACTCAGCAGCTTACTGAGCAACTCAAGAACTTCGACACTGCTCCTGAACTTGCCGAGCGAAAGAAGAAAGTTGAGAAGCAATACAGCAGTGAGAAGAAGATTTTTGAGGCAGCACAGAAGGCTTTCAAGGAGTACAAGTCTGGACTTGAGAAGGAAATCAAAGCCAAGGAAGTCGAGAAGTCGAACCTCAACACTCGTCGAAACAAGGTTGCCACGCGTATTGCCAAGGTCGAGAACGAGCTTGCCAACATCAACGATGCAAACAACCGCGGTCTGGACGAGGCGGAGCGACGCAACCAAGAGCGTTCACACTGGCAAGGTCATGTCGCCGGCATCGAAGCTAACTACAACGAGCGACTGGCTCATGTTCGTGCCAATAACGCTGGTAAGAGCGAAGAGATTCGACACTTGCAGATGCAGTTGCAGAGTATGCACGAGTTTATGAGCTCGGGCAATGGCATGTCTTACGATATGATGCCACCTCTCGACGCTGGTCACCCACACCTTGGTCCGCCTTTCCAGCCTACAGCTTCGAGTACTTGGAACCCTGATCCTACGGCTCCCCCTCATTATCCTACCGGTCTCTGGTCCGCTTCAGACAATATGCTCCCTTCGGCTTCGGCTCCCACCCTTCCGTCTCTGTCCCCTTGGCAGCCTCCCCCAACCGCCCCACCCTTCGAGCCGCGCATGAATCGCTCTCGAGGACGTAGCTCAAGCATGCTTAGTAACATCAGCGGCTTTACGCAGTCCAGCGGCGAAGAATACGCATCTCCGCCCATGGATTCTCACCGGGTTAAGCACATCTGGGCGAGTCGCACCAGGGCCAGCGGTGGCGGTAGCAGCGGCAGCGGCAGCAATGGTGATCCGACAAGCCCCAGGTGAGCGTACCATCGGCATGTCTGTGTTCGGATCGGGGATTTGACTGGCTTGCATTAGGTGATCTATGGCTGTGGCAGAAAGTCGGTGGCTGTTCGGTTCGATTTTGGCAGGCTTAGCTGTTGGATAGCGCTTAGCGAATAAAAGTAGTGCCTTTGTTATATTGCTTGTCTAGTACACAGTGATATTTTGTTCGCCTGTGAAGACTATTTACTTAGTATGCATATGTTAGTCCTGTCAAATCCCTAAATCTCGAGAGGTGAGTCTTGTAGTTGTTCCACTATGACTGTCATTGTAGCCAACAAACATCAACAACTGTCTGATACTGGAATAAAAACTTGTATATTCTGATATTATCCTATTTTTTGGCTGGGAGTTGAGGAGCTATGGTAACTTCCTGCTAGTCACATCCGTCAGTCAAGGGTCGAAGCAGAGTATGTTAGTACATCGACGCGCACTTTGTGTCTGCTTGCACCGCATCATCCTGAACCGTAGAGTAAACTGATTCATCCTCTGGAAAGAATCTACGCAGTATATGAAAGCCGGTCTAGATCCGCGTTCATAATTTTAAGTGCTTTCGACAAGGGCCATGCCAGATTCCAGCTATCATCAATATACTGGCCATCAGTGGGATGATAGGATGGTCGGGCCATTTGAGCAAACGAGGTAGTCGCGCTTTTAGACACCTGATTAGGAATTTGGTGTTCGGACGATAGAGAACCGTATGAGGGGCATTGCGCATAGTGTCTAGGTACACAAATATTAGCATTTCTTGGTTAGGCGGATATTTGTCAATGCATTTGGGCGGCCGGGGTTCGAGTCGTGGTATTGCTCTTGGCAAACGAACGAGACCGCTGTGAGACTGTAGCCAGCATGGTTTAAATGTTCTGGGTATTTGTCGGGGTGTTCTGATGCGGTTGTTGTTCAGTCATGGTAGTAGGAGGGTGAAGGTGAAGAAGCAAGATCATGTCGCCTGACAGCGTCTATCAAGAGCTGTCCCAACCAGCATTTCCTGTTGTCTCTCGATCGGCAAGAAACCTCTATTATCCGCATAGCTTCTTTAGGTGGTCTCTATTCGTAATTCTATGAACGAAAGATCTCTTCTTCAAATTGGCACATCTCACCCCTTGATGAGTCCCGAAACCCAATATTAACACTCAAGCTTTATCGCCGAGACAGTTTGTCACGCGCCCTCTTCTAAGTCCCGATGTAAAGCTCGCAAGACGAGAGTAACAGTGCATAGAATAATCAGGCAAGAGCAGCATTTACATAGTATCATACCGTCGCATGACATACATAGTGGGCCACGCGGAATGCTGTGTTGACGATACGGACTACCTAGTTTACGACATAAATCTACTCTTTATGCTCCTAAATTGGTTGCGATTCAATGGCGAAACAAAGCTTTAATTAAGTGTGCTTCAAATCAGAGAATTTTATATAATTTGACATACTCGACAATGGTGGTTCTTTTTTGAACACGCTTACACGATGAAAGTATGAGAAGCTATGATGACGAGTGATTGCTAGAGAGCCCGGCGCTCAAACCCAGTGCATTAAAAACGAGGAAGGAGGTTCTCTTTCACTATTATCACGAGTAATAAAGGGTCCAAAGATATACAACAAGAACATGTCGAGATGGACCGGGTATGATAAATATGATGGATGTAGTGGAATTCATGACATGGCAAGTCTGATACAGTGAGGAGACATCTTCAATCACAACTCAATTGAGAAGAACATGAGTAAGCTAGCAACACAGAAATTTGTTCCTTACCCTAGCGAAATGACTCGGTTGCTAAATACTTCGTATTTTGTTTACATTCAATGCGAGTCTTGTCAGTGAAAGAAAAGGGGTCGCAGCATCCTACCCTGAACCGTCAGCCACACCCCTATCGCGCCACGCAGGTACAACGCCACATGCCCGCTAGTTGTCCAGCGGCCTAGGAGACGACAGCTCTCAACACAACAACTTGAAGGTATCCTGCGCAGTGCCGTTATGTGGTCAAGGTGACCTTGTTCCCCTAGTCATAGTCGCCGGGAAATGAATTCAATACCGTCATGGATTTCGTGAGTACCTTATCACCAGCTATTGCTGCAACTAGGACATCCAGCTAACTGTCTTGCATAGTGGTCGCGCCTATTGAGCCCTCTCTCATCTGGGGGCTCCCGCAAGGACCTCGGACAGGATCCCGCGAAACGACTGCACCGATTTGAGAAGCAATATAGCCGATTACTAGTGAGGCACCAGTGGAAGTTGTCCTTAGCCGACAAGCACTAATCACCATAGTCCGCTTGGAGAGCGACGTCCAACATATCTCGAGATAGCGACGCTGCTGAAACCCTGGAAATCCGCCTTCAAGAACTCACCAATATCCTTAGCGACGAGAGCCGACGACCGTTACCGCACCCATGTATCCAATACTGCTCGATCAAGCAAATTTATGTCCCTATTGGCAAGATCGCTACGACTTCGTATAACGAATGGATCATTAAGGAGGCCGTCCTTTTCTTTGCGACTCTTATCGAAAGCGAGGAGGAAGCCTTTGTCGAGAACCAGACCTTTTCCGCCAGTCTCACAAACCTACTCGTGCGAATCACCGGCCTCAACAGCGTGCGACTGGGCCTCGATACCGAGTCGCGCGTCGTCGAACTTGCCTTCAATATCACCACCAAGATTCGGCTGGACCCAAGTATACTCCCAGCATGGTTCAAAACGCATCGCGGCGTAGCGCTTCAGAATAGGGAGAAGAATGACGCCCGCGACGCATTTGTCGGGCGGACGCAAAAAGCCGACTTTCCTCTCTTTTATATCCTCATGGATTACATCCATCATGAGGGAAAAGTAGGCGACTTTGCGCGAACAGGATTGCTCTACATCATCGAAGCAGCGTCGAGTTCAGGGCCCTTGGAGCAATGGATTGTCGAAAGCGACCTGTCAACATTGATGGCGACAGGTCTTGGCGCCTTGTATAGCCAGCTGAGTCGCAAACTAGTCGTTGATCACCTTCCTCACAACCTACCCCCTATCCTCGCATTCTCCGATTACGAACATCCTACATCCAACTACGAAGTCATTAGCTCATGCTCTCCCGAGTTTCAATCTCATCTCGAAACTTTTCTCTCACACTTATTGTTCTGGCAAGACGTCTTGAACCACTGTCGGTCGGTCGAGGTCAAGTCGACTCTGTTGGAGCACTTCCAAGTTATTTTCCTACAACAGTTATTGTAAGTTACCTCACCCGTCGATTGGAACCATACTGACAGATTAGATACCCTTCGCTGCTTGAATCCTCTGATATTGACGGAGGTTCATCGGTGGCCGTTTTGACTTATCTTCGCCGTATCTTAGAATCTCTCGACCACCCTGACATGATCAACCTTATCCTCCACTACCTTTTAGCACTACCTGATAACATTGCCTCCGCCCGACCTGGATCAAGCTCTTCTGTCAGTAAGGCTCGCAAGCGAAAATCGATGGATCTAGCCACGATGTTGGCGGAAAGGGCAGAACCCGCTGCGACACCTCTGCTCTTCAACCTAGTCGACCTCATTCTCGCATGCTTGAGATCACGGAACCAACAAACGATTCATGTTACTTTACAATTGGTGTCGGCTATTCTCAAGCGACATCACCGTTACGCCATCATTACTCTTCTAAGGACTGATAATGTGCCGGTTCAAAATGCCACCCGAACTGTTGGTGCTCAAGAGCAAGAAGTGGAGTTCTTTATGTCGTTGGCGGGAACAATAGGCGGCGAAGATGATTTTGACGAAGTATACCAGCTTGTACTTCGAGATACTATGACTAAACTTGAAGCTCACCCTTGTTCATTGAAGCTTGTCGCACCAAGGGCGTCCACGGTGAATCAAAGACTGCCCGATAGTCTTCCGGGGGCGCCCAAAGATGTCGGAGACCACACTCTTCGACCGGACGACCCTCTTCTCAACTCGCTGTTGGATCTTCTGGAGACATTCTTCGTCAATCAAGTCGAGACAAACCTGTCTGTGACAGAGACGCTTGTTGACTTGGCTGTCTGCGGTTTTATGAAGATCGAAGGATGGCTAACGCGCAGTCCGAGCTCTTATATTTATGATGAACCTGAGAAGCAGAAACACGTGCGTGAGGGTGAAGAGGGCGCAGAGAGCGACGAAGATGAAGACTTTGAAGATTTGCCATCCCCAACTGCGGTACAAAAACAACTTCAAGCTATGGAACAATGTCGCCAACGACCGCAATGGTCTCAAGATTCATTACCACGCGTTTACAGTGTTCTCAGAAAATTGGAGGAACAAGTAGCTTCCTACAAGAGAAGTATCCCCCGGTTTGATGAGCTTGTGCAACAACGACGCGACGCTTTCAGGACTGCGGATGCAATGTTACACCATGCGGGTCCCACACCAAGGCCGACTCCGATAAGTGAGGACCCCCCTGATCGGCCCAGCTTTGAAGAGCCATCACGCAATACATCACCATCCCGTCCATCAACATTGGAAGGTCTAGCGCACCGCCTGTTGTCCGAATTGGGAACTCCAAGCCGCACTGGCAGCCCGCGAGGACGTAAGGAGCTTGGCCGTACTCCTGGAAGTGGAAACGTGACGCCGGGAAAGTCTGGCTTCAGCTCTTCAAAGGAGACGTCTCATAGTAGGGGACGAGGAACTCCAGGACGAAGCCACTCTCCGGGTAGGATGCAGGATACTATCGACCCAGCACAGAAGGCTAGGGAGGAGGTCCTTGCTCGACAGATGGCTGAGTTTGCGGCTATGGACCAA
This sequence comes from Fusarium chlamydosporum, assembly GCA_014898915.1. NCBI lineage: Eukaryota > Fungi > Ascomycota > Sordariomycetes > Hypocreales > Nectriaceae > Fusarium > Fusarium chlamydosporum. Next base: position 195,922 of record JAAVUD010000015.1, on the reverse strand, counting down.
ACTATCCTGTCTAAGAAGGTGGGATTACCGGAAGTCAAGGTTGAGCCTATTACTCTCAAGTTTGAAGAAAAACCCGCGCCCGAACCCACTGAAGATGCAGTTAGGGAAGAGCATGCCGAGGAGGTCTCTACTGAGCAGGATGGCAAGAAGGACGAGACAGAGAGCCCTATAGCTGAAGCTGCCGAGCAACCTATCCCCGAGGTCAAGGATGAAGAAGAAGCGAAGCCTGAAGGTGCAGATATTGAGCCCGAAAGTGCAGAGACTGAGCCCGATGCCTCCGAAACCAAGCCTGCTGAGGTCAAATCTGAATCAACTGAGCCAGCCAAACCATCCGAGTGTGATGATGATGAAGAAGATCCAAAGACCACCGAAATCCCCAAGGAAAGCGAGCCTACCAAGGAGCCAGAATCTCAAGAGCCGGAAGTCAAGGAAGCCGAGACGGAAGCTGAGACGGAAGAATCTGAAGCGAAAGAGTCGGAGGTAGAGGTGCCTGCAGCAAAGGATTCGGAAACCGACGAGGCTGAGGCACAACAGCCCGAGACCAGCGACGCTGAGGTCAAGGACGATGAGGCTGAGGAATCCAAGGTTGAGACTCCTCGACCGAAAACTCGACACTTCGAAACCCCCGAGCCCGAGACCCCTCAGCCTAGAGAGCTGAGAGAGAATACGACGACTGTGTCAGTCTCTCATGTTGTCACAAACGTTATTATCCTGCAATCCTTCCTCTTCGAGCTCGCTGCTCTCGTACAGGTCCGAGCAGGCTTGTTTGATGAGGTGCGATTTGTGTAACGGTAGAAACTGGGTTAGAAGGTGCATTAATTGGGGCGAGAACGACAAGATTCTCACGATTCATGAGCAGATGGCATTGGTGCGATTGTTTGATAGACTGGGAGGGAAGGAAGGAATATTTATATAATGGATACCGAGACCGTAGACTCGGGTCTGGTTAAACGTAACAATTCTCGGAGCTTGTGGTTGTGAATCGTAACTTCGTGTATTCATGTGAACCCAACGCCGTCTATATATGCTTGTATATATGTATGTAACATAATGTTCAAATTTATGGGTTAGTTTCATCCCATTCTATCCATCTTCGTATCACACCATCAACAGCTTTGATTCCTTCTCTTGTGGCTTCCACCTCAAACCATTCGCGATGCTCTCTACCACAAGCATCACACTTAGCCGCCTCCTTCTTGAGACCCATCCCTGTAAGCTCAATGTGTACCAAGCGCTCTACACGGTGTACATGTTGCGTCATATGCGGGACCACACCCGAGGATTCTTGTGAACCAGGGAGGTAAGGGTAGTATCGCAAAATCTCAACCTCATGACCACACTGTCGCTGCCACTGATTCAAGCGGCGCTGCACATTAGCTGCGCGACCGATCTTGAGAAGCATGGTGCTTCGAGAGGTAGATGGATCTGAAGCTGCGAAACTGCGTACTGTGGTGCTTGCGCTTCGAGACCGCGATTGGTGATTCGGTGACGGGGGCGATAGAAGCGAACGGGCGGCATCAACGGGCGCAGCAGATGTAGACTGGGATGTGGGGGTGAGCCAGAACATGTATATGAAGCCGGGCTCTTCTCCATTGCCAAACGGACGGGCCAGTTCAGCCATTAGCGCCGAGGCGGTAGCGGCGTCGAGAGAGTCGGGGATGAAATCCTTGATCGTCGCTGTTTGAGAGCTTGTTGATTTGCGTGGTTTGCGGGAAGATTTGCCAAGGGATGTGTTTTGTGACGGGCTGAGGTTTTGGTTGGAGTTGTGCTTTGGCGGTACGGGCATAGACGTTCGTTGCACGGGGCGTGGTTGCGGTCGTGATGGTTCTTGACTGTCTTCAAGAGGAATCGAAAAACAGAAGCAACATGACAGAGACTGCTTGGCCTGTGGTCTCGGGCTCGAAGCACTTGGTCTGCGGCCCGAATCGACCCTCTCCTTCCCATGTTTCTTCCTCCCGTCCAGATCAACTAATCCCAATCTATCCGTCAACGTATCCAAGCTCGTGCGCCCTTCCAAAATCGGTGTTGAAGTTGCGCGAGGTCCAGGGCTTGAATGCGCAGACATATTGGCCTGTTCGCGGTGTTGCCAGCAGTAAAGACTCTCATCGCGCGGGTCAGGTGTGATGGGACGTCCGCGCTTATCGGTCTTGGGAGTCTGCTGGGCGACTGCTCGTCGACATGGTCTTCCGTTGGATGTTAGACCTCGACATGTTCCGTCTGCGAGTTTGGAATCGGAGCGTCCGAGGTAGGACTCGGGAGTATTTGCGACAAAGGGCATTGTTTTGTCGATACAAAGAGCGGTGGGAGCTAGTCAAGATAATGTCTTTGGAATATATCGAGGAACAAAGACTGTATCGGGAAGAGTCGAAACTATGGGGGGAGAGGTTGTATGTAACAAAAATAGAGCAAGGTGATTCAGGGACGGAAGAAGGGATGATGAGGAATGATTCAAGGCCAAGCAGGGCCTGTTGGGAAGCTTGGTTTTTTTCACATCTTCGCTTGACCTTCCTTGTGGTCACGACCAAGGCTGAAGGCGGCTAGGGAGGGAGGGAGGGATCCATGATAATGATGGAGAAGAGCGGAAGCTAGGTAGGTAAGTGGAGAGAGGGAGGTCATGAGTTGACAGGTGGCTGTGCGTGGCTGTGTTGGAGGCGTAAGCTGAACCGAACAAGAAGAAGTAGCCCTTTTGTAGGTGGCTAATCACTTAGACGCCTCAGAAATTGACCATCATTGAATATCTGACGGTAATTTGCATTATTTTCTTTTGATGCTGATGGTTTGGTGGTAGCAGTCAAACGACGATGTCTTGTTTGGTGGTGGTACTCGATGTTGATCTGTGCTATTTTTATCAGATGAAACGTCATTCTCTATCCACGGTTGATCCCTGAAAGATTGACAGGGAGCTTTCCTGAAGAAGAAACTTTGTCGCGCCTTGGATACGGTACTGGACCTATTGCCAGGGAGCTCAAAGGTAAGGCAAGGTCATGATTCAGGGACCAGATGGATGCGTTCATTCGCGACAGTTGCGTGGGAGTAAAGACAACAACAGCTCCCCACTCTATGACAAGTAGCAAATGAACCATGTGTAAGGATGCGATTGGTATAAAGCGAGCAAGTAAAAAATAGTGATAAAGCAGTTGAACGTTGTGATTGAACACCGAATAAATCCGTCCTTGGGAACTCATGATGCTAGAACCAGCGCCCATACCAATAGGTACTGAGAAGCACAACTTATAACGCCTGCCAGAAAAGAGAACCTTGATAAGCAACGATAAAAAGCCATTGACTGATAACGCCAGATCCCATTTGTCTCAATTTGCACCCGGTGCACACCTCGATAACCCTGATGGACCTGTCCCTGCAGGCCCCGCCCAAATCAACAGTTACGCTTCCATTCTAGACTGATGATGCTGGAGAAGATGGGCAGGATGTCTCTTCTGGTGATTCCTGGCTCATAAAGTTAAAGCCGACAATACCTTCGGCCACGATCCTGTCTTGCCCTGTTGCGAGGCGTGAATAGATAGAAACACGTCGCCCGATGATCCCATCACCTCCGACTTCAAGTGATAGTGGGCCTTGAAGTTGTGATTCGACAAAGTCGTTTGCTGTTGGAGGTGTTTGGAGTGAAAATTGGCGAAAAAGGCCACAATCGCTCGCGTTTCTCGTCAAATCGCCGCTGGAGCTTAAGGCTATTAGGATAGAGTGCGTTTTAAAAGTTAAGAGCAACTCACTGTATGACTACATATAAATCAGAGAGCCCTTTTATGCTACACTCTTCGTTTGGAGTGAGTCTTGCGTGTGTGGCGCTTGAGCTTGCTGGACTGCCGGGCGTATGGAAGGCGAGATCACCGCATATTCTCGATGAGAAGGAGTCGACAGGAGGATTGAGGGAAACGAGAGCACCTCCGCGAGGACGATTCGTGTTTTCAGGGCCGCACATTTTGTTGAAGAGTGTTGATTATATGGTATTAGGTGTATGTTGATGTTGGATGCTGAATTCAGGTGTACAGAGTATGATAACAGATGAATCCTAACAGCATCAAGGGAATGATTGTCTTAAGTGTAATAAGTGATCAAACAACACCTTTATGGCCTACCTATTTCTATAGTCGACCTCTAGGTAACTAACTTTAGCATCTTTCTCATAGTCTCTCACCCAAAAGTCATGGGTTATTCCGTCAAACCTGCTCACATATAACAAACCAATCACAGCTCACCAACACCTAGCGCTGTTCCCGAATCGGGTAACTTTTGGGTGAGCAAGTTTGAGGGGAAATGCTCTCGAAACAACAACAGTTGAACCAAGTACCTTGATGAACAGGCAACTCACCTATTGACCACCTAACTAACTACCCTCAGTTTACAGCTAAAGATATTATTAATAACTATCATCTCTGACGCAATCTATCTCCCATCATGCTCCTTCCCAAGATCCCGCTTCTACCCCTCCTCCTCATCAGCTCATCTTCATTCTTCTCTTCCATCAACGCTGACCCTGACCCTAACCTTACTTCTGAGAGTAATCAAGTCTATATTGCCCAGCCCGATAACATTCACTCTTATTCAGCCATGTCTGTTGGAACCTACTCTCTTCCGGCGTTGCCGTACGCCTATGATGTGAGCCCAACCCTACTAGCCGTCTAACCATGAAGCCATCATGAACATCCAAACTTACCAAACTACAGGCTCTTGAGCCTAGCATCTCTGCTCAAATCATGGAGCTACACCACTCCAAGCATCATCAAACCTACGTGACAAACCTCAACGCTGCCCTCAAGAATTACGCCACCGCTACTTCAACCAACGACATCGCCGGCCAAATCGCCTTGCAGTCAGCCATCAAGTTCAACGGTGGCGGTCACATCAACCACTCCCTCTTTTGGGAGAACCTCTGCCCCTCCAGCTCCCCTGACTCGAAGCCCGACAGCGCACCCAAGCTCGGTGTTGAGATTTCCAAGACGTGGGGCAGCATCGAGGCTTTCCAGGAGGCTTTCAAGAAGACTCTTCTGGGTCTCCAGGGTAGCGGCTGGGGATGGTTGGTCAAGGATACACAGGGCTTGCGTATCGTCACGACCAAGGACCAGGACCCCGTTGTGGGAGGCGAAGTGCCCATTTTTGGCGTTGATATGTGGGAGCACGCGTACTATCTACAAGTAAGTCGTACAGGTTTACCACACAGAATGCAATATTAATATGAGTCTAGTATCTCAACGGAAAGGCTGCTTATGTTGACAACATCTGGAACGTCATCAACTGGAAGACCGCCGAGGCTCGCTTCACTGGCTCCCGAGAGGATGTATTCAAGGTCCTCCGCGCCTCCATCTGAGTCAAAGCTGTGCTTATGGAACGGACAAGATGAAAAAGAGTCATGATGAGATTTGATTCGCTCATCATTTTACTATCTCATTTAACGCCGAGATCGCACAAATAATGAAACACTCAATCTAAATCTATGCCAACGATGCAGTGAAACTCATAAACTCCACAGCAACGTGTTCAACATCTGACACTCAGTCTCGGCTGGCCACCCAAGACCGTGGCCCACGTTCGACTCGCGCAGCAGCATGCCGTGAACAAGTTGACCGCCAAGTCTTCTTTTTCTCTTAATTCATTACACGTCCGACCGTTAACAAAAGTGCTTTTTCCCTCCTCTTTGTTAGCTCGTTACGCTTTTATTATGCGAATATATGCACGCTCCCGTCCGTCAAGCCTAGCAATACGCGTGTTTGTCAACGCCACAAAACTAAATATTTACGCACACCATTGAATAGCGAGTGATCTGAAGCCTCAGTGTCAATTTTTGCACCACCATACTTTATGAGGTTGTAGATATGAAGCATGTGTCTGTACCTGTGTAACACGCCCGAACACAGCAGATGCAATGCTCGGCTTCACGATTCCGCAGAATGGGAAATTAAAAGCTTCAACAGGGCTTAATAAAGGACTTTTGTATAAGGGTCGAGGCCTAGGCCAAGTATAAGTGAACCTGCGCAAGCTGTGGCTGGATGTAACTGTGAGACGTTATACTGACTCTCATGTGCCAGCTCAATAGATGGGTATCCTAATTTCTTTCTCAACAATTAGTCAGATATCTAAACTTGGATGCTCGTAATGTTGATACGGGATCCTTCGGCCTAGAGCATAAGCTGTAATGAAAAATACCCGTCGCTCACGTCTCCGTGAACAAACCAAGGATCAGAATCATGGCATTGCCGGAAGCCGAAGGGTATTTTGACGGGAGGGGGATTAATACGGATAGACGAAACGTGCAACTCGGATGGACACATGCTTCCCATATCCTTTAATTATACCGTGGTATCATTTCCTTGCGGTCTTTCCTGTATCACGACATAACACATCATCAGGGGTTACATGACAACGGATTCGTGCGAGGCCTCATGGGGGAAGAGAATATGTATAAAGAGGGAAGATGGGTTTCAAGAAAAAAGTTGAAAAGGTCAAGCAAGACTCTCTTGTTCAGAAGTGAGACCGACCTCATTCATTTTCGTCGCTCGTTTTTATTGACTCTTACTACTTTCGCTTCTAATTTTTCTACTTTCTGGAGACAAAGAGAAATGTCTCTCCTCGTTCGCTTCGCCCTCGTCGGGCTCTGGTAAGTGTCTCTCTTGTTTGATCAGTCGATGTTTGACTAATGAGTCACAGGGCTTCAGCTGCTTATGCGCAGAGCTACACTTTGACTGTCACTGAGACAGTCACCGGGTGTGCTTCGTCCTGTTACTCTGTGATTTCACAGTGCACCTCGACCGAATACATCGGTACATCCTGCGCCATCGGGCTTCCAACTGAATCCTCGGGTACCGTGTTTGAGACCTCAGCTACTGAGACCACCGACATTATCTCTCTGCCTACTGTTTCTGGTGCCTCGGCCTCTTCTCAGTTTGCCAACTCAAGCGTTGTCACTGGGTCCTACACTTCTACTTCTACCGTCTTTGGATCCCAGACCACCATCACTGTTTCGGAGTCGACTGGTGTTTCGATGAAGTCGAGTGCTCGTGCAGGTGAGACCACGGAGTCGGAGTCTAGCCTGTATGAATACTCTTCTAGTACCCTGACTCTGAGCGAGGTTACATCTGAGAGCCTGACAGATATTGAGACCATCCCTACTGTTGTCCCGAGCGTTGACTCTTCTGCTCTTGCGTCTGGCACTACTGAGTCACCAGAAACCAGTGAGGCTACGGAGGTCACTCAGGGGTCGACTGAACAGCCTTCCGGGTCTGCAGTCCTCAGCACTGAATCGGTTGTTGAGAGCGTCACCACCGATAATGTCGTTCCTCAACGAAGCAAATCTACCCTGACGAAGCAGACTGGCGCTTCTACCATTACTGAGGCAGTCTCCACAACTACTCTGGAGTCGGTTCTCACTAGCCAGATCACTCTCACTGAGAGTGTTTCTACAGTCTATTCTACTTCTACAGAACAGCTCGCTACATCCGAGGAGACCACTGTATCTCTGGGCACTTCATCACAGATCGTGGTTTCTAGCAGCGAGACTGAGCAAGGGTCCGCTACAACTGAAGGACTCACCTCAGTAGCCACCAGTCTTACTCAATTGACCTCTTCCGTCACTCTGACTCGCACAGAGACCCTGTCTGTATCTGAGTCCACGTCTGTATCAGGAGAAACCACTCAGGTCTCTGTCTCTGAGATCTCCAGCACATACGCCTCTACCGGTACTGAGACCGAGGTTGGAACTACCAGCGTCGTTGAGACTATCTCAGTCAAGACTTCAGCTGTTCAGACTGGCTCAACTGCGAGTGATTCAAGCCCTGAGTCTACGAGTGCCGGAGTTTCCACCGGCACGACTGAAGCTATGGAATCGACCACCAGTTCTTGCACGTCGACTAAGCATACCCACGTCTACGATAACACAACCATCATCCACAGCACCGCCCAGATTAGTATCGACTCGTCTGCTCTAGCTGGGTCGTTCACATCGGCACTTTCTGGGGGAACAGAGTACACTTCGGCAACTTCGGATGTAGCAGCGCAGACCACGCTCCCCACTGGTCAGACTGAGATTCGAGGTGCAACCTCTGGGGTTCTTGAGACGACTGGTGGTACAGCTGCCGGCGCAGAGACATCTGCTCCATCTGATACAGCTCCCACAGCCTCCCAGTCCACTCTGTCGGTCGAAACACCCATTTTCCCTCCCTTCGAACCAACCTATCCTCACAACTACGACTTTGGCTCCCCAAGCTCTACAAACGACGGCTGGCCAACCTTTTCGTTCGCCTCAACCGCCGATGCAGTCACAGGCTTTTCGTCCTTCACCACCGTCACCACAAGCAAGGTGACTGGTACTGCTTCTACTTCTGCCGGTATTAAGGAACCTGACTACGAGCCACCTGCGTATGAGCCTCCTTCTTACCGCGAGTCCGCATTTGTTCGAAAGCGTTGGGGTTTCGGATGGTAAGCTGTTCGGTTGGTGCTGAGTTCTTACTTGTTTACTTTCTTGTGATAGACTCGATGTCTTTCTTTTTCCTTTGATTGATTCAATCTTTTTTTGTATCCGAGATACTTGGTTTTGGGGGTAGATAATTGATAGAAAATACATTGGGGTTGTTTTAACTTTCTTCCAAGATGTGAATGGTGAAGGATATCGATTTACAGAACGGTATTGAACTTGTGATGACTATCTTCTACAGGCTATGTATTCCTTTAAGACTGAACCTGATAGGCATCTACTACCACATCTTATAATCTCAGCCTATGCTTACACGTCTCGAATCATTAAGGTCGTGTCGAAGCGCCCTCCTACACCTTCGAGCAGCGTTCTACCCTCCTATAGTCTCCCAGTCCATAGGTTCAACCATCCACTCCCACTCATCATCTCCAGCCATCACCATCTCGTCATCAAAATCATCCGCCCAAGACCTTCCTTGGTTGTCCGTCTCAACTTTCTTCGCCGCAATTCCATATCCAGTTTCCAACCCACCCAAGACCTGCCCCACGAGCCATGTCAGATCATACATCTTGAGCGGAGGCGTCTCTTTATCAGCAACATCCTTCCAGCGATTTCGAAGCTCCTTGGCTTTCCGCAGCGCCATATTCACTTCTCCCTTACCCAACACCTCGTACAGCGGGCATGTCGGATTTTCTAAGGCGACAATGACGTTATCGTGATATTGATGCGGCATTCCCTTTTTACGATTGCTGTGTGGAATGGTGATATCAAAAACTAGAAGGAGAAGAACAATCGCTTGCTCAATCCACACGTAGAACTCGTGGAAGTCCACCTTGAAGTTCCTCTCTGCTTCGCCTACCATGAACCCAGACTGATCCGGGTGCAACGCACGATGGTATGAGTTTTGCAAATCAACATATTTCCAGCGCAGACGCTGACACGCTTGTTCAAAGCGGTGGAAAGCTTGTGATGAGCTCAAGCGCGTCGGTACTGGGACTGACTTTGGTAAATGTTGTGCTGGGGGAGGAGCTGAAGCCGATGGTGGTAGCGGGGATACCGATCGCAATGAAGGTTGCGACGCGGGGCGCGGTGGAGGGGCAGAGTTCTGAAGGCGAGAGGGACCTCCTACGGCCCAGATAGAAGCTTTGAGGCCCGGTGTGCTACCCATGATGTATGAATAAAGTTGAATGAGTTGCGAGGATGTATTACGTGAAGCGTCGCGCAAAGAGAAGAAAGCGTGAAATGGTCCGTGAGCGAATGAAGGAAGCCAAGTAAAACAGAAGCGAGCAGCTTAAAGCTCGTTCGTTATTATGCCCTTTGATATCGTCTCAGCTTGCACGCCTTTGTAAGTTATGCCTTTCATACCCAGCCTTCTTTATTCCTTGTTCGTTATGCGCAGTGCAGATCTGCAAGCGAGAGGTTTCCTTCTGCCACGAGTTCAATCCAATTCTGTTGGTATACTGTTGCTGCTGAAAATAAAGAAACACAGAAATAATTATGCTAGTTCGTGAGCGGAACGATGCTTTGTCGTGATTCAAGCAAGAAATGAGAAATGGTTGAAGGAAAGTAAATTGGGCAAAAGATGAAAGCGGCCAACTCGACTCAATCGATGATTGACAGCCACCAATTCAGAGTCTGTGATTGGCTTGCAGTGGGCGCGCATTAGTTCCGACAGGAGCTGCAGAAAAGGTAAATCTCTCACGATGTACTCTGTAGATATGCAGTTGATGAGTTAAATTAAAGAAAGACATCATGAGCACTATAACTACTTGTGAAGTTTCAGGTTCCCATGGCTCGAGATGAGTTTAGGATATCTAATTTTAGAAGAGATACGGCGGTTAACGGTTGGCTGTGTCGTCAAATAACCGCCCACTGAAGCAACTCAATGTATCCCTTCATCTTCACATCCGTAGGAAGTAGCTTGGAGATACTTAATCAATGTATGTCATAAGCATTTCGGTATCGATATATACGCCCTTCATAGACAGTCCAGACAAAAAGAAGCCTCTGTAGACCTTTATTGTCATCGCCTACTAACCCAACCATTGTCCAGAAATCAATCACACAATCATCATGTTTACTTTGCTCGCCTGACACAAACACATCATAAGCTGGCCCAAGGCGACAGCACTTAACCATATATGCTCCCCAACTCCTGCAATCCAGACCTTTCAGCTGCTGGACGCCCTATTGCACGCTATCCTGATGACCCAACTCAAAAACAACAAAAACCCAACTCCATTATTGACACGTAAGAATTCATCGACTCCTTAGTTCAGGTCGATAGTACAGATACTGTCCTATACCGAGTCGCGGACCTTCTTGGTGGCCTTGGCTGTACCAATATGAGTGTTGTGTACCTGTCCTCGTTAGCTTTGCCATTATCACGACTGAGAAACAAACATACCTTTGTCGCAAATCGAAGACTGGTCAATGTCTCCTTTAGATGTGTCTCAAGAGGCGACACCATGACAAACATCAGAGTCTTGCTGTTACCACCCAAGCTGTACTGCAACAAGTGAGTCAACTTGGAGTTTCGGTATGGAATATGGCCCGATCCTCGACCAAGAGCCTCAATGACATCGCCTAAGCAGCTCAGACTCTTGTTGATATTTTGGGTTTCCTTCATACGATCACCCTCAGCCTGTGAGTGCTTGAGACGCTCAGAACCCGCCAGATCGACGAGGTTCAGTGTACCCTCACATCGCTCTCCTGTAGCAGCGTTCTCTCCAATCAACTTCAGGATGAAGATGCTGTGTGATCGAGACGATCGTTCGTTGGCCTTGGTTGCAGCCACGGATCGGTTGTTCTGCGCCTCCTCAAGCATCATTTCCACGCTTGATGGGCTGTCGAGACGCACGGTTTTGCAGTTTGTGATCGATGTCTGCTTGCGAACTTCGTCATGACGAATTTCCAGCTTTCTGGCTGCAGCTCGGTCGTTAGGTGTCAACAGGTCGTTGAGCTCCTCGTTGTACACCTCAACGAATGAACCCTCCATGGTGTACTCCCAGGACTTCTCCTTGAGCTTGGTGATGGTGTCATAGATCATATGGGTGGCACGAGGGATCATACCATCACTAGAAGACATGGTGTGTGTCTTTCCGGATCCTGTTTGACCATAACAGAAGATACAGACATTGTAGCCGTCGAGTGCGCTTTGAACTAGCTGAGAAATCTCGCCAAAGATCTCTTGGTTCTGAGTACCAGGAACAAAGACACGATCAAACTCAAAGGGGTAGTTCTTTCGTGTAATTTGTCCCAGGCTGCTCTTTTCCTCTGGGCCAGCCAGAACAATCTCGGAAGAGGTCTTGTCATCAGGGAACGACATTTTGGCCTCCTCTCCCTCTCCATTACCCAGAGGGGGTCGCACACGACACATGACTCGAATGTTGCCCTTGAGCTCTTGGTACTTGTTGAAAAGCACTCGGCGCTCCGTCTCTTCCTTTATGAGCTTGTGCTGGGCCTCTTCGGCTATTTGGAGGGCTTCTTGTAGGCGTGCCTCCATATTGGCGAACGAGTCGGACTGGGCCTGGCTGTCCGATTCGAGGAATTCCACATGGGACTTGAGTGAGTTAATCTTGGCCTCAAGTGTCGTGTTGGCTGCAGCTAGTTCGGCAATGTTGGTTTGGAGGGTGCTCTTCAAGGTGCGTTCCCGCTCGAGATCTCCTCGAAGACTTTCTACTAGCGAAGTGGCTTCTTGAAGCTCGCGGTCCTTCTTCTGTCGCTCTTCTGCTAGTTCCTGATGATAGAGTCTCGTCAAGCTCTCAACCTTTTGCTCGTGGTCTCTGGTTTCTTGCTCTTTAAGTCGGTCTAATTCCCTCTTGAGTTCGTCGACTGCTGTCCGGTGTTGTCTTGACATGTCGTCGATCTTTTCCCGGTGCTTTCGTTCCTGGTCGTCAATTTCTCGTTGAAACTCCCACTTTTGCTTCTCCATATCGTGTCGAATCTGTCGCCCTTCTTCCCTTGCCGCATCAAGATCTGATTTCAATGCGTCATTCCTCATGTCGAGCTTCTCTCTGTCGCCTTCCAACTCTTTCACTGGATAACAGTTAATAACCTTCCTACACAGCTCAAAGCAATACCTACCTCGTTTCTTAGCAAGCTCAAGGGCATCGTCGTGTCCTTTTCGCTCACTGAGGGTGGTGTTCACCATCTCCTTGAGTTCTTTGAATTGAGACTCCATGTCCACGACTCGGCCATCAACGTCCCATGCTACATATGATGTCAGATTAGAATCTTTGCTTAAAAAGGACTTGCTTGGGGATGATGGTTTGACAGGGGACTGGAATGTTTTGACGGGTGAAAGGGCCAGTGACTCTTCGAATTGATTCAGCTTTCGCTTCACCTGCTCATTGTTCGGCACTTTCAAAGAGACTGTCTAAGCTCGCTCTGAAGACGCATGTCGAGAGGTGGTGATCTTGTCATTCTGGTCAATTGTACCACGTCGCTTGCAAGGGATGTTGGATATTTGCGATGCCATTGATGATTGTGATGATTGACGTGTCAAGGGGCGGGAAATCGCTTGACTTCCAGGTTCACGGTTCTCTTTGAGGGTCAAATCGTTGAATTTCGAGGTCAGAGAACTATCTCTGATCGTTGACAGGGTCGAAAAGGCTTGTGAAGTTCGTGTCTTATTACGGGGAAGCGGAACGTATGCTTGGGAACAATATAATTGGATTCCTGTCGTACCGTTACCAGCTGGAGGCTCATGTTGTTCTTCTTGACGAATGGCATGTGCTGTGCGTGGACGAGGTGCTTGGCTCTTCGATCGGGCATGAGTAGGTCGTCCGTTCGCTCCATTGACTCCGTTGATTCGAGTGGTCGTCGTCGCCGTCGTTGTCGTGCCATACCGTCCGTTCTGGGTGGCTTTATTAAAGCCCAGCGATGTAGATGCACCGATTCGTGACTGAGTAGTGGAAGGCTGCTTGAGCTAAACACGTATAATTAGCAACTGCGAATGCATATCAATACCGCCAAGACACAGCGTGTGTTTGCTATTTGCCAGCACAAGCCATGGTATGGCAATGATTGGGCAGGGCAGAGTGGTAGCGATCCGAGCTGAGGAGCTAAATCATGCCCTCAGACTTCCTCCGCGACGTTGGTTGGAAAAAGTCGAGTTCGCACAGTCGAAGTGTAATCTTGGAATACCGAACTGGCGTTCGAACCAGAGAGACTCTGACTTACCCCCGAAGACATGCCCGCTAGACTCTGGGGCCTGACGTTTGATCGTGCAGCCGCTGCACCGGCAGTGTATGATGTCGGTTTCGCAGAATACTCGAGAGCGCGTTCGGAAAGAGGCTTGCGCTTAGGATCAGATTGCGCCGCTATATGATGTTAGAGAGCGCTGCCAATTGCGCTGCGATGAATTTACCTGGCTGAGGGATCTCGCGCTTGAGGTTCTTGAGAGCCGACAAGGAGCTTGCGGTCGACGCAATGCGTGCGTTGTGTTGCGATTCGCTCCATTCCGTTAGACCTCCCCCTCCTATCGACATCGACAGCGAAGAAGGTGCGGGTAGTCGGCTCATCTTTGAGGTTCGGAAGGACTGTAAGGGCTGATGGTCAGTGTTTGTCTCAAGTTCTTGACGAAGAGAACAACATACCGAATGCTCCTCCATAGTGAAAACAGTGCGCCCGCGGTTAGAAACACTGAAGAGCACGGACAACAAGGAGCAACTAAGCACTCGTATGTACGGTAATATCAAGAGACGATGCGAATATACGAAAGATAATAAAAACACAAGCAGTAACAGCAAAATGGTCTACGCTCGGTGCTCAGCTCATCGATGGAGCTATTATTATGGTTGATTTGGGAGGATCCTCATGTGGGATAGCTCGGTTGGAGATTGGCGATGCGGAAGCATTAAGTTGTTTATGTCAACACGTTGCTGGGGCGATGGATTAGATCCGCTTTTGAAGACACCCCACCATGGCAGGGAGATTTTGACGTTAACATCATTATCTCTAAGTAGTAAAACCGGTTAAATGTAGAAGAACCGTGGTAACTATTCTGTCAATCCTTGTACAGTTTCTTTTCCATTAAGAATTCTTGGCTATTCAAAGATAAAGGGCTGTTGTTGCATGTAGCGTCCTGGCCAACGTTGGGTCGTCTAAACTTCAAAGTTTGAGCTTACCGGAAGTCATTAAACTCTTCAGAAGCATATATAAATACATATGTGTATTGGCTTGTCTAGTGTCAGACCTGCTTAGCACAGCTGAATGTTAGCTACGAGTGAGTACTAAATAATACTTGGGAATGTTGAAGGAACTTGGTAGCACCCTCCATGCTACTCTAAGTCTTACCCGTACCAACTAAATCGTATTCAACAATTGAACGTATGTTAAACCTATACCAGAAGCACCGCTATGACCTAAAGCTCTCCAGTAGACCGTTGAGAGGCAGCTTCGGAGTTATTCTTGAATACATTGCTTGTATATTGAAGCTCTACAGCTCATCCAGTCTTAGCCAAAACCATCACCATCTCCCGCTGACTCAGCTTCGCACCGTTGACAAGTCTCCCAACGTGGGGGCGACATGTTCAAACATTCACATGTCACTCTCGTCCATCTTATGGCATGACGCTTGATAGCATGCGCTGTCGCAGAATCTGACCTCACACGTCTCATCTGTTCTCGCCATTCTCAACTGGAACGCCTTCTTTCCGACCAGCAAACATAGAAAAGAAAAGCTTCTGAGCTCTCCCATGACTCGATAGCCAACCCCTCCTCTTCTTTTGTCTTGTACCACGCGACCACCAGCACAATGGAGAAATACAGTCAATTTCGCGATCGAGGTGATTTATTTTCTCGAGATTCATTGTCGCTCACATGCTAACATCTGATAGCAACGGGTATTGCGCCCTTTCTTCCCGTCTCGACACCCGCATCAGCTGTCGCAACATTCACCCACGCCGCCCTCTTCCTCTTCCGCCTCCCGTTCTTTATCACATATTTTCTCGGCTACTTCTTGTTCTTCCACTTCCTCCCGCTGCCCGTCATCTTTAGAAAGATTGCTCTTTGGGGTTTGATGGCCATACCGGGAATATGGTGGATTGATCTACAGCTCGACGGTGTCAAGCGTGGCACCCTGGCCGACCAGCCTCGCGAGCGCTTCCCTCACCCCGGTTCAGTCATCGCTGCCAACTTCTCGAGTCCTATTGACGCGATCTATCTCGCCGCTATCTTCGATCCCATCTTTACGATCTCGTACCCTGATACCCGCCGTGTGCAGCGTGTTAGCTTGCTGGGTGCTGTTCTTGCTGCTCTCTCACCTGTGCGAACTGCTGCGCCCGAGAATGCGAAACTCGTCGAGATCAAGGACCTCCTAGCTAACAACCCGGGACAAGTCATCGCTGTCTTCCCCGAATGTGGAACTACCAATGGAAAGGCCATCCTTCCTTTCAGTCCTAGCATTCTTCAAACACCACCCGACGTCCATATTTTTCCCGTTAGCATTCGATACACGCCTTCCGACGTCACGACTCCTGTACCTGGAAAGTGGTTCCGATTCTTGTGGGATCTTCTTTCTCGACCAACAACGTGCATCCGTGTGCGAATTGCTGAGGGCCAGATTAATACGTCTGCTGCAAAGACTAACGGTGTTTCAAGTTCTGTGCCCAGCGAGCTGCGCCAACGAAACGATGCGGGTGCTGGTGTCTCTGCGGAAGAACAGCGTGTTCTTGACCGCGTAGGTGAAGCTCTGGCCCGACTGAGCCGTGTTAAGCGAGTTGGACTCACAATGAAGGATAAGGCGGCCTTTGTGGACGCACTAAAAAGCAAGAGATAATTGCGATGACAGAAAATGTGAGGATCTAAGCCAGAAAACTAGTTTGGTTGATTTAAGGGGTGGATTTCTTTTGGCATAAGGTTGAACCGGGAGTTGTTGCATTGCAAGGAGCTATTTGGAGGTTTTCATGTTCAGTCGGCCAAATCCTACGATTGTTCGTAGAACAGCGTTTGTCTTCTGGCCCGGTCATTGAATTTCTTGTAAGATGCGCGTTCTGCGCCGTAGCTAGTTACGTAGAACTCATCAAGCCCAGAGCACTTCACGCATCACCAAATCACAGAAGAAGAGGACGGCACTTCAAACGAGAAACATTGGGATATAATTTGTGACCCAGAAAATCTAAATTCGCCTTTTCCAACCCCCCATTAAAGGAATTACATCGTTACATATAACAGTTTTGTTTGGCTTCCATGGCCTTTTAGTTCTGGATACCGCTGTCGGTGACACAGCCCTCACTAGCGTTCCTCACCAGCTGGGCATACTTGCTAAGGGTGCCCTTGGTGTATCGGGGAGGAGGGGCCTTCCAGGCCTTGCGACGGCGGGCAACCTCCTCTTCAGGGACCTTGAGGTCAATGGCACGAGACTCGGCATCGATGACGATGGTGTCACCGTCCTCGACAAGGGCGATAGGGCCACCCTCCATAGCCTCAGGGACGATGTGGCCGATAATGAAACCGTGAGAACCACCAGAGAAGCGACCGTCAGTGAGGAGAGCAACATCCTTTCCGAGACCGGCGCCCATGATGGCAGAAGAAGGCTTAAGCATCTCAGGCATACCAGGGCCACCCTTGGGACCGTCATATCGGATGATGACGACAGTCTTCTCGCCCTTCTTGATCTCGCCGGCCTCGAGACTGGTAATGAAGTCGGGCTCGGAGTTATAGACACGAGCCTTGCCCTCGAATCGAAGACCCTCCTTACCAGTGATCTTACCAACACAGCCACCGGGAGCCAGAGATCCGCGGAGGATCTGGATGTGACCGGTAGGCTTAATGGGGTTGCTCAGGGGGCGGATAATGGTCTGGTCCTCGGGGAATCCAGGCATGTCCTCAACGTTCTGCTTCATGGTCTTACCAGTGACAGTAATGCCGGAACCGTCAATGATGCCCTCCTTCAGGAGGAACTTGAGAAGGGCAGGGGTACCACCAATCTTGTGCATATCGGCCATGACCCACTTTCCGGAGGGCTTCAAGTCCGCAAGGAAGGGAGTACGGTCGGAAACCTTCTGGAAGTCCTCAATATCAAGCTTGATACCGACAGAGTCGGCAATAGCGATCAGGTGCAGAACAGCGTTGGTGCTACCGCCAAGGATGGTGGTGACGATCATGGCATTCTCGAAAGCCTGGCGAGTCATGATGTCACGAGGTCGGATATCCTCCTTCAGAATGTTGCGGATGGCAGGTCCAACAGCTTCACACTCGGCCTTCTTGCTGGGGTCCTCAGCAGGGCTGCTACTGCTGCCAGGAAGGGTAAGACCTAGTGTCTCCAGAGCGGTAGCCATGGTGTTGGCAGTGTACATGCCACCACAAGCACCACCACCAGGGCAGGCATTTCGGATAATGTCGAATCGCTGCTCCTCAGTGATCTCGCCGGTGATATATTGACCGTAGGCCTGGAAAGCAGAAACGATATCGATAGACTCGCCCTGCTTGGTGCAGCCGGGCTTGATAGTACCACCGTAAACCATAATGCTAGGGCGGTTGAAACGACCCATGGCAATAGCAACACCGGGCATGTTCTTGTCGCAACCGGGCAAGCTGATGTTGGCATCGTACCATTGACCGTTCATGACAGTCTCGATACTATCGGCGATAATCTCTCGGCTCTGGAGGGAGTATCGCATACCGGTGGTACCCATAGAGATACCATCAGAGACTCCAATGGTGTTGAATCGGTAGGGAATGAGGCCAGCCTTGGCAACAGACTCCTTGACAACGGCAGAGAGGTCCATGAGGTGCATGTTGCAAGGGTTTCCCTCGTACCAGACAGACGAGATACCAACCTGAGCCTTGTTCATGTCATCCTCAGAGAGACCAGTGGCGTAGAGCATAGCCTGCGAGGCACCCTGGGCCTTGGGCTGGGTGATGTTGGACGAGACCTTGTTGAGCTTGTCATCGGCGCGGATAGCGGTGGTAGACAGGAAGCGGCTACAATGGAAGAAATATCAGTATTCACGTACGAATTGACCATATACACGACAGTATTAATCGTTGGCAGTGGATTGTGATCACATACCCATGGCTCCTGGAGGAGAGAGGGAAAGCTCCCACAGCTCTAGAGCGCAGCAGTGACCTGGAAAGCATAATGATGACTTGAGGCCAATTGAAGCTTTGACGACAAACCAAAAAGTCACAGCGTGCGTAGGATTGGGGGATTGATCAATGACCCAGTGATCCCAGAGTTGGAGCGGTGATGAGTTTGTGGAATTTCACACGTTGGGTTCAACTGCGATGTCGGCTGCCTTTTTGACCAAAAAATATCCAGTTCCCTGTGATCTCCCCTGTGACTTGGAGGTTCATCCCCGTCGAGTGCTCCCCGCATGACAATTCGAGCATTGCCATTGGTCGGATCTTGGAATGTAAGGTTCCGCCGGGGGAGATGCTTCAACTCCGGCGGGGCTTCAGCGCATTATCCACTTTGCCCACTGTGTCCACCAAAGTCATGTCATTACACCTACCGATACAGCTTCCATACATACGTCTGATCTGCCGAGCTTCCCGGCTTATCTCTTTATGGCTATAATACTTCACTTATCGTGATTTGTGACAAAAGTTACAATTATCAAGAAGAAGCGACCCAGCTGTAATAACCGTTGTTCTGCCAAGACTTCATGAGCGACTCCGGTAGCTTTTACTCGAACTTCTGTGTAGATGTGGATAAAGCAATCAGTCTTCATGGCTATGTAAATGCTATTGTATAAACTTTTCCTTCGTATAAGAGACGGGAGATTCTATACTCTGCTTAATCTTATAACAACTCTTAAAAGAGTTGAAGAGACCTTACTATGCTTCCCGTGTCTAAGAAATCCATGGCCAACATCTATATTCGTGGCTAATCAGCTCTCCATTCCATTGAACCTGTTCATCTAGCGCTATAAGCACGCTCCAACCTGTTCAAGGCCTCTCTGATCTTCTCAGAGATGTCCTCCAGGTACTTGAATGCAAAGATCTCGAAGTGATGACCATTAATGTCTACAACTTCAGCAAAGAAATTCTTGTCATATGAATCCCATCCGAGATGTCGATCGTCGCGGGTCACGTCCACAATAGACGTTTTGTTATCCTTCATCGGTACAGACTCCTTCGCTCTAAGCAAAGAGATTCGGGGTCGGCCTTCCGTCGAGGTTTCATCCCAGACTGGAGGATCCCAAGCCTGAATCATGCGGCGAGCATCAGACAACGCGCGATCGGCGAGAATCTGGTTCTTGTTCTTGCCTTCATCGGAGTCTTCGCCAGGGAATTTGTGTTGTTCACCTGAGGTCCTTCTGTATGGGAAGACGGTGTCAATCATGAGGATGCCGATGACTCGGATATCAGTATCCTCAGGATTGAGTTGCTTGGCGATCTCGAGACTCAAGTCTCCACCCATGCTCCATCCTCCGAGAAGTATCTGGATCTTTCCGTCTGAGTTGTATCGTCTGGGAAAGTCGGGCTTTTCAACAGTCTCAGTGATGAAACGTGTGTAGAGCTTGGCCATGTCTCTCAATTCGCCATCAAAGGGTTCGCCAGTATGGAAGTTGGGGTTGTGGATGCCATAGACAGGACGGTTGAGAGGTTCCAAGCAGTGATATGAGAATGTTGTGCCGCCGCCATCGTGAATGAGGAAGACTGGGACAGCTTGGCCAGCCTGCCAGTCTGCCGGCTGGATGCATTGGGGATTGGCGTCCATGGTCGGTACCGAACAACGAGACTAGACAAAGGTTTTGGTTCGCCTCCAGATTCTTTCCCAAATAGACGTGGCTTAGAATACTCGAGTCGAGTCCTCCTGGCGTCTGTCTTATATGTCTTCCAGTCAGTCCTGGAAATATAAGACGAACAATAAATCGCTCAAACAATCCGCAAGTTCTTGTTTGCAGCCAATTCGATCGAGAACAAACGGGTCGATAGCGATACCAGTGATGTATGTCAAATGAACGGAAGCTTGTAATCGTGCATCGGAAGAACTAACATGAAAGACGGAACGGGTTCTTCGCCGCGTATCGGCGGTGACAGCTGGCGCCATCGGCATATGCGGGGCCGTGGTGTGGACCAGCCGGTAAAGTCTCATCACTGGAAAGTGGTGCATTGATTCATGGCATTTCGATGCTGCTTATCATGTTGGTATCTTTCTATTTTACACTTTCTAATATTCCCTCGGCTCA
Source organism: Fusarium chlamydosporum (assembly GCA_014898915.1). Lineage (NCBI taxonomy): Eukaryota > Fungi > Ascomycota > Sordariomycetes > Hypocreales > Nectriaceae > Fusarium > Fusarium chlamydosporum. Next base: position 175,354 of record JAAVUD010000015.1, on the reverse strand, counting down.
ACGAGCTCTATTTGAGGCTCTGCCAAATATCCTTGTAGCCTCCAGAGAAGCAGAAACAAGCTTCGTATGCTTTCGCTCCGGTGGTTCTTCAATATCAATAATTCCTGATCACGGAAATCCTTCGCCTCCTCTCTCAATCGCTTGACCTCCGGCTCACCAAGTATAAAGTTCAGGTCGTGTACCGCAACCTTCCCACCGTAGTTGGCGTTCTCCACATCGAGAGTCGCGTAGTTGTTCATGTCTTCTGTTGGCTCTGTTGGAATGTAGAGTACAGCCCCGCCGGCAACAGTTCGTTGTGCTTCCTCCCAGCTGCTAACCGGCATGATGAATTTATGGGGGTCCTTCCCTTCGCGTTTACTGGAACTCCGTGCGACGAGAGCGTCTGTAGCTTGGCGTCGCATCATCTTGAGCAACAAGTCGCCCATATCAGGTCGGAAGACTCTTTCTTTGATAGAAGGCAGGCCGTAGGTTGCCATGCCACCGCGAGCACCTCCCATTTTGGCTCGTAATGATAGGCTCCTTCCGAGCATATCGATCACATTCTTGCGCGAGAGAGCGTATGAGACGTAACGTCCAGACCGATGCAAGTCTTCGCTGATTTCTTCAGAGAGTTCGGTTTCTTCTTCGGCTTCTTCCAACATCTTATCTTCAGCAAACTCTGTTTCTTTCGATTCCAACACATCCTCGCTTTCTGCGGATGTCTCTGTGTGGAGGGCTTCGTCTTTCCCAGACTCTATTTCCGGCGTTTGAGTATCGGCAATACTCTCGTTGTTCTGCCCTGGTCTTTGAACGCTCCATGGCATGACGTTCAGGAAAGCCAATGGACCTGGAGCGTACCACGCTTCCTTGTGCTCAGGATTCGGATGCTTGACTAGATCGAAGTCTTGCAAGAAGTATCTAGGAAGAATGGAATTCGTGTTCTTACACCACCTCATTGGTGTCATCAATGCCTCGGCTAAAGGTTTTCTCAGTCACTGTACCTATTTCAACAAACGTAGTTACATACCGTATGGATTATTTGAAAGTTGCCGGCGAAACTGGCCTGACATCTTCCCTGCTTCTGGTTTGCGCAATCGTCTCTTTGAAATCACCCATTCTGGGTCCAGAATTGGAGATAGCGGCAGTTCTCCTGTTTCTGTTTCAATTGTCTTCTTTTTCGGGTCTATTGAATTTTTGCGACCTTCTATTCTGATGATTTCCGACTGTATCTGCTGGAGAATTTGCTCTCGGGAATGCTTCGATCTATCGTAGGAGATGCATCGTTTTTGTCCGTCGTTCGTCAGTCGTGGTTGCCGCAGTTGACCGGCGCAAGCCTTCGTACATCGATTCATCGTTCCTCGGGGTATCATGATCGCTTCGTCATCGTAAGTGTAATTGTGCTTGTTCCATCGCGAAATCCATGGTGGAGAAACTCGAACTAAATTCCAACTAAGGTTCCGACTGTTATCGATAACGCGCCGTGGAGCTACGTAAAGCTCCCCCACCACTTCCGCCCGGCCCCAGTCCATCAACATCATTATCCTCATACTTTGCGACAATGTTTCTACGACCAAGAACGTTGCGCGTGTTGCGCGGCGTGTCGCAGCAGCATGTGAGGGCTTTCGGATTCGCTAGCTCTTCCGGTCAATCACCAATGCCACCAATGGCTAATATCCCCATGCCATACATCGAAGAGTCGTCGGTAAGTTACTCTTGTTGCGAATGTCAGTGCGCCTCACTAACATACCCAGGCCGCCGGAAGAAAGACATGTCCGTTTCAAGACCATCTGCAGATTTATTAATAAGCTGATGAACTATAGGGGATATCTTTTCCAAGCTGTTGCAGGTAAATACAAGTTGTCACCATCATGGTCCTAGTTCTGACATGACTAGGAACGAATCATCTGCCTCAATGGCGAAGTCAACGACTACATGTCCGCTTCGATCGTCGCACAGCTTCTTTGGCTCGAGTCAGATACCCCCGATAAGCCGATCACGATGTATATCAACTCTCCTGGTGGCTCTGTCACTTCAGGTACATTCGCCGTCGATCAACATATCTCTAATCGATGCTTACGACCGGTTTAGGAATGGCCATCTACGATACTATGACATACATCAAGTCGCCAGTTTCGACAGTGTGTATAGGCGGCGCTGCATCGATGGCAGCCATCCTGCTCGCAGGAGGTGAGGCCGGCAAGCGGTTTTCGCTCCCTCACAGTTCAATCATGATCCACCAGCCTCTTGGAGGTACTCGAGGTCAAGCATCAGACATTATGATCTACGCAAACCAGATCCAAAAGACGCGGGAACAGTCAAACAAGATTATGCAATACCACCTTAACAAAGCCAAAGGTCATGAGAAATACTCGCTAGAGGAGATTAATGATTTGATGGAGCGAGACAAGTACTTGACACCAGAAGAAGCCCTGGATCTGGGTGTTATCGACGAGATTCTAACAAAGAGACCCGAAACGGAGTCGGAGAAGAAAGAGGGGCAATCTGACGCATCCAAAACGAGCTAGAAGAGAGCGTACCTTGGACATGTATCAAGCGTTACTTACGAAAGGTGCTGATATTTTATGCACTACTAGACCGAGCTCTCATGCTTCGTCAAAGAGCTGGCATTGCAACATGAGTTTATACAATAACAAACGCCTTGGAAGAGGATTCATTTACGCTACAATAAAGACGCTACAATAAAACCAAAACCTTCTACTATTCAATGAGTTTAAGATCAGTGAGCCTAACTTGTTGTATTGGTCAGTTGCGAAGCCTTGCTTCTTTTTCCTTCCAGTGTTGCTCTCAAGACCGCAAATCTTGCCTAGGGACGCGGGAGTCATGAGAGGTGAAGTTGGCAATGCAATGAATTCAGAAGAAAAGAGAGTCGTCAAAGGATCAGCAAATATAAGTGCTGGCTGAAAGATGAAAAAGATATATACAAATATTCATAATCTTCCGCTAGTTGTCGATTCGGAAAACGGCAACGTCATGCTTCTCCAACTTGGCTGAGACAGTCCTGCCCCTACCCTTGGCACCAGTCAACAACTCAGTCCATGAGTAGTCCTGGTCCTTCAGTCCGGGAACTTGGGAAAGGCTCAGCTTGGTGTCGATGTTACCCTTGCTTGCGACAATGGCGACAACGGTTCCACTGGATAGAGGTCCTGACCAGTAAGGGTAAATCTCGCCGTTGCCCTTGGTAGGGGTTCCGGCAGGAGTGAAAGGCACAGCAGGCTTTGAGAGGGGGTCTTGGTTAATGGCAAGGAGGCCCTGATTCATATGGTGAGTTTATGTTTGCAATGGAATAGATGGCCGGGCGTACCTTGTTTGTGATGAGCTTGACTTCATCGCTGTTGATCTTGGTCATGTCGGTTCCGAGAATGATAGGAGACTTGGTGATAGCCCAGATTGCGAAGTGAGTTCTCTCCTCGGCTGGTGTCAAGGCACCGTTGGCGAGAATCTACATCTTAGTCAGTACACGTCTTGTAGCAGTCAGAGAAAGCTCAACTCACCATCATGTCAAGATCATTGTAGCGACCAGGCTGAGTATACTTGAGGATAGGTGCGGCCTGGTTGGCAATGCGCACAACGTCCGCCCATTTACCCCAGTTGTCCTGGCTCATACGCCACATGTGACCAACCTGAGCACCCCAAGTCCAGACTTCATCCCAGCCCCAGTTGCAGAGAGAGTAAAGAATGTCCTTTCCTGTGTTGCGGAGCATATCTCTCATCAACTCATACCCAGGCCTTGAGCTAGGACCCTTGTCATCAGGACAAGTTTGGATGTCGGCTGCGTTGCCTGTGTAGCAATCTGTGTAGCAGTTGTCATATTTCCAGTAGTCAACACCCCAGCTGGCGAGCAGGTCTGCGTCCTGCTTTTCGTGACCTTTACTTCCAGGGAAGCCAGCACAAGTCTTGACACCCCTATCACCGTAGAGACCGAACTTGAGACCCATTTTGTGGATCTCATCGACGACAGGCTTGATACCTCTTGGCCATTTGTTGGGGTCAGGGACAAGGTTGCCTTTAGAATCACGCTGCTTTGTCGACCAACAGTCATCGATGTTGATGTATTGGTAGCCGGCGTCCTTGAGACCAAGTTTGATGAAAGTGTTGGCTGTTGCAAGAGCAACCTTCTCACTGGCTGCATTGCATTGTCCTTGGTTCTGTCGAAGGCGTTAGTGATCCGTTGGCACTTGGGGCTTCCATTTCAGTAACATACCCAGCCGTTCCATCCCAGAGCTGGGAGCTTTCCAACTTCTCGGGTTGCCAGAGTCTTTCGCTCTGGAAGGGCGGTAGTTAATGTGGCAAGAGCCACAACTCCAATGGATTGAGAGAAGAGCATTTTGAAGTGAAGCTAGAAGCACTTGTTGATTACTACTGAGCAGGCTACAGGAGTTTTTTCTTGAAGTGGACCTTCATATGCTTTCTTTATATACTTTTCCATTGTTTATGAACAGTGAGTATGTATGTAGAATATGACATCTGAACTGCCGGCTAATATGGGTGAGTACCGAAGGATAAATTCGTACAAGTGAGAAGATCTGCATTGTCTCCAACCCCAAGTCCGGGGAAGGCTCACATGCGAACCGATCATCAGGCCAGGATACTATGCGCTTTCCATCAATTGGTGCGGCTCGTCAAAACGTTTCACCCCAGCTTCCCCAGATGGTAATATGCGTTTCGAACTTAATTGAGTGCCTCCGAACGTGGCAATCCACCTATTTGGGCAGGAGAGTGTTACGTTGCTAGTTTTTTCTTGGACAATGTCATTCGATGTATATCACTAATTGACATGGTTCTCCTCACGACAAGGCTGGGTTTGTTGGAAGATGATGGACTCTCGGGCCCTATTCGAGCGGTAAGTGACCTTTTCCCGGAAAGACCATTCCGCAAGATTCCCATATTTGCTTTACATGGTATAAGCGGGCCAAGCATGGTCGAGTCGTAGCTAGTTTTCCAGCACTGCTACGTAGGTTTTGATGCTGGCAGGGGTTAAATATGAAGGAGGCATTATATGTGAAACATTATGGCACCAGCATCCGCTAGCAACACGAGACGAAAAAGAATACAACGATTGGTGGATATGTTGTTTGCATGCCAGCTGGAAATGTCATGAGTCGCTTGCAGGGTGAGATTCTGGAAGTCGGCACGAAAGGCTTTCGGAGTGGAAAGTACCACAATGTACTTGTTTAGGGATACGGAAAGAAAAGCGAATTGCATATACAATCATGAATTATGCAGGCCACACGTACCATGCAATTATATCTAGTGGTGATCTAGTCGATGGAGTTTTAGTGGAGGCTGATGTTGATGCTGAGAAGGCTTAAAAAAAAATAACCTAGACGAGGTCTGGGGTAAGCTGGTGTTATAGCGGACACAGAAATTCTAAAGCAGTCGTCTCTATCTGATGGTTCTTTAATGAGAAACATAACTAGGAATCCGAGAGAGGGGGTTATGCTGGATTTATGTGAATCATTCTAAGTTATCGCCAAATTATATAGGTTCTTAACAATTCCTACTTAGTATTGCTCTGGCATCTGGTCGTCTTAGTGAAAGCGTCATATCCGTGCAGCATGGGGGCGCATTCGCTATCATAGCATTCAGTCAGTATATATTTGGGTAATCTTTTGCAAAATCCATCAAGTGCCATAGTAGTCAAATTGGCAACCGGATGGGTCCCTTTAACCTCATATTTCAAGTATTCAGCCCAAACCTCTCATAGCATTTCCCGAGAAGCTCGGCATTCTAATTGCAGCTTGACGTCAGATCCGGTTCCCATCTTGAGCCCCACCAAAAATGCCCCGCGTGCCCCTCCATGATGCGGTAGAACGTTGGGAGAACCCTTAGTTGAGATCGCTACTTCCTGACGATCACTCATCGGAAGAAAAAAAGTTGTCATCTCTGTTTCTTCACAATTGACAGCGTAGACACCTCTCAATATGGAGCACGATACTAAGACCCGTATGTGCTTCTCGACTCTACGATCGAATACGACTGACTCCGAGGACAGCCCAATACCGAACTAGCGATCCCACCTCATTCGCTAGTGAATCTGTTAAGAAGCGATGGCCTGTCATTCTGGTGAGATGGATGAATATGTCTCATTGAAGCGATCGCTAACCTGGGATAGACTCAAGGAATTGACGATGTTTATCGCGCTGTTACCAAGACCTCCGACCCCGAGAAACTAGCAGAGGGTAAGAAGATTATCGAGAAGCTGGCTGGTCTCAAGTACGAAGTCGAACACGATCGCAAACTCACGTACGATACACTCATATCCTTCTGAAGGCATCCCGGCTGACCTTGACAGTCCTATCCCCGATGATGGCTTTTCCGAGGAGATTGCGACCTATAACAAGGAGATCGAGGCTCTCGGCCCTGATGCCCACTGGTACGATGTACCATGGCTATTCTCCGAGTGCTACCTTTATAGGTAAAGAATGCGATCAAAATACAAGGAAAAGGGTTCTAACGAGTCGCAGACGTATCGGCTCCATCTTCCGCTTGAGTGAGCACTGGAAGAACTACGATATTTTTGCCCGACAGAAGATGGACACCTTCCGATCATCACGCCCCGCCGTCCTCGAGCTCGCTAGCAACTACAGACAATTAGTCGAGCAACTCCGCGCCGGCAAAGACGCGACCCACGACCCCGAAGCCGAGAAGGTGCTCTTCCAAGAAATGTTCGAGATTTGTCTATGGGGTAACGCAACTGATTTGTCGCTACTCACCAACTTGACCTATGAGGATATCCAGAAACTGCAGGGTTCTTCGGCTCGTAAGGCGGCCGAAAAGAACATCCTATGCAATGATTTACCCAAAGCATACGAGATCCTCAAGAAGGCCCAGAAGGATGGCAAGAAGGAACGCCGTGTTGACATTGTTCTCGACAACGCCGGCTTTGAGCTGTATGTCGACATGATCCTTGCTGGCTACCTTCTCTCCGCTGGCCTTGCTACTCAGGTCGTTTTGCGACCCAAGTCTATTCCCTGGTTCGTCTCCGATGTCGTGCCCGGCGACTTCAGCGGCCTCTTGAACGCCATTGCCAACCCCCGCGCACTATACGACACACCATCAGAGGACGAGGAGCTTCAAGGTAAGAAGCCCGAGCCTCTTTCCGAAGAGGGAGAGAAGGACCTACAATTCCTCTTCCAGGAGTGGGCCACTTTCCACGCCGAGGGACAACTTATTCTACGCCCTAACCGATACTGGACTTATGGCGGAAGTTTCTGGCGACTGCCCGCCGAGAACCCAGAGCTGCACGAGGAGCTCAAGCTTGCTGAGCTTGTGATCTTCAAGGGTGATCTGAACTACCGCAAGCTCACAGCTGATGTAAGTTATACTTGTTGATGCCAAAAGAGTATCGCTAATATGTATTAGGCTGCTTGGCCCCCCACCACACCTTTCACAGAGGCTTTGGGTCCTCTGGGTCCCTCTTCAGGCGTCAATGTCCTGTCTTTGCGAACTTGCAAGGCCGATGTTGTTGTCGGACTTCCTGAGGGTAAGGATGAGGAGTTGAGGCAGCTTGAGGGTGGCGGTGGTGACTCTGGTGCCAGAAAATGGGCATGGAATGGCAAGTGGGCTGTTGTCAACCTTTCTCAAGGCCACTAAGCAAGGCTGTTAAAGCCTTTCGTTAATATAATGATGATAGACTTGGTTAGACGTACAGAAGGATACGATAGAAAAGAGTATTAAAGATCCATCTTCCATTTTCCACACTTGGTTGATTCCATTCCCCGCAACTGTCTTACATGCTGACAAGCCCAAAGGCTAAGACAACTTGACAAAAATCTTAGGGAACCATTCGTAGCAAATTACACTGCCAAGCCCAGTGTGCTTAATCATAACCAGCAAACACCCATCACGAGATCTCGAAACTATCGGGTAATGTTGACCCAAAGCTCAAACAAAAGCACAGTTTCTAACAGCAGAATTTCATGGTTTCATACTCCAGAATCATTCCGTCTCATGCTGAGCCTGCCTTCCTTTTGTTGTCAGCTGCTTCTGACTCCTTTCGCTCTCGCTTCGCTTCTATCTGCGCGACGATATCGGCGTGAATGGAATTCGGTGTACGGGCACCACTGTTCCGTACACGGTCCTGTTATTATATATCAGCCATCTACCCAAAATGTGCTATTTTCTTGGGTCATTATACCTGATCAGGTCCGAGGCGCCCATCGTGATAGGAGTGAGAACATCCTTCAGTGTTGGGCCGCGCAACAAGACACTCGTGTGTAGCGACTAGAGACTGAGCAGCTGTCGCGACTGGTCAGTAATAGATGTCGAGTATATGGAAGGGAACTGACGATTTGTTGTGCCTTGGAGAGGGCCTTCGCCTTGAGCAGTAGGAGAAGTGGCTTCCCACTGGTCGAGCACTTCTTTAGTAGGCATGACAGAATCAGAGTTTGAGGAATAGGTGAAGAAACAAGGTGGTGGGATTCTAGGATGTGGTTGAAGACGTTTCGCAAGTAAGTTAGTAGGTGGATCGTATCTCAGGGCTTTAAGTTGTGTGAGAAAAGGATGAAAGGTGGGAGAGGCGATGCTTAACCTTCAGGTGAAGGCCTACGTCACTTGGATGTACCGAGAGTTCATAGAGTACAGGAGTCCATGTTACCTACTTACGTATCGTGGTTGCACAAGTATATCAACGGTTTGAGGCAGGTAAAGAGATGCACGTGGAAGCTTATTGGATGTTTATAAGTCAAAAGCCAGTATAAGAAACGGCAGTAACGAAGGATAAGCAGGAGACCCAAACATTGGATCAGTCAACTACCTATTCAACCATTGTGAAACGGTTAAAAGGTCAAGTTCGAGAAATACTAGACCACACTTGTTATCTGATTACATGAGGTCGAATCAGTACCGACAGCTTGGGTCGCGCCACTATTGTCAAAAAAAAGTGCTATAAACCATCCATGGTTGGAGACGTCGACACAGCTGAAGATTAACTCGATCAAGCTCAGATGCAGATCTTATTAAGGAACTGGAACGCTTCAATTGAACATCCGAGTAATTAGCGATCTATTGAATTCGTATCTAGGAAGATCTCAATCAATTTATCTAAATGTCCTTATTTCGGACATACAGATCTACTTCCGGGATGGTACTTGCTAAATGTGGACTTTTTTTTGTCACTTGATCGTGGAGGTTCCTGACTTTCGGGAATGCGCCCCGCAAATGAACTTGTCTCGCGTCAGGTGACAGACTGCTTTAACTTCCTCATTCTCTCTTATACAACTTCAAGATTCACCATCTAATTGCTTCTCATCATCGGGTCTGAATTTATAAGGTTTGCGCAGTCGTGATGGATGCCAATGGCGGGAGACCTCTCATTCCACGCCTTTCAAGCGGTGTGATTCCCCAAAGCCCCCATGGCTCATCAAGTACACGCCCTACAGCTGCGGCGAGGAGGCAGATCCGCTCACGCGATGGATGTCTAACATGCAAGTGCGTATAAGTCGTCATGTAACAAGAACAACTACCTCTAACTTCTCCGCAGACGTCGAAAAGTCAAGTGCGACGAGCAGAGGCCTCGATGTTCGCATTGCGAGAGGCTCAATATGGAGTGCAAGTGGCGACCCCAACAACGTTCAGGCGTTCAAAGAAGACAACCGTCTACCGCAGAAACGCTTGCACAATCCCTTGAGCAAAGTTTGTCACCAACAGATACCTCACCGGGAACATCCGTGTTTCAGTCGGGGCATGCAGTGGACGAGGTATTCGATTATGCAAGTTTCATGTGGGATTACGGAGACTTTTGGCAACAAGCTTCGCCTGACATTCACCAGAATCAGGGGCTAGAAGCACCAATTCTGGTAAGTCTAACTATTATTGCAGAAAGTGTTATTACACTACAAGAATTTACTGACGCGAAATAGAACGCTCAATCTCAAGTTGTATTCCCTGACAGAACAGCCTTTACAACACCAGTCGAGGCCCCTTCAGTACCACACAGCAATGATAGTCGGGCAACGGATACCAGGGATGGCAGCGAAAAGTTGATGGAGTTCTTTGCTAACTCGGTCAATCCACCCATTATCGCAGAGGTCGAGACTCAGAAGAAGTGGATTTCGATGCGACAGATCGTTATTGGAATGGCTCATGTCTCTCCCATGGTTCGCCATTCAATCATGGCATTTTCGAACCTCTTACTTTCCAGGAAAGATGGTAACTGGACTATGAGCGATGAAGACCATTACCAGCGCGCTGTTACAGAAGTCGCAAGCCATGATGGCGTACCCATGCCCGAACACAGCCGCGAACGCGAATATCTCCTCGCAGCTCTATTCTTTCTCAGCTATATCGATATATTGGAGAGTCGTCTCGATGCCGCGGTTTCGAATTTGAAGCGCGCCTACACGCTCTTCCAAGCGAGTAATAAGCATGGCTTAACACAAATAGAGAAACAACTGCTTCTCTGGATACGGCTACTCGATGGACGGGCGGTATCGGCAGGAGGCGATGGTCTATTTCTCACCAAGGATGACGAGGTCCTTCTAGTGGAAGCATCGCCTGCTAGCTTCGACGGAGAACCTGACGACATCTCCAGGAACGACCCAACGGAAGATATCGAGGATGTGCTTTTTCAGGTGTTGTACCAGCCTGGTGTTGTGTTTTACCAGAAAGTCCAAAGCTTTATGGGCAGGATATCTAAAATTGATCCATGGCATCGATCGCGGGGCACGGTTGAGGACGAAATCGAAGTTATGAATATCGGCACTGTCATAGCGGCCGATTTAAGATCTCTGTATGAACATCGACCGCCGCTGATGGACTATGCCGTGGCTGGGAAGTTGACGCAGCCTCACGTCTCAAAACACCTGGCATTTGTCATTACAAGAGCCTTTCGAACATACCTGTCGAACTATTACGCCAGCAAAGTGCATCTTCATCGTGTTGCCTACAAGAGCCTGCCTCTAACAAAGGAGGCATCGGAAGCTTTAGATCAGATCCGGAAGCTTGCCCGGCAAATAGTGGAGGACTTGGATGCCGACGATACACTTCCCATCAATATGCTATGGCCTCTTCTGATGTTGGGCGTTGAAGAGCAAGACGCTAGCGAGAAGGCTTGGATCAGAACACAGATTCTCAGAATGGAGAAAGTTGCTGGCAACGCACGCATCACAGCCCAAGTGCTGGAAGAGGTCCAGGCTCGGCAAGATGCGGCCAAGGCTCGTATGGACATTCGGTCTGTGATGCATGAGGTCTTCAACTCTAGCTTCGCTATTGTCTGAAGTAAAATCGAGACCGGCTTCTGACGGCCTGCTTCATCATGGTACAATATCAGGATTTCCGCGAATTTGGTGGCTGTTTGTCAGGCACTTCCGCAACTTACAGCGCTAGTTATCTTGGCTTTTGACATGCGAACTACCGACTTGGCTGGTGTCTCAAACCATTAATGAATGTCACGCGAGTGACCTCTAGTGTATGGCATTTGGCTCTGCTACTTGATGGTCGGATCCAGGACCCACCCACACTTGTCGAGCCGATCGGATGTGGTGATCTCCAACTTCCCCGCACGAAGCTAAAGTGGATGGAAGCTGGGGATGACCCCTAACGCATTTGCGCAACACCTTTTCAAATCATGACCAACGAATCGCTGCACCAAGAAGTGACATGACGACTCCGAACGGATCCGATGGGTATACAATTTCGACCCCACCAGGACAGCACCAAGGTTGGAACAAAACCCTCCAGTCGGTTCCTCACGGATCTTGCAACAATCAAACAACTTCTTACTACTATTTCCTCTTTTGATACCTAGATTTCCAATACTCGGCACTCCCAACTTACATCCAATCCACCAAAATGGGTTCAATTGCGACAAAGGGCAAGGCCTTCCCACCCGGCATCCACGTCCCATCTTTGACTTGGTTCCAAAACGATGCCAACCAAGAGATTGACTGGGACCAACAAGGCCGCCATATCCAGTTCTTGGTTAACTCGGGTCTTGATGGCAGTATGTACATGAGAAGCCCCTCGCCAGTTCATAACTAATAATCTCTAGTCGTAATTGCAGGAACAAACGGAGAGGCGGTCACACTCTCGGCGGACGAGAAATCACGACTAGTCCGAATGACGCGCGAGATCGCAACGTCTTGTGGTCGACCCGATATTACAATCACAATGGGAACATCCTCCCAAACAACAAGGGATGCCATTAACGAGACCAAGCTTGCAAAGGAAGCAGGCGCCGACTTTGTGCTTGTATTGACGCCCAGCTACTTCCACTTTGCTATGACACAAGATGCTATCGTGGCATTCTTCGAGGAGCTCGCTGACTTAAGTCCTGTTCCTGTTGTCATCTATAACTTTCCCGGCGTTGTTGCTGGTCTGGACGTCAACTCAGAGATGCTAGAGCGTCTGGCTAAACACCCTAACATTGTCGGCGTGAAGCTCACATGTGGTGGTATTGCTAAAGTCGCCCGTGTGGCAGCCCAGTTCAAGCCAGAGGAATTTACTGCTCTCGCTGGCCAGAGTGACTGGCTTGTTCCAGCCCTATCTGTCGGTGCCACAGGAGCCGTTACTGGCGTTGCGAACCTGTACCCCAAGACCTGCCTACGAATCTTCGATTTGTACATGGCTGGCAAGACCAAAGAAGCCGAGGCGGCACAGCTTGAGTTGGCCAAGATGGAATGGGGATTTGCCAAGGGTGGTATCAACGGCACCAAGTGGGTTGTAGCCAAGCTCTTGGGCTACCCTGCTGGTAGCTGCCATTGCAGAAAGCCTTACCCTCAGTATGTTGATGAGGGTAAGCAGGAGTGGATTCACAACGTTGTTGAGCCTCTTTCAGCTGTTGAGAAGGGCCTCGGCAAGAGGGGTGACATTTAGATAAATGTTAGATTTAAGCGTATTTATGGCATTATATAAAAACTTTGACTTTTTTTACTTTCATAATTTGGACTTGTTCGCTGCTATCTTGAAAGAATGTCTTCCATGTTTATGACTGCTCTCATCCTGCGACAATACTCTTTCCCTAAGGTGATTTTACAAAAAGGTTCCATTTGTTACGATCGCTTGACGTTGGCATATGTTGAGACTAACACTTCTATCGTATCCAGAATGTCAGTAAGTTTACGCTCATTGATCTAGTCTGGTGTGCCCAGCAATGGAAACAGGCCTGTACCTTGGCATTCCGCTCATGAGACCCATATCATGACAGACACTCATTACTCTCAAGGTATTTGGTATAAGACCACATGGTGAATATTTGTCTACACTGACGCCTCCAATTCTTGGCCTTGATATTTCGCAACAATTCCGCGTCGTATTAGTCTCAGACCATGTTAAGCGAAAAGAGGACGGAAGTCATGAGATGCAACATCTTGGTTTTTTCTTCTTACTTTTCAGGACTTGAGTAGTCTGTCTTATCCACTTAGCCTACCTCGCCATGGGCATCCATCCACCCCCCGCATCGGCAAACTGAGTCCTCCAATCGCCTCTTCTCATCGCATCGGCTCGCTTGTCGGGTCCTTTCTCCAACAAAACATTCTAACCGTTTGAGGTCCATGAACCCTGCAGTCTTTATGCATGAGAACCATGACTCGTAAAGATGAGGAAAAGAAAAAACATGTTTGTGATGACTCTGTTTCTCCACACCATCCCCAGGTTTCCATTTCCCCACGCCCCCGGATTTGTCAATTGGAGAGATTATGCTTTTAAATACTGCAACCGATCCCGGTTACGCCTCTAAAAAGGCTTTGAGATATCCGGCACAGTGGTTCTCACCATTAACTCAATCGACTTCAAGTATATCATTCACTTGTTCATACAGACATAGCCATCATGGGTGGTTTTCGCGCTGTCGAAGATCGGCCTACGCCAAAGGAGGTATATAACTGGCGCCTATACACAGAAGCAGCAGTTATTGCCACAGGATCTTTGTTGTAAGTTTATCATCATCGACCGACTTTGAATCAAACTTGCTGACAAGATACGAGGTTTGGTTATGATTCTGCGTTCATCGGCACTACAATTGCTCGAGATAGCTTCAAGCGCGATTTCAACATTCAGCCTAGCCATGCCGCTGATATCTCCTCAAATATCACTGCGACATTTCAGGCCGGTGCCTTTTTCGGCGCTATCATCTGCTATTTGAGTACGTATTTACTGATATATGTCTAAAGATACAATTGCTGACAAGAGGTATGGGCAGTTACTGAGAAGATTGGTCGAAAATGGGCTCTTCAGGCCAATGTTGCCGTCTTCCTCATCGGAGCCATTCTTATGACAGCTGCTACTCATCAACTATCTTATATCTGTAAGTAAACCTCTTCAAACGCGTCGTAGTTTCCGCAACTAACAAACCAAGACGCTGGTCGTGCTCTTACAGGAATTGCATGCGGAGCCATCACAGCCACAGTGCCCAGTTACATCGCCGAGCTTTCCATCGTTTCTATCCGTGGTATTCTCACAGGTCTTTTCGAGGTTACGTACCAGACTGGGTCGCTCATTGGCTTCTGGATCAACTATGGCATCAACCAGAACATGAACCCCAACTCTGCGGCGGCATGGCGAGTTCCTATGGCCGTCCAGATCGCCCCTGCCGCCGTTCTGTTCATCGGAGGCTTTTTCCTGCATGAGAGTCCTCTTTGGTTGATGCGCAAGAACCGAGAGGAGGATGCAACAAAAGCTCTTGAGAGTCTTCGACAAATTCCTCGTGATCACCAGTGTAAGTTTGACATGTCACGGCATATAAAGAATGTACTGACAAGGCGATAGACCTTCAGGAAGATCTCGAGATGATTCGCAAGCGTCTTGCTGATGAAGCTCGTGTTTCCAGTCGATTCGGAACAGGACCTTGGGCCCTTTTCCGTGGTGCGATTTCTGAGTTGTCCAAGAAGGGAATGCGAAACCGTGTTTTGCTCGTTTTCTGCTCTTTCGCCCTGCAGAACATGTCTGGTGCTGCCGGTAAGTTCCACATCTGTCTATCTCTGTGACGAGTCTAACGGCTTGTAGCTATCAACTACTACTCTCCCACTCTTTTCGGATCACTGGGTATCGAGGATGTTGCCTTGTACACTGGCATTTACGGTCTTGTCAAGGGTATGTTCAAGGCTTTCGATGCATTGCACTTTGACTAATTGTTCCGTAGCTGTTGCATCCATCATCTTCTATGGTGCCCTTATTGATATGTGGGGACGACGAAACCCTACTATCATCTCATCTGCCTTCTGCTCAGCCTGCCTTTGGATCGTCGGTGCTTATGTCAAGATCGGACACCCTGCTACCATCATCGCTGAGGGCAAGGAATTGTCTCCTTCGACTGCTGCTGGTGGCAAGGCTGCCACTGCCATGATTATGGTCTACTCTGTCTTGTAAGTTCCCTCTTTACCTGTTGCGATGGATGATGTGCTGATCTGCTTTAGTTGGTCGTTTGGTCTGAACGGTATCCCTTGGATCGTCTCGGCTGAGATCTTCCCTGGTGCTCTCCGTACCTTGACAGGTACTTACGCAGCTTGCGTTCAATGGTATGTCTCTAGTAACCGTTCCGTATCAACAATGACTAACTCTCTCCAGGCTTACCCAATTCGCCATCACAAAGGCGCTCCCCTACATCTTTAAGTCGTTTGGTTACGGCACATGGTTCTTCTTCGCCTGCTGGATGATCACTGCCACCGTATGGGCGTTCTTCTTCCTCCCCGAGACCAAGGGCAAGACCCTCGAAGAGATGGACATCATGTTCGGTTACATTCACGACCGAGCACCTACCGAGAGCGATGACATGGGTGGAAAGCTTGGTGCACGTTCGTCTGTGACTGAGCACAAGGAGGACAGTGTCTGAACGTGTTTACGTATATTTAGAAGTAATTGAGGCGCATATCTCCCGTTAACAATGTGTCCACACGGATCGTTGGTAACAATTAGACCACGCCCAAGATCTGGTGCGGTAATATATGAAGTATGAAAGTTACTCTCTGATTTCCAGCATTGATCCTCTTATCCATGACAATTAAATGTGTAGCATTAGCAACCATAGCTCATCGGTAAACGAATCTGGGGGAACCTCTGTAGGCCCGTTAATCGTGGTCGTAGTGATGTAAGTAGTCGCTCACTGAGTGATCCATCTATATCGATAGGACAGAATTTCATAGGAAGAATCAATGACGCAACTGTGCATCCTTTTTCGTCGTTCCTTTGTTCCTTTGTTCCTTTGTTCCTTACGGCGTTGCCGTTCAGGCAGGTTATAAAATAATCTGCACACTAGTTGTGGCATTGTACCAAAGCATAAGGGATGACAAAAGACTTTAGGATAGCTTCCGGCAACTTGGCAAAGGGCTTAGGATGTTATTTTTTATCAAGCTTTCTGTGCATGTGGATTACCACGTATTGTGCTATTCAGCTGCCGGTATCTATTTCCAGCATCTTCAATGGACATGCGTACGGTCATGATACCCCTGCCAAGAGCACAAAGAACAAAGAAATTGGTCTTATTCAGAAACATAGATTAGAGGTCCTACATACTTCTTTTCCTATTGGGGGTTTTTTTCATGTTTTAGATGTTTCTGTCTATTTTAAAAAAAAAATGGTGGCGTTCGTGCAGTTGGATATGACCTTGTTGATGGAAATAGATGTCCATGGTCGTGAGGTTTTAATATAAGAGGCAGAATGACCTCGAAAGATCATGTTCCATCGATCTGCTATCACATGCACAAAACAGTTCTGTCTAATGTTAATTCAACAATAAAATTACCGGAGTTGCTTGAACACAAATGACTCAAGCTGTCCTTGGAAACCTAAGCCCATGATGCAGACTATCAACCCAGCGCTACTGATGCGTCAAGCATCCCACGCTCCTCCGAGTTCAAACAGACCCTCAACCCCAGCAATTGCAAGTCAATTTGTCGAATCGTCTCATAAAACTATACCTTCAACCCCCCCTTACCCCAAAAGCGGAAGGCAGGGGACCTGGATGGGAAGCGTTGGCTTTACAACTCGCTTTACAAGAAATAGTATGGGCTATGGTCGGACACCTCAAGAAGCGCAAGTTGTTACTTACGAGTCTGAACCCCTTCAACCTCTATTCGGAAGCCCAGTGCTTATATCACCACTGCGCGAGCCAGAATCTATGAGTGAGAATACTCAACCGCCATCGTCAAGAGATAGAATGGGAGGGGATATGGCATGGATTTTTGGACGACCACAGACAAGTCAAGTTCAGGTACCGAGAATTATCACTTGCGATGGAGAGCAAAAGCGTGTAACACAAAGGATTTACATCAATCGTGGTTTCAGAGAAGCAGGGATGAGTCGTTAGGAGATGTAGAAAGACATAGATTAGAGCTCCAGGAACGACGGCCAATATAGTAGACTAAAGGGTATATAGATCTCATAACCACATAATTCATAACTAATGTCAACGATTGACAGCTTTTTCATGTCTCTGCACCTCAACAAGGCTTACATCTGGACGACTCTGTGCTTCAGCAAACGGCTGCTTCTTCCAATGGCGTGCAGGGATACCGTCTCGAAAGAAGCCATTGATCTCCTCCATACTGCGTCCGGTAACTTCGCCAACACAAAAGTATACATAGGTCAAAGTGACGAAGCAAAGTCCCGTATACACAAAGCCTGTCTTGGGACCGAGATTCGCAGAGTAGTATAGGTAGGGCAGAGTAAAGACAGTGGCCCAGACTGTGACCCAGAATGAAGCTACAGCCACAGCGTAGATCTTGTTCCGGTTTCTTCCAACTGCCATCTCAGAGGCCTATACAAACATGTTAGAAAAGCGACATCGCTAAAGAAAAAAGACACTCACGATGGTCCATCCAAGAGGTCCCCAAGCAAAATTAAAAGCCACAATCTCAATAATGACAAAACTGATAATCACCTTCCCAAACGTCTCGCTGGGTTGCCCTCCGGGGATACCCAGACATCCTACTACGAAGATAGACATAGTCATGATACCCGTAGTGATCATCAATAGAGGTCGTCTTGGGATTTTGTTAGCCAGCAACACGGCAGCAAAAACGACAAAGACTTGAATGATGAAAACAATAAGTGTCATGAGGAATGGATCGCTCAGGCCGATTGCTTTGGAAAAAACAGTACCGAAGTAATAGAACCATTGGATGCCGTTGATTTGCTGAGCGATCAAAGCGCCGGCGCTGTAGATCACTTTGCGACGCTCGATAGGGTCTGTTATAAGCTGTATCCACGCACTTTCTGCCTCTTCGGTATTCTCTTTCGCAACATCTTTCTCGACTTCCTGTACCACAGCTTGGCAGTCGTACTGCTTGTCTTCATGGTGAAGTAAACTCAGAGACTTTACCGCCTTATCATGGTGTCCACGACGCAATAACCAGCGCGGTGATTCTGGCAGCCAAGTGATACCAAGGAGTAATGTCAACGGAAATATCAGCTGGAATCCAATTGGAAATCGATACGCAAAAGTTGTGTTGTTGTGGATGACACTTCGGTTGATACCAGCAGCGATGATTTGCGATATGGACAAGACAAGCTGCCAGCACATAAGAAGCGGACTTCTCAATCCTTCGGGCGCAATCTCCTACAAAGTTCATCACCAATAAGTAAAACGAACACATTTCACACATGGTCAAGACAGACATACTCCCATATACAAAGGCGAAGTAACAGAAAAGGTGCCTACACCAAAGCCCGAAACCGCTCTCCCGGCTGTGATGAGGGCACGACTCGAGGTAGTGCAAAGCTGCATCACGACACCGAGAATAACAGTAACGGAGCCGGTGACTAGAGCGCCTTTTCGGCCGAATAAGTCGTTGATGGGAGCTGCCAAGAGCGATCCCACCAACTCGCCGACGTTAATCATGCTCGTCATGACGGCCAAGTTGGAGGGTGAAATTTCGTATTCATATCCGCCTTTACCGTTGGGGACCGGCGTGCCAAAGTCGCGTACGAAGACATCTTCGATAGTGTCAGCTATAGAATATTTGGATAGCCTGTCTTAGTTTGGAGGAGAAGGTATACCAAGAGTTGAGACACCGGTAAAGTAGACTCCCTCGTAACCGTAAAGACAAGCTCCCAGGGCGGCAAAGCTACAACAGAGCCAGACGTAGGGATGTTTGATTCCGATAAGCATCTTCTGACTCTGAAGCGGAGATAAACTTTGACTCTCACGATTCAGTTCTCTTCTCTTTCTGTTTAATTATTTCTCCGCGGGAAATAAAAAGAAGGCCGCCGCGCGTTACAGGGCTGAGAGGGAGGGGAGGATACCCTTTCCTAAGGCAGTTCCGAAAGCTGGTTCCAGTTCCTATTCCTGTTCCTGTTTCCTTTGGTGCTCAACGGCAAAGGCTTTCTGGGTTTAGTTAGTATGGTAGTAGCTTCTGGGGAGATTGCGATTGCGGTTCCGATGCAGTAGTAGTGGATCGATGGAGATGATAACCCTGTGTGTTGAAGAGGTCTGTGAAGAGAAAGAAGGGAGGAGAAAAGCTCCGGCACGAATACAACGTCACATACATAGATACGTAACAACTCTAATGAGTGACTGACTGATTGAAAGCACGGCACGAGTCGTCTGGCTACATTATTCATGACATTGAAACCATAAGTTCCTGTTCAGCCCCCTTTCAGCCCTGAATTTTGACATTAAACTATTGATTCTAGAATCTCATTTGACGTCCGCCTCATATCTATAATTAAATACCATTGATTGATTCATTTACTCAGCGATTCTCTATCTTACTAGTCTGGATAATAGTTCACAGTCTACCCAGGATCAGGCTCGAAATTCAAGACTTAGGCGTCTGCTTTCGAAACCTAAACTAAACCCACGCGAGTTAGGATCTACAATATAAAGTTTGAACGGGGTTGACAGGCTTAACTAATTGAGGAAGCGCCGCGCCATGGGCGTGCCGGGGCTTTCCTCGAAAGAGTCCTTTTGGGACCCTGTTGCCGACGCAGTAGCAGCCTTGTACGTAGTATCCGTATTATTCCAAGTCTCTTCCTTTTTACATCCTTAACAATCCATCCATCTTCTTCTTTTCCCCCCTTCACACTCCCACTCCCCCTGCCTTGTGATCTTCTCTTTACTCTCCCAAGGTAGGTGTAGTCAAGAATGATCAAGATGGAGAGGTGAGGAGAGAGGCGCAGAGTCAGGTTACAAGAGTCAATCCACCAACGCCCTGACCATCTTCATGATTCGGAGCAAAGCTTAGCGACTCCATCCATACCCAAGGTACATCAGTGAAGCATCGACCATATACATACACTATACATAACAAGTGCCAAGGTTTCTTCCAAAATGGATATAATTAGACGACGTTGCTGTACTCTATTCATTCTTCTTATCTTGGACTAACACGCAGTTACCGAGTTTGATAATTATCATATCATTTCACTTAACTAACAGCGCACATAACTATCAATCATATTCATTCATTCATTCACTCACTCACCTGTTTGTTTGACTGCAAACTAATAGCGACTATGCGATCAATCCTCCCAGTTCCAACTCCACCACCCGAACTATGCCCTTACTCTCGCGCCTCAGTCAACCAAGCATCAGCCGATGTTATTCCCCTGCTCGTTGACGATACATACCACGTCTTCCACCTCAGCACACCTTCATCAACAAAACATCACCCTGAACGCCTCAGAACAACATGGTCGCGCCTGCGGTCAACAAATCTACTCGAATGGGAGCGAGACCCACAACCTGTGATATCCCCTGGAGAGTCAACCACTGATCCCGACGCCGATGGTGCTTGGACTGGGTGCGCCGTCCTCGATCTGGATCAGAATATGAATATATTCTATACTGGATATAATCTATCGCAAAATGGTCGCCAGACAATTCTTCACACCAAAGCTTCTGATCGCCATGGTACGAGATTCGATCCGAATTCGAGACCTATCACTATCGTAGGTCAAGGTCTGGATAAGTTTGAGGATATCGACTTTCGCGATCCTTTTGTCTTTTTCAACCGTGCCGAAGGTCGTTATTGGATGCTCGTTGGCACTCGTCTCGCCAACGGTCCGTATTGGAGCCGCGGATGCATCGCCCTGTTGACTTCCCCGGATCTTGAAGCTTGGACAGTGTCCCCTGAGCCTCTCTACGCTCCCAATGACGTCTTTTGTCCCGAGTGTCCAGAGCTATTCACACTGCCAAATGGAAAGTGGTACTTGGTATACTCACGTTTCCACGCTCCAAATGCAGGAACTGTATATCGCATCGCTGACACGCCATATGGTCCATTCCGTGTTCCGCGGGATGGATCACACGGTCGTTTAGATGGGCGCCGTTGGTATGCAGCCAAATCATGTCCAAAGGCCGGGAACCCCAGCGAGAGGATCTGTTTCGGATGGATTGGCGATTATGCGGACGACGAGAACAAGTGGCTCTGGGGAGGTGATCTCGGCATCACCAGAGTCATGTGGGCAGACGCAAATGCTTGTCTGCGCATAGACGCCTCTCAAGAATTCCGGAGCTATATCTGGCGAACTTCCAGACCTGTGTCACCCGGCGATGCTGCTCCCAGCTTGTATCTCTGCTCACTCGGTACGACAGCAACACACTTTCCCGAGCTAGGATCTGCCGAGTGGAAGAGGCATCTCATGGTGGACTTTAAAGTCGCGGCCTGTGATGCCCATACTTTCGGGGTGATGCTGCAAGTCGATAGCACTGGAAAGGGCCATCGTCTGCAGTTTAGTCCACAGGGGAATGGCTTCTTCTCTGTCGCACTTATGACTGATTTCCCCCCTCTCGACGATTTCTGGGCCGATCAGTACCGCATGTACATCCCACGACCTGTCGATGGACCTGAGCTAGTACGACACGATAACGTTAGCCTTGTCGATGGGGTGTTCCTCTTCTTGAGGGGTCAAATCGTAGAAGTCTTCTGCGGAGGACGAGCCTTGAGCTTTCGTCTACCTGTACCGCCCAACTGGACAGACAGCGACGAGCGCCATGGCGTCCGCAGGTTGGGATGGTATGTGGAAGATGGCATGGTTGATTTAGTTGACATTAATATGCGTCATTCGATGTGTGCCAAGGACGGCTTAGCTGAGTCGGACAATCTCGAAGACGCCGAGTAATTCTTCTATTAACCTTCCCCTGCCATGAGATTATCCTCCTTGCAGCCACTGTCATCCTAAATCTTCCTGAGGCATCATGGGATTCGGCTGGATTACCAGTCCGCTGAGAAGGTCGTACGGGCCTGATGCGCCAGCTGCCAAGTCCCAGTCGCCAAAGTCAGTGTACTCATATACATCTGAAGCATAATTGCCCATCATGGGGTTCACTTTGTCGTTGAGCGGTTCATTTAAATTGACCGCCAGAGAGTGCTCGAGACCGCGCAGTATGGCGCCCTCGAGACGGTTTACAGCGTATTGCATTGGTTGATGGCTTTTGCTCATCATGCGAAGATTCCAGAGATACGAGTTTAGAGTTTCTTGCCAGAAATGTCGTTCTTGAGAGGATAGTGAAGTGACAAGAAGTAAGGTGGTAAAGGAGCCGAGGAGCGAGAAGAGGTAGGGTGATGTAAAGTACCAGAAGGCCTCTAAATGGTCTGGTCTCAGGCTTATCACAAAGCTTATCGCGCTTTGGGCTGTCTGGAGAGCGATCTGGCGAATGCTTGAGAGCACGCGATCGTCTGAACAGCGTGGTGGGAGAGCTGTAGAGCGGATTAGGCGGCGCAGGAGGGTCATGACAACGCCATAGTAGGAGAAGTGCAGGTACCCGTGGAAACACAGCTTTCTCTGGTAAATAACATTCATCTGCAGTGTTGGCGGGATGTTATGGTACCAGCTCGTTAGCATCTCGAAAAGCGGTCGAGCCTTCTCGAAGAGGATCACGGTGTCCTGCTCTCGGCAGGTCCGAGCTGTGTAGAAGTTGGAGTAGACAACTGATAGAATTTGCGTCAACCGCACCATCTGTATAAACTGTGTCATGCCGGTGTAAGCAATCGATCTCCGGTCGTCGTCCGAGCCGGATACAGAGACAGAACTAGAAACAGATCCGGAAACTGAGGGAGCGGTAGGGCCATCGCCGTCATAATCAGAAAAATCGGTCGGAGCGAGATCGCCAACTGTCCAGTCATCGTCGTGAATGTGAACAGGTCGTCCATAAGCCAATGCAGTCCAGCGGTCCTGCATGAATAGCGCCCAGCTCAGGCGCTTGCGAACGTTGCGCTCCCATTGGGGAATGGTCCAGTTGCTGGCATCAAGGTGAAGCCCAAGACATTGACCGATGGCAAGCGCCTGGCAGGTCAGGCCCCATTGGAAGGTATGGTCCGGGTTGAGAGGGTCTTCAGGCTGGCACTGGAGGAGTAGCAGGGCTGCCTGGATGGAACTGAGCTTCGGGCGGTGGTAGGACGCGGGGATGGCCGACCGTAGCATCCTCCGCAAAAGGGCAGCGTCCGGGGGACTTCTAATGGAGAGCTCAGGGTCATAGGTCCACCAGCGAATGGCAGAGAGGTAGATGGCCCCGAGAAGGGCCGCGGGGATACGACGGTAAGACTGGCTGTAGGCAAGGGTGAAGGGGTCCTTGGATAGAATAGGATAGGACGGCTGAACGTGTCTCCAGAAGAGCTCGACGAGACTGGGCCCGTGGGGGCGAACGCAGCTCTCGATAGCGTCGACCTGCGAAAAGGTCGGGTCGCCGTCGACAGCTTTTTCGTCCCGGGCCATGTGAAATGTCAGGGGATACTCCTGGCCGTCGTCCCTTTCAAGCACACGGCGAATAGCATGCGTGTCGAGACTAAACTCGTGGGTTTGGGGGTCGTAGGGACGATGTCGCATTAATATGGGTTCCATGTCACTCCCAAGTCCATAGAGTTCGGCGAAGCGCGTAGACGAGCATCCCATAGTGCGATCCAGGGGACCAAGCTCCGGGAGCACGACGGAAGGCGGAGCAAAGGGAACGCCACTATCAGCAGAAGCGCGCGTTTCGTCGGGGGATACAAACGTCTGGGTGGAGGGGACGGAGTAGACGGACTGGATGTCGTCCCGCGACTCCTTACGGCCTTGCTGGCTCATGCTCCTAGCTGAAGGTTGACTCTGGCTCAGGTTCTGAAGCTGTGGTGGGATCTCATCAGGGGCAATCTCTTCTTGGATGCCTACGGGGGCTGTCGTCGTACTGCTGCTATTCCCGCTGTTGCTTGCGACCTGACGCTCTGGGGGATCGTGCTGGAAGGTACACGGTGTAGCTCTAAGCTGGCAGTGGACGCAATCGCCATCACCATCCTTGGTTACGCAGCGAGTCTTGCGCTTCCGACAGGCGTCACAGGGACGAAGGCTGCGACGTTGGCGCTTGCGGGAGTTGTTCTGGTAGTCCTGGGGTGTGATGATTTCCATTTGAGGCTGTCGTGATGTTGTCTTGTGGTGTGAGTAGACGGGCCGATGGAGTATGTACAATAGTTCTTGCCATGTCCTTTCCAGAACAAGGCAGACCTGGGTTGTGGTGCGTATATGTGTATATGTATGTATATGTGAGGTGAGATAAGATGAGATGGTGGAGGTGAGGTGAGGTTAGGTTAGGTTCTGGTGTTTGTGGTTTGATTTGATTTGTGTTATGGTTATCTTCTGGGTTGGTTGTTTAAAAAAGAAAACCCACCCCCCGCTTCTTTTCGTCTGCTTGTCCCTGTCGAGTCCTTTCGTGTATGTATGCAGTGTCTCAACTTGTGCAGAGTATTGCTTGGTATGTGCTTGGACACTTTTTTTTAACCTAGGTCTTGGGTCTTGGTCTTGCCTTCGTCTACCTAAGAAGGTAAAGGAAAAGAAAAGTCCACAGTACCTAGCTAGGTATGTATGAATGTATGTATGTACGTATGTATGTATGTCTGTACCTATTGTTGATTGATAATGCAATGCACTGCTATGCAAAATGCAACTACCGGTCCACAGTATAGTGTAGGTCCTACAGTGCCGAGCTCTGTAATACTTGGCTTTTGGAGTCTGCTTACTCGATCGAGTTCTTGGCGGCCCTGAGTAACAAGCTCTCTTGGCATGAGGCAGTGTCGATAGATGTGACGGTCTGTATATCGGAGGCTCGGGAGGAGGGGGAAGGGGGATGATGATCTTTGTCGATGGTGACAGTCAGCCTCAAAGTCAAGTCTCAGCTTGAGGGTCTCGATTCTGTGGAGAGAGAGAGGTGCTGTAGCCTTAGGTAGTAGAGATCATCGCTGAAGCATGACAACCATCTTGAAGCTTCTGGTGGGCTTCCTTTTTGGTCCAAGTTCATGGGGTACCAGCTATTTAACGGGGATATGAGTTTTGACTTTTGGCTGGCTGACCTGAGAGAGAGGCCATGTACATGTCCATGTCTGCCATCCCAACTTTTTCTCTCTCTCTCTCACTCTTCCTTGCTCACGCACGCGCATCCGTGTTGTATCCCTGTTTCTGTCGGTCAAGGTTAGTACGGGAGCCTGGCCGACGACCTGTGGACTAGACACGGACGGCAAATAGAGTTGGGACCGTCATTTTCTAAAGACTGCAGAAAGTACGCCGCCTCATCCACACCAAGACGCCATGGCGCATTATAGTGTCTTTTGACTCTTCGAGTTGACTTGACTTGGTTTGATGAGTTGCCTCCTTATCCGAACGATTTGCTTTTTCGTAGGCTGCCCGGTACCGTGGGTTCGGGAGTTGGGGCATGTACTATGTACCCATCCCATTCCACATCAAGCCCATCCCACATACGCATCCACCCATCCATCCATCCATCCCTCCATTCATCCACAACTGTTAACTAACCCATCCATACAGAGTACTATACCATCCATAGAAGGGGAGGCGCAGTCCCGTTGCCGCCGCCCAGTCTTGGCACACTGCCTGGAGGGAGGGCGACCCTGAAAGTTAGTTCAGGTTGCTTCTGTCTCTGCTTCTGTGGTGTCTTCTTTTAGTTGTTCCAGAGTCAAATGACGTACCGTTTGTCTTGAAGATAGCTTTACTTGTCGGATTGAGCCGAGATGACCTCATCTCCAAGAATTACCCCTTTCGCCTACGTAGGTAGGTATTCTCTATCATTATATCGCTTAGAATATCCGTAAGATGGATCTCAACATGATTACTGACAACACTTAACTAAACGAGACGTTATCAGGGCCCTGCTCGCCAAGACTTGTTGTATGTGAAATCTGCTTCCGTCGCTAACCATTGGTCTATGCGTAAGTTATGCACTCTTCAAAGTATGCACGTCCTTTTTTGCCAAGACCTTTTGTGACCACAAGCTTGTGTTAGGTAGTCTGATGCATACATAATAAAACAACAAAATTCTATCTGTAGATCTTACTACGTGGTATGTCCATTTCTTGGCACTGCTACTACATACATAGCTATCTTCGAAATGTCACTGCAAAACTCTCGAATGCACACCATCGGGACCTTTTTCTTTCGCCTCTAGCTTGTCCAGTAGCTTTCCACACTGGCATTGACTGGCATGTAGCTTGTCAGATGAGAAACAGGAACGTTATTTCCACCATACATCCATCTCCGATTACTTAGCAGCGACATATCAATTCGCCTCTCCATGACACCTCACGCTTGAACCAATCCATTTCCATCAACGTGTCCTAGTCCGTGCTTTGGATCCAAATTTTGAGTCCCTAGGCTAGGCATCTTAAATCCGCCGAGATTCCGTCGGCCAACTTACCCAGATCTTCCGTGCCTCCCACGATATCACTTTCCACTATCCATCCGTACAGATCCGCCTAATCCCTACTTTTCTCCAGCACCTTGATCTAGGTACTCTAGTACTGTACCGAGCGTGGCGCTGTCGAATTGCCCCTTCTTTCTTACCACTCGGGATTACATGCCGCGCGTATGTTCCCTCAAAGATCGACATCTCCCAGTTGATAAACTTGTTCCCGAGCGAGTGTGGCTTCAACAACTTTGATCAACCGGCAGCCACCGCCATCACGCGGACACACCCGCTAGTCAATGATAAGTTCCCTTGCACTTCGATCACGGCGCTTGCTTGGCCAGGGGAATATCGAAGATCAAACCAAACAGATCCAGATCGTCTGCTGTAAACATTGCTGCGCCAGCCAGTCGTTAAGCTCCTGCATCAATTCATCTGAAGATCACCCTCGTACAAGGAGCGAATCGGTATCAGCCCAGCTCCCAGCAGTGACAGCACAGACACACCAAGCCAAGATGCCCACAACTACCGGTAATATTGACCCTAAAGTCGTCAGCTCCCCCTCCAAAAGAACTCTTAGCATGTGCACCCATCTAACTCGATCGAGTTAAGTAGAGCCGTTTGTCCTGTCATAGTTATAGGAACGTACTGTTGTAGGGACTACTACTGGGAACGTCCAGGTGCCAAGATCGTCAGCGCCATTCCCAAGATTCCGTTTCCTCCCAACGGTCTCGCTTCCTTCGTGCCTTCGGCCCAGCCCTGTGAAATGTTAATCGCGAGAGTCACGAGCACAGATTCTCCATATCTCCCCTGAACTAAGTGACTGTTTGCGTATACTACCGTATTACCGCCGTCCACCTCGCGCGCCGTTCCGTGGCGATTGGCAGTTGGTTGATCGTCGCTCGGACGTTTGTTGCTATTTCAAAATGTCTTGGCGCAGCAGCTGAACCTTTGAACATCTCCAAAGTGGCACTGATTTTCAAGACGCTTTGTTGTTTTTGATAACTCTGTCTCTTCTTGGCACACAGAATCGGCTCATTACTGCATGATCGAGAGATTGCGTATTTGATGCCAAGGAGTTATGAGGATGTTGGTAATCTCGAGAGCAGAGCTGATGAGTAATAGGAGCTGGTTTGAATTTTATATCCGATTATATGATCTACCTTGGATCTTGAGGAGGCGAATATGGAGTTACCGGAGATGTGTTACTAGGTAGACATCTTGTTGTTCTCCCTATCGACAGACGGTCCAGGTGGTGGCTGACATGGCAAAGAATTGAAAACAGTCAGGGGAACTGTCAGCCAGATTCACTATTCAGTTGACAGAAACATAGTTTCGAACCTGAATCATGTGAAAGACTGTAGTCCCTTCTCGGTTCCGAAATTGTCGACGTGTAGACCTGAACTTTTATGTCACTATGCTAGGCTCAGTGTAGATTAGAGTAGTTGATCATAGCAGTGACAAAGAGACAATAACAACATGGGGAATTGGTTATTTCGAATACGAACAAGTAACAAGATTTATAAGACACGGTTATTGGTCAATGCCTCAGTACCTATAATACGAGAATTTCCGTTGACATGAGGTTATTCACATCAAACATGACAGAGACCTGGCTGACTCATGAAGTAAGTGTCTGATGGTATAGGGTAGCCGGTGCCGAAAAGGGACCGAAAGTAAATATCAGCCACTAATACACCGCTGCCTAAGTTAACTGGCTGAAAATAGCACAAAACTACACGAATGTTATGGATAACAATGATGCAATATAGACAAGTCCGAAAGTCGTCGGGATACGACATGGCGTTTTAATTAATCTCCCTTAAGCCCGTCTTTTTCTTTTTCGCTCTACCAGTTTGCTGGTATTCATCGGTTTAGTATCAATGCAGTAGTTTGAGGCGAGAATGAGTTTCTTGTTTAGTGCCCGCATGCAGTCCAGTGCTGTTCCAGTTCACGGACGCTAATTCATGCCCCTACAGCACTCCACCAAGTTCCCACTTGAAGCACCAAAATGGTGGAAAATCAGACGAACATGCGCTTATAAAGGAATTACAACTCAACTACTGCTCTCAAACTACCAAGAGGTCGGACGAAACTAATATCAACACTTATTCCTAGCTTCCTACCTCGGGCCTGATGCTCCGGAATCCGACTTGGCAGCCTACCTAGAGTATCGTGTCTGAAGCTCGCTCTCAGAGGGAGGTAACCAATCTTGAATACTGCAATATCATCAGCTCTACGCTTTGACTGGTGATCAGCTAGATTAGCTAGCGATTGGATGTTATGCAGGGTATACACTAAACCAAAATAGGCATCTCGATAAGTTCTGAGCAAGTGGCCAAAATTCCAGATGCAACATAAACACAAAAAAGCAAGTCTTGGCAGTAGAGTAGGTAGGTAGTCAATGTCCAGCCTCCTTCAACTTGGATAATATGCGAGGACTCAAACGAGCAAATCATCGAGAATATCACAAGTTCCCATGTTTTCCTCCTAAAAACGCCAGCTTTTTGCTTGCCGACAGACAGACAATCGAACAGGTTGACAAGCAATTCACGGCGTTGGGCACAGTGAATAAGCTTAAAGGCTAATATGGATACTACACTAACAAAAAGCCCCCAGTTGGGGATCTCAGTGATCCAAACAAGAGGAGGAGTCTTGAGTCAGTCAGTGAATAGTGCTCCCATCTTGATGATGGTTGATATAGCAAGGGAAAAAAAGCAACAATTCTATCTACTGCCTGTACTGTACTCCTGTTGGTCTTTAGGCCCTTACTACATCAAGAAGGCCTGCACAAGTAAATGTTCAACTTGACCAGGCTAACCTTGACAAAAAAAAACCGTTTGACCGACGCTATAAACAAAAACCTTCCCCATTTGTCTGACAAAGCCGACGCGGCGTTGAGACACCCGATGCCGCGAGCCTTGGCTTTCTTTCAAGCTTATCTCGTCGCTGCTACACAAGGCACCTTGTTGGCTGTGATGCGAGAAAGCACACATTGAACAGGCCTCGTTTGATAGCACACTAACACAGGTGAAACAGCAGCATACACACGTTTCTACATAGAGGCAGGTAATACGATACAGCTCTGTTAAGTCAATAAAAAGTAAAGGATGAAGGGATTCGCCTTGGCTGGTGTGATAAGCCAGTCACGTTGCCCACGTGTGTCTTGGCGATCCTTTATCTCATGGAACCTTTGCAAGACCTAAGACCTGTCACTCCGCGACGATCAGGGCCAAGCAATGCGGAAAAAAACATACAATGACAGGGTTCAATTGGAGAGTTAAAGGGACCTGAGTTGCACTTTGAATCATCTTCGAAATGTTCACTCTTTACTCTCGATCCTGGGGCATCGCGCATTTCTGAAGGAGTCATCATGAAGTCGTCAATTACTCTCACGGCCCTCGCTTTGACGGGCTCCGTTATCGCTGATGATGCGCTTTACAGCAAGCGATTGGCAAAGCGTTTTATTGACGACGACGGAAATTACAATATTTGTATGTCTTTCACACCTGACTCGGTCGCATTTCGTATCACTGACCCCTGCAGCCTTCTTCCACGTCAACGATGTCCACGCTCATCTTGACGAGTTCGCAAAGTCGGGCACAGACTGCGTCGATCCCAAAAAGGGCTGCTTCGGCGGCTATGCTCGCATCAAGCACGCCGTCGACGGTCTGCGAAAGGACCATCCGGACAACCTATGGCTCAACGCAGGCGACGAGTTCCAGGGCACGCTGTTCTACTCCTTCTATGGACCCTCCAAGATCGCCGAGAACCTGAATGCGCTCGACTTTGATGCCATGACCCTCGGAAACCACGAGTGGGATGGCGGCGATGAAGAGCTTGGCGAGTTTCTTCAGAACTTGACCTTCCCCGTTATCTCTTGCAACGTCAAGAGCGAGTACGAAGGCCTGAACAAGACCATCAAAAACTACCAGATCTTTGAGGAGCATGACTTGGCGGTTATTGGTGTTACGACTGATACCACTCCCGGCATCTCGAGCGTTGGAAACAAGACCACTTTCCTGGACCCCATCACTGAAGTGCAAAAGGCTGTCTGGGAGATTCGCAACAAGACTGAGATCAACCGTATCGTTGCGCTTACTCACCTGGGCTACGATGTGGACAAGGAGCTTGCTGCCAAGACCGAGGGTCTGTCACTTATCATTGGTGGCCACAGCCATACTCCTCTTGGAAACATGAGCAATGCTGAGGGTGATTATCCCACCACGGTTGACAACATCAATGGTGATGAAGTCTTTATTGTTACTGCCTACCGATGGGGTGAGTACCTCGGTTCTATCGACTTGACCTTTGACAAGGATGGCAAGCCTCTCGCATATCATGGTGCTCCCATCCACCTCACAAACCAGACCGAAATGGACAAGGATCTCCAGAAGAAGATCAAGTCTTGGCGAGGTCCTTTCGAGGAGTTCGCTGCTGAAGTAGTGGGCTACACAAGTGCTGAGCTAGACCAGTCCGAATGCCAACAGGGAGACTGTCTACTAGGACAGGTCATGGCTGACGCCATGCTCGAGTACCGCCTTAACCAAAGCCGTTCCGACGACGACAAGCCCAGCTTCTCCTTCATCAACGCCGGTGGAGTCCGCGCCACCATCGACGAGGGCAATGTCACCCGTGGCGAAGTCCTAACATCTTTCCCCTTCGGGAACTCTATCGTTGAGCTCACTTTCACTGGTGCCGAAATCAAGGATATTTTCGAAGGTGCTGTAACAGGCATGAACCAAGACAATGACAAGGAGATCACCTCGTGGTTCCAGGTTTCCAAGGGTCTCAAGGTCGAGTACAACCCCGACAGCAAGAACGGCTCCAAGGTGGTCAGTCTGAAGCTCGACGGCGAATCTTTCGAGGATAAGACCAAGTACCGCGTCGTTACACTCGACTTCCTTGCTGGCGGAGGTGACAATTTCTTCAGCATTGATGCAAAGAACATTGCTACCCTTGACACCCAAGATGAGGTCCTTATTGGTTACTTCGATGCGCACAACCCTCTCAACCCCAAGCTGGAGGAACGTGTTATCGAGACAAATGCGACTAGCAGCGAGGATTCTGATTCAGAGGAGGCCAAGAGCAAGGGAAGCGGCGGAAGCACTGGAGGAGACGGCGAGAGCGCTGCCAGCGGTAGGCAAATCTCGCTCTTCGCTGTTGTGTTCGGTGTTACAATGACTATGTTCATGATGTAAATATACGAAAGCCTGCAATTTGTGTGTATGTAGATAACTTACAGCGTAAGCAAAAATGATAGACCCTTGCGAAAGTTCTTTGTTCAAACTGTGTTTTGAAATATATTGTTAGTATTTGTAACGGAGATGACTATTGATGCCCATCAAAAACAATGACCAGCATTGCTATAGTCCCAACCTGTTATCATCCGCCAGCCCTTAGACTTTGGACCAGCGTCTGGTAGTTCATCGGTACTTCCTCCCCTTGCAGCAGCAAGCCCTCTTCCAACCACTCCACCTCCCTATTTTGCAGACGACATCTGAGCACTAGCAGCGTAATAAAGATGACTGGGAGGAATAGCCATAGTGCTAGCTCAATGACGAGAATGCCCAGATAGACCGGGATAGCGTATTCAGGATGACCCATTATCGAGGAGAGAAATAATGTCTTATTGTAAGGCCATCATGCCGGATACAGCTGGGCTTTTGTGGAAGCAGTGAAGAAAGATTTCTTTGTACGGGTATGCGGGAGGCCAAGTGTTCGGGTGGGAGTGTACAATGTACGATGGTCATGGTTGAAGAACAAGACAAGAGACACGACGCATTCAAAGAGTAACACTGTTTTCGAATATGAATCAAGAGGACGAATATCGTTTGAGGTAACAACAGAGAGCTTTGTCTCTTATGAGCAACATGTCACCAAGATGAGTGTAAAGCATCAGAAAGACAAAAGATGGAAACAATAGATAGTATTGGGTTACGAAACCTAACAACAGAACAACCTCATACTAATCGTCAACATATATTCATCCATCTTAGTAAGTGTAGCGGAAATCGGAGGTGGCATCGTCCTAAAATTTGTTAGTGGTGATGTTATGTCAGCGGGAGGGGGCTTACTCACGTCATGAGCCTCCAAAATCTTCTCACCCCTATCCGCCTGAGCGTTCTTCCTCTTGAAGTCCAAATCAAGGCAGATAACAAGGATGGTGGTGACAAGACAGCAGGCAATACAGGCCCACATGCCAGGCTTGTATCCCGTCAACTTATCTTGCTCACGGAACACCAAGCTGCCGGCAATACCGCCAAAACCACCAAAACCGACAAGAGTGGCACTGCAGAAGGCTCGCTTCCATTGACCTCGGATGTTGTTGGCCTGGAAAGACATAGCAGTTGGGATGTTGCTGTTGGCACCGGCGGTGACAAGGAAGACACCAAAGTATCGAACGTTCGCGCTCTCGGCCCAGCCCATGATGGGGAGTCCGATGAGGCAGAGCAGCATGTTGAAAAGAATACAGGGACCTCGGACGTGGTACTTGTCACCGACCCAAGCAGTGGCGAACATGACGATACCGGCAAAGGCGTAAGGAGGAGCAACAAGACACTGAGCAGCACCAACACTGAAGCCCATGTTTCCGACGAGCAAGATAGGCAGGGTGTAAGCAAGGGCGTAGCTGATGGTGGTAGTATCGAAGAAGATCATGGCATACGCCCAAACTTTCCAGTCAGCACCACCGCGAAGGAACTTGCCCAGCTGGAATGGAGGAACCTCAGTATCACCACGATCACGGCGGATGCGATCGACGACCCATTGACGCTCACGGGCACCGAGGAAAGACCAAGTCTTACGCTTCGAATCGGGGAAATCGACGAGGAGCCAGTAGCCGGCAAAACCAAGGGCGATGGTTAGGGCACCTTCGATGATGAAGATCCAGCGCCAGCCTGTGAGACCCTCACGGCCGTTGAGCTGCATAAGCTGTGGAGTGTAAGCAAGAGCGAGATAGCGGAGGCGGAGTGCGACATACACCGTAGGCGAGAATACCGGAGAAAGCTGAAGCAACGCAACCGAGGAGATAGAAGACTGAGTATCGCTTTCCAACCTCATCTGAACACTGGTTAGTGGCTGAGCATCAAACCACTCCAACAATACTTACATCGAGTATACCAGGTACTAAGTAGATAGACACAGCTGGGGAAGAAACCGGCTTCGAAGAAACCAAGAACCGCACGAAGAGCCGCAATCTGAGGGAACTTCTTGACGAATCCCATACCGATCATTACACTTCCCCAGAGTGCGGTTATGATAGCCAGGTGAAAGCGGGGGCCAATTCTGCGAATGAGGATAGTCGAGGGCGGCTGGAAGATGATGTATGGAATGAAGAAGACCAGGTTGGCAATGTTCTATCAACCAATTCGTCAGTAAATTTCAGTAACTGATGAGGGGAAAACTAACGTATCGGAAGCCAGTGAGTTGAAGCTCAACACTCATACCAGCAATGTTGGCAGCACTCATGTTGGTACGATCCATGAGCGAGACACAGTACATAGCACCAACAGTCACAACCAGACGACGGTCAATGCGCTTGATGATGCTGCGCTGCTCCTGCTCGGTGAAGCCATGGTCGGCATCGATCTCAGAGCTGACCTTGCTGGGCGCCTGGTCAATGTGCTTGTAATCGGAGTCGGGCTGCTTCTCAACAGCCTCCATGTCGTTTGGCCTCTCCATGGTTGCCTGTTGTTGAGAGGGAGAAGAGTGTATGAAATGGCGATGTTGAGGGTTAAAGAGGGAAGAGGAAGAAGTGTGTGGGACAGAAAAGAATGAGGATGGAGCGAGGATTATGAGTGAATCCTGTAACACAGCTTCCGAGAGGAGAAAGTGCAGAACACGACCCCCCTTTTGAGGAAAAAGAGGAAGGTACCAGGTTTCACTGATCGAGGAGGCAAGCTAGACTATTCTCTGCTTGTTTTACCCCGAGTTTCTTGTTGTTGTCTTTGTCTCCAGTTTATTCTGCTCTGTTGGGACCATGATCATCGCCTCTCTTTTATATACACTGTTCAATACCCTGGTCCAACCTCTCTCGCTCTCTTATCGACCAATCCAGCGCTACGATACAAACATGCCTCGGGTGGCGGTCAATGCCAAGCAGAATCCGCCAAGCAATACACCCCCTTGGTTGGGGCTTCCTGCTCTTGCTTGGGCGAGGTTTTGCGTCAGTCTCAGCACCTTAACCCATCTAGATTGTGACTCTCCCCCGCAAGATCTACCGGCTACACTCCACACCATGATGATAAAAAACCCGGGGTGTGGGCTGGAACTGGGATAGGGAACTGGGGACATTTGGGAACTTTGCGGGGTAGGGTACGTTGTAATGGTAATGCTCCAGCTCCTACGCCCGGAGGACTGCCTATTTTGGGGTTTGATGCGATGGAGGGCTTGTCATTAAGAGGAGTATGCAGTATCAGCAGACTCGAGTTTCGAGGTGCGGAATATGGGACATAGAAGAGGCTTGCGTAGTGCAGTCTTGGCCGTTTGCGCAGTAAACCATTTGCAGATTAAGCGCAATTTGATTGACAGGGCGTTTTAATCTCTACCTGTCCCCCGGCTTCGAGTTGCGGTCGCCAGATCGATTAATTTGATTGCCTGTCCGAGCGCCCCGGATTCTGCTATTCCTGTGTTACATGGGCTGAGTCTAGAAGCGAGCATTGGCGTTGTTTGTCGTAGTATTGAAGAGTAACCAACGCAGTCACTATACAGTACAGGATGTTGTGTCAAGACAATTTCTTTTTGCTACATAAATCGTGGGAAACACAGCAGGTTGCTATCGATCTCAATTCTGCTCTAACTTACACCAACAAAACTCCCCTTCCCCTCCTTCAAGGGTGACAAAAAGACCTAGTAGCTGGCACCCTGGGAGAGGAAAGTACTTGATCAATGTATATAGCACTTTGAAACATCTGTTTGCTCACTTATTTTCTTCACTCCCTCCCGATTTAACAGCCGTCCTTTCTGGCACCCTAAGCCTTTAGTCGCAAGCCACCTCCTGCTCAGTCTCTCTAGAAGTCATCCATACGGTTAGTAGCTTGTCTGTCAACCCAATCTCATTCCGTCTCTGACACCTGAACCAGCCACACCACGATATCTCGTGAATTCGTTAGGGCATCTTTTTCGAGACGAGACACACTCAAATTTCAACTCAATCTTTCCCCGCGTTCTTCCCCACCCCCGCATCAACTCTTATATACCGAACCAATAACGGCTCATAGAGCGACCTTGGATACCGAGGCTCGTAGCTATACTAACCATTGACAGAAAACGACTAGACCGTAACAGCTAGTTCATGACTCCAAGCTTGGAGAATTCCAGCTCCTCGTTGGACAATCTGCGAGGGCGCTAATTTATGGTTGTTTGGACTGTGGTGGTCCGCGTTGTGCTGTCACCAACAAGAGGGCTTGCAGCAACACCGCATGGCAAATCGAACCAAATCAAAGCATTGCCATCCCTTTGTGGCAATTCTTGCGGATCGTTAGCTCCAAAGCCGGCACGCGCCGAAGCACTATTATCCGTCAACAATACTTCATCCAATGGTTCAAAAGAGTGACATTCAGCAATATCAATTGTCATCATGCGTATGCTCAACTAGACAAGTCAAACTAAGACATGTCATTCATCTCGTCGCCCTCGGATACTGTCCGAATCTTTACACCGTCAACTCATCATTCGTGTCTTCTCATGGATGCCCTACTTTCTAACTAAAATGCGCCTCGGTATCTCCTCCGTGCCGTAGCAAAACCAAAAGGTTCAAACCCAAACGAGCAGAACGTTCACACCTTCATCTAATCCTTCCCTTGCCAGTTCAGCTTGAAGGATTCGTGCAACCTCAAACCATCAAACCTCGACAGACGCCAACCGCTGCAAAGCTCCGAATCCATCCACATTCCTGAATCTTGGTTGCTCATTTTCCAAACGAGCCTCGGCCCCTTTCTATCGAAATACTGTTGTCATAGTCGTGAATGTCTTCTTGATGTTGTGCCAAATCAGCGCAGCAGTTCCAAAGACAGTAAAGACTTGAAGAATCTCCCATGGCTGCCGTGTCTTGACCTCAGTCTCGATATAGTCGATCTTGCCGCCCGCCATGCGAGGGAACCGGCCAGTTGTCATATACTCTTCCATAAGTGCATCCTTCTTATACCACTCCTCACGCAGCCAGAGATCAAAGGTCTTTGGGTCGTCAAGGGGAATGTCGCTCACTCGGAAACGGCGCCAGTGAAAGTTGACAGACTTGGGAGGACGTCCTTGGAAGTAAGTGCTAACAAGACCAAAGTACTCCTCACCGAATCCACCTCGGCTATATTCATCGGTCAGTCGACAGTGTCTATGCTGTGTAACGGGGCTTCCAGGTACAACTTACGGGATTCCCTCGTACGCGACCGTACAATCGTAGACGTAGTCGATGCTTCCTTTGAGTTGGTTCAGACAAAAGAACATACCGGTGCTTCGTGGGAGCATGACATGTTCAGGATCCTTGAGATCATTCTTGGCAGCCCAGCCGGCCGACTTTCTACGCCCGTTGTTTGAAAGATTGGTTCCTTCGGGAAATAAAAGAAGCCACATGGGGTCCATATAGGACCGTCCGTTGGGATCAACCTTGCGCTGCTTCAATTTGTTCAGACGATAAGCCATTCTCGGCTGGTCGGACGCCATCTTTCTCGACATAAAGATGAACCCATAGAACTGCATTCCCCAACCAACGATCGGAATACGTTTGAGTGATTCCTTGAGGATGATGAACAAATGCCCATGCATGCTTGGAGAGTTGGCATAAGCAATCCACCAGAGGTAAAGCCAATCAGTGTATATCTGCGTTCAGAATTAGGACTCGTTTGTTTTGCTATCTCATCGTCATACCTGATGATTGGCGATGAGAATCAGCCGTTCAGGGAACTCAAACTGTACTCCTCCATCGGACCGGAGCTTGATCTGGCCAGCAACCGATTCGTCACCGCTCACTCGAATGGTCGTCGGGCCCCAAATTTGGGTCATGAGAGTTATGGTAAGACCAAATGAGCGCTTCGTCATGGCCATGTAAGCGTAGTACCAGTCACGATTGACAAAGTACAGCGGCGAACCGATAAGCTGGGTAATGAATATGCTGCGATATGTTAGTCATGATAGAATCGACCAAAGGCACTTGGCATCCATACACAAGGATGCAAGAGTTGAAGTAGAGTGCGAAACAAGAGCCGCGAATGATCTGCATAAAGGCTCCATAGCTTTCCTTTCCTGATGGATGCTCTTCTTTTGACAACGGCTTCTTCTCTTTGGCCAACGATTCCTCAGTTATTCCTGCGAGGACTTCTGGGGCTGGGATCGGCGTCTCTGACGGGTCAACGTTTGTGGTGTCAGCCATGGCGGCGCCTGTTGCTTAATTGTGGTTCTGTATCTCGATCGATGTGTTTTGTGCGAGGTCTCGCTCCGAAAAACAAACAGAACAGACAAAAGTGCCTCCTCAAGACTGTTATAACTCGTGCTTGCCTCACTATTAAGATGCCGGCGAACTAAGTAAGACGAGGGGTCGCGTGGTACAGTCCACGGTGACGAAGGAGAATCTGCCACTAGATATACCAGCCTCGTGGTCAGACGAACGAGTGTCGCAAATCTACTAAAGCTCCAGTTGAAGGTGAAGTTGAGGAAGATGCAGAAGAAATCTGTCAAGGTTGCGAGACATACAAAGAGGGCATGTGATTAACGTCTAGGCATGAGCTTATTGCTACTGTACCTACATAAACCTGAACGTGCCTGCCTGTTCTTCGCTAGCTGTTAGTGTAGTGACATCAGGCGGATGCGTCGGAGCTAGAGGGCTGAGGTCCTATGACGCCTTCCTAAAGACAGCGCGCGGGGCCCGTTGTGCTGTATGCTGGGTTTGGTCCAACCAATCACGAGCTGACAATATGAGATCTTACAGCTGTTGGATCTGCATTTATAGAAGCTATCGCGGGGTTTGAATAAGACACTCTGCAGGTCATACGGTACTCGTATTCCAGCTGATCGGGTCTTTGTCTACGAGGCTAAAAGGTTCGAGTCATCAACCAAGGGACCAGACACCATGATCTGGTCCCTGGGAACCCCTTCATGCTAAATTACCCTTATTCTTTCTAAAGATCCTAATGATGAGAGAGGCAGGCGGTGAAAAAACAGCCCACCTCTAGCTTGCCAACCTAGTTCTGCCAATGCCGTCGCAAAGCCGCATTTGAGCTAGCGAAGAGGGTAGCTCCCCGTCTTCGGCGTCATCCATAGTCAAATTTAATCAGCCTGGACAGACAGCTTTTCTTTTAACAGGTCATGCCGTATCATCTATGCCATGTCTAGAAGGTCTCTTATAAGAGGCCTGGCGCTCGTTGAGCCCAGAACCCATCAACGACCAACACGCCCGTTCATTGTTCGACCTTCAACCTCCACTTCCATCACACGGACATGCCGTCTTCTATCGACAACCCTGGTCCGCCAAACCTCCGAGATTCGCAGCATTGCAGAATTGCCGGATAGAATAAACCCACGATATCTTCAAAGCACCAAGCCTGGATCATCGCTACTATCGTTAAACTGGCCGAAACCCCCTCGAAACCTTCTTATCGTCCATAAGCTGTACTCAGACGCTGTTGTCGACGCGGTTGTCAAGTTCTCCACCTACCTTCGCAATGAATACCCGGAGGTCAATCTTGTCTTCGAGCCGCGCATCGCTGAGTCGCTAAAGGACCGTCTCGATTTCCCAATCCACGCCTCAGACTCTCGATCCAATATGGCAGACAAGATTGACGTCATCGCAACGTTCGGAGGAGATGGTACTGTTCTCCGAGCCGCCAGTCTCTACAAGCTACATGGTTCTGTTCCTCCTATTCTTTCGTTTAATATGGGAACGCTGGGCTTCCTTGGCGAGTGGGACTTTAGAGAATACAAAAAGGCTTGGAGAGAGACATTCATGAGTGGCAGTGATGTTGCCACGCGAGAAGCCAACTACCCTCGAGGCGCTTGGGACAAGACGACCCCAGTGTCGTACGAGGCATGGGATAGACACAAGGGGAAGAGTATGGGAGCTCAACGGGCTTCCAAGGTGCTGCTGCGCCATCGTATCAAGGCTGATGTGTTTGATCCTTCTGGTAACAACATTAACCATTGGCTGTCGGATACGCTATCCAGCGAGGCGAAGTCGGGAGCAAAAGCGTTGGCAGTTCCCCAAGAGCCCTCGCCATCGCTGAGAGCAATCAACGAGATATCGGTGCATCGAGGATCTCATCCACACCTAGCCATTATCGACATTTACCAGAACGGGCACTTTCTTACCGAAACTACAGCTGACGGTATCCTGATAAGCACGCCGACAGGCTCAACAGCGTACAGTCTGAGTGCGGGCGGTCCTATCGTTCATCCGCTTGTCAAGTCTCTTCTTATCACACCCATCAGTCCCTGCAGTCTCAGCTTCCGATCACTTGTCCTTCCACTTGATACCAAGGTCACCTTGCGAATGAGTCGGAAGAATCGTGGCCGTGAGCTTGACCTCAGCATTGATGGTAAGCGCTGTGTTGGAGTCTCTCCAGGAACCGAGATCCGAGTGGAAGGTGAATTTGTCGGACGTGCTGGTCCCGGTGAAGAGTGGCATGGAGGTGTCCCATGCATGATCAGAACTGAAGATGATGACCCATGGGTTGGTGGTTTGACTGGTCTCCTGAAGTTCAACAGCACTTTTGGACGAGAACCTACAGGCGATGAGTTTACCGATTGAGCCAGTTACGAGATATGGTGATGACAATGTATTCACATGTAGACTACTGCAATATTTGATACCCGAACTATTAGTTGATTGAGAATGTTACAAGCAGAGTAAGCGTTGGTCCTTAGACATGACCACGAAAGTCAGAAGATGACATTCTGCCTAGGGCTGAATATCGCATCCAATTGAAGTAAAACGGCGCGCGTTCTAAGCATGCATAAGTGGAAGGGATCGCTCCAAATCTCCGGATCGGCCGAGAAACAGTGATGCCATGGGATTGTCCGCGGACATGGGTCCAAGCTAAAATTATGATGTGGTAAGCGTTCCTGGACCACTCAACACGAGAGATTGCTCCTTTTGGCGGTAAATAGTGATCCACGATGGACGCATGCCGGCTGACAGATGGCAGTGCATGGGAGAAAAATCCACAACGTGATACGGAGAGATTATCTTTTTATCTTAGCGACAATCCACAGATTGTTCTGAGGGCTGACAGGTGGCTCAGATATAAACTGAAAAAGGAAGGTTAATAGCATTCATCCTACTTGATACAATGTCAGTAAAGTACTTCGGTTGTTAGGATTTGTTGCACGTGTCTCTGCCAATGTATCTAAGCGCTTTTGGGACGAATCTCTTTGTCTGAATCGCATGACAGCGAGACGTCACAAGAGCCGCCAAGCCGTCTTGGCTCTGAAATTCTGAGCTTGGGGCATTCCCTTTAATTTCTCTAGCCAGGGGTTTCTCGAAGGCAATTGAGATTGGTTGTTTGAGTATTTGACAGTGGATCCACGGGATTTTTTACGATCAGCTTGTTGATCAGCTAGCTACTGTACCCTACCTTAGGTAGTGTTTGACATCCATTGAAATGTCGTTTGTGTGTTCTGTTTTGCGGATCTTAATACTCAGCCTTTGACGATCTTGCAGTGTTTCTCCCGGATATCCAGAATAGGGGATTCTTGGCTGAGGTCATTCCATTACAAGGCTAAGTCGGCATTATCCCTTATTCATGATTAATTCCATCCCATCCCATGGAAGGCTTGAGGTTGGCTGGATGCAGCGGCGGGTGTACCTGGAACGGTCTCGAGGTTTGTGAGTGGCTGGTTCTGAC
The DNA here is from genome assembly GCA_014898915.1 of Fusarium chlamydosporum. Lineage (NCBI taxonomy): Eukaryota > Fungi > Ascomycota > Sordariomycetes > Hypocreales > Nectriaceae > Fusarium > Fusarium chlamydosporum. The sequence goes on along the minus strand of JAAVUD010000015.1, from coordinate 133,984 downwards.
TGCAGGGGAGGCCTCGGGTCCCGTAACGCACTGTAACTGTCACTTACAAACTGACCGGGACGGAACCTGAAGCTGTAGACAGCAAAAGGTCATGTCACATGTGGACAATGAACAAGATAACGTACCCGTATTCTGCTTTGTTCTGTGTTGTGCAATATTCAACGTTCAATTACAGTAGGGCGGTTTCACTCTGGGCAATAAGCAATAACGATTCCTCTATCTGTGGTGTAACTTTAAATTAGAACACTCATGTCACACAGCCTGTGCCATTGCATCAGACCGATACAGCTCAGAGAGGCGGCGCAGGGCTGGGCGCATCTTGGCATTGAGGCAGAGGTGACTTCCTCCATTGAGGCCGGTAAGAAAATGGTGTGTACTTGGCGGTTGATGACATGAGAAAAGGAAAAAAAGAAATGGAGAATTAAGAGGATAAGCTGCTGATATTATTCCTATGCCTTGCATGTCTTTATTTATACAATCCCTTACTTCCTTCACAAGTACGGTAGTCTTGCCCTTGTTCAATTCAAAGTCACAGACGTTAGTACTCTGTACTTACCTACCTCTAAAAGCACGGATCCAGAAAGCAACCTACCTAGGTACCTAAGAAACCGTTTACGATACTCCCAATCAAACGACCACCCCACATTGAATCCTTCCCTCTTGCAAACAACTTCCCGAACTTTCGTGTATTTTTCGGATTTCATTTTTGTTCATTTTACATCAGTCTTCGTTTCATTCTTCTTTCAAGGGCATTTTCTCTATTTCTTGTTTCATATATCATTTCTTTCATTCGCTAGCCACCATTTGAACACTTTCACTCTTGAAACACCACCCCTTAACTTATTCCACATTATCTGCGCCGATCGCATAACCGTTTTCGAACCAATTTATCGATACCAACAACAGTTACTCACCTCACTCCGACCTACTCACTTCCATTCTTTTCGGCGCCTTAGGAGCCATTGTTGGCTTCCACTATTCTCATCGCTCTTTTACCTTGCCCGAGGCCGCAATTAATATGGCCATTTCTTCGGGCCTCGCGCTTTTGCTGGCTGCCGGCGCCGCCCTGCAACCTGTCGCTGCCAGACCATCCAGTAAGTCGACATTTCTGTGATCGCGCGCGCACTTGCCATTTATATGACTGCACTTCGAAGTGCATAGATGCTGGTGTCTTGTGGTTCGATCACTTACCAGATCCCCGGTTCTTGGATCGAGACTAATCGCAACCCATTTGCAGTTGACGACGCCTTTGTCGCCATCTCCAACTCAGATTTCACTCCCCAATCGGTGTCGAAACGAGGTACTCCCCAAGCTCCTGATGGTTACGTTCCCGCCGAAGTCGACTGCCCGAGCACACGTCCGACCATTCGAAATGGTTCCTCAATCTCGAGTATGGAGCGCGACTGGATCCCCAAGCGCCGAAACGAGACCATCGCTCCTATCCGAGATCTTTTAAAGCGCATTGCGATTCCCGATTTTGACAGCGAGGAATATCTCAAGAATGCCGAGAAAAACGCTACGGCTCTGCCCAATATCGGCATCGCCATCTCTGGAGGTGGTTACCGTGCCATGCTGTGCGGTGCTGGCGCCCTGGCAGCTTGGGATATTCGCTCTGACGGCAGCGACAAGGATGGAAACCTCGGTGGTCTTCTACAGAGTGCGACATATCTCTCTGGTCTTTCCGGTGGTGGATGGCTCGTGGGTAGTTTGATGATGAACAACTTCACCTCTGTGCAAGAGAGCGTGCAATATCCCGGTCTCTGGCAGTTGGAGAACTCAATTCTCGAGGGCCCCGAGCGATACTCGCTGATTCAATATTACAACACCATTTTCGATGCCGTTTCGGATAAGAACAAGGCCGGCTACGAACGATCTCTCACCGATTACTGGGGCCGCATGCTCTCGTACCAGCTCATTAACGCAACAGACGGCGGTCCTTCTTACACCTGGTCCTCTATCGCCGATGACCCTGGTTTCTCAGAGGGCAAGGCCCCCATGCCTCTTATTGTCGCTGATGGTCGCGCGCCCAACGAGACAATCATTGCGCTCAACGCGACCAACTTCGAATTCACCCCCTGGGAACTTGGCTCCTACGACCCCGTTCTTGAGGGTTTCGTTCCCCTCAAGTATGTCGGTTCCGAGTTCGACAAGGGAAAGTTGCCCAAGGACAAGTCTTGTATTCGTGGTTTCGACAACGCTGGTTTTGTTATGGGAACTTCTAGCAGTCTCTTCAACCAGATTGTTCTCTACCTCAACGAAGACAACAACAACTACGTTCCCGATGGTGTTCCCGACATTGCCATCGAGGCTGTATCAGCCATTTTCAACGCTATTGGCAGTGATAATAACGATATTGCTGATTGGACTCCTAACCCCTTCTACGGGTGGAACCCTGAGGAGAACCTGAGCGCCAAATCCGAGCGTCTCACTCTTGTTGACGGTGGTGAGGATCTTCAGAACATCCCTTACTACCCTCACCTCAGAAAGGACCGTGAGGTTGACGTTGTCTTCTCTTTCGACTCATCAGCCGACACCGAATTCAGCTGGCCCAATGGCGCATCTCCCATTGCTACATACGAGCGCTCTCTTACCGACATCTCCAAAGGCTCGTCCTTCCCCGCCGTTCCTGGCAAGAACACCTTCCTGAACCTAGGCCTTAACTCTCGCCCAACCTTCTTCGGCTGCAACGCTACCAACATGACCGAACCTTCTCCCCTCATCGTCTATATTCCCAACTACCCATACGTGTACGCCTCTAACATCTCCACCTTCCAAATGAGCATTAACTCCTCTGAGCTCTCCGCCATCATCGAGAACGGTTACGCCGCCGCCACCATGCTTAACGGTACCCGAGATGAGAACTGGCCTGTCTGCGTTGGTTGCGCCATGCTGTCTCGTAGTTTCGACCGCACAAACACTACCGTACCTGAAAAGTGCCAGGAGTGTTTCACAAACTACTGCTGGAACGGCACCCTCGATGAGAGCGACCCCGGCGTCTACGATCCTCAATACATCGGCGATGAGATCCAGATTGAGAGTTCCGCGACAAAGATGGCCAGCACCGCCGTGGTCGCTATCGCGGCCGTCGCTGGATTCATGCTCACTATTTGAATCTGAAAAGGGGGAAAAAAAGAAAAAGACCAAACTTTTGCATATAGGAGAGAATATATATACATACATACATCACGTTTTGGAGTTGTTTATTTTATTTATGGAAGCATGTTCTTGAGGAAATGCATTGAGGGGGATATATCTGTGTTGAATAGACGATGAGTCCGAGGCTCGTCATTTTTTTATTTGCTTTACTTGAATTGGAAGGGTTGCATGGTTTGCTCTTTAGGATACCTACTCTAGTGTTACGGTCAATCTAAATGATTTCGCGCCCAACCTTTTTGTATGCTGTTCTTGCCGTCATCATTTTGCACTCGAAATGTGATTCTCCTTGGGAATCATCCGTTAACGAGTTTGGGGATATGACATGATATTCAGTATTGTTCGTTCCTTTGTCTATGTATGTAACGAATCAACTACTTTCTAGCGAATGACTTTCTGGCTTCATACCCCTATATTGCTACTTCACGGAGCTGGTCCTCATGGAAGGAAAACTCACCGATCTCTCGAATCGGTGACCCCATCTGCTCAATCTGGTAAATCTCAAAATACCCAACATTGTACCTATGCTTTCGCGCATCACCATTCGGTCGATCGCTGTGCCGATGCATTACTTGACCGTTCTTTGGTTCCTGCAGTAACTTGTCAACCTCTCGAGCGATACCGAGTGACCATGCATAAACATTCATCCCCTTTGCAAAGGCTTTCCAGAGCCGGAAAATCTCGTCAAGTATCATCAACCCAGAAGAACTGATAAATCCTATTAGCAGCCACCATGGCATTCTCGCTACTAGGCTCAAATCCTTCCACTTGAGGCCACCGATGAACGGGACAAAAAGACACATTCCATGTGCGATAGCACCAAAGACTCTTAAGAAAGCAATTGGCACTACATCGTTGTAAGAATAAATCAGGGACTCGCGACCTGAAATAGCCATTACGTCGATGTTTTCGCCTGTCATGATGAGAAACACGACTTCCGTAAGGGGGGGATTACCTACGGACGATAGGAGATCTAAAAGGATCCAATTGTTCTTCGTCAATCAAGTTCTCGAGAATCATACGAATGTCGGTGATGACTTCTTGGGCAGCCAAAGAGGGAAGTTTGCTTCTTCGTCGAGAAGTACAAACCCCCATTTCAAGTTCCAATGAGAAGGTCTCGAAGAAATGAGATAGTTCGGGGTTGATATTGTCTTCGACAAGAAACGGCGAGTTGAGATCAGGCGGTGGTGAAGGCTGCGGTGAACAGCCATGCTGCCTTATAGGATACATCTCTTCTAGTCGAAGTGCAGCTTCGTCACAACGACTTCCCACGTCTACATGCGGTGCGATACCTCGTGCTTGCCACACAAGACAGACAGGATATACTGTTAATAAAGCTAGGCATTTGCTAAAACAGTCAAAAGCCAAGAAACTTCAGATTGGTTGGATAGATGACTTACAAAATACGATGCTGCAGTATCTTCTGTTGCGCTTCGTATACAAATTGACACACCACCTCATCTCTGACTTTCCCTGGATCGGCAACTTGTGTGCTTTTGAGAAGCGATGTTGCTATTGTAGTGGCTGTGTGTCCCACGCGTTCCATTCCGACACGAGCTCCTCGTACACTGGTAACTCTTAGCTTCTATTTCGACAGGATAGGGAAGACTGTGCAGACGTAATGAGACCTTGAGCCATGGAGAAAGCTGAGCCGACAATGCAGACTTCAAAGAAGAACGGTAGATACCCGGATAGACCCTCGAAAGTTGTAGGCCAAGATGGGTATGTCCTACGCAGATACACTCCTTCGAAACCAGAGGCACTACCGTCTAGGGAAGACCTGCGTATGGGCATTTTCTCTGGTGGTTGATTTGTAGGCTCGTCCGAGTATCTAGCCAGGTACGTCGAAACGAAGGCAGTCCAGAGAAACATCGCGGCAAAGCGAAAGGCCCAGCGTCTGGCATTCCCGGTCGTTTTATGGCACAAGTTGATGTACTTAGAACTCTCTATATCGGCAACCTTTCGTTCGATCCGGTAGTTGTCGCGGTATTCAGCATACTGTTGGCAAAGCTGGAAGAGAAGTCTGAGCCATTTGGGCCCGATCCAGTTGGTATTCCGGACATTCCGCCCTTCTTGAAATTCTGGATGTTGCTGCAAAGGTGGTACTGGATAGTCTCCCTTCTCCAAATCATGCAAGCTGAAAGACTGGCTTTGAGGACATGAGTTTCGGATAGGTGGACTAACTCGTCGGGAAGTTGGCGATAGTGGTGGCGAGTCGTCTCTTGTGAAGAACCGCCTCGATAAATATCGGGGAAATTTCGCTCGAGTTCTGGCCATCTCGGGCAAGAATACCTATAGAAGTCAGAGTAAAGAGAGACACGAGGTTGGTGTGAATATGATGCTTTTCTCGATGATGCGACTGATCTCACACGACGAATGCTGCTATGTAAAACAGACCTAAAATGATGGAGATGCAAGGTTTGAGATTGCAGCATGGCGTTGCTTCCTTGAGAGGTTTGATGAGACACCATGGAAGTCACTCTTCGTTTGATGCAAGTAAGGAACGACGGGATACATTAGGTACACAGAACATAGGTACTCCACGGGCACATATGATGGAAGGAGCGCGGCATATAAATATCAGTTCACAACTTTTCTTCATTAAATTCATTAAATCCTAATTACAACTTCAAGCAAAGGTAACATCCTTGCCAGACTTGGCGCTCTCAAAGACACCCTCAATGATCTGCAAAACATCCCGAGCCTCGCTAGCCTTGACTGGTACATCCTCCTCCTTTCCGCTCTCAACGGCCTTGGCGAGCTGAGCGTAGAAAGCCTTGTAAGTAGGGACTTCGATCGAAGACAGGGGCTGCTCTTTAGCCTTCTCATTCTCGTCGACGACAATCAACTTGTATCGCGCAGAATCCTCCTCTCCGAAGCCCTTTTCGGTAGCCTTCGTGCCAGCCTTGAGAGCATCCTCTTGAGTGTCGAGACCAAGCTTGCGGAAGCTACCCTTTGTACCACGGACCCAGAAGCGAGGCTGCTCGAGCTCAGCGCTCAGGACGCTGATGCGGATGTTAACGAGAAGACCATCGGGGTAGGTCAACTCAGCAGAGACACCGTCGGGGTTCTCGAAGTCAAACTTTCCGCTACGCTGAGACAGGAGACGACCGTGGACGGACTGGGGCTTGCCGAACAGAACATACGCTTGATCGATGAGATGAGTTCCCAAATCGAAGAGAGCGCTGCCACCCTGAGAGAGGGGTAGATCTAACTTCCAGTTCTTGGAAGGGACCATTCGGTAGCGGTCAAAGTGGTTATCAAACTGGAAGATGCGACCCAGTGTACCCTCAGAGATGAGCTTCTTGAGAGTGACAAAGTCAGAATCCCATCGTCGGTTCTGGTATACGATGAGGAGCTTGCCGTTCTGCTTGGCAATCTCAATGAGCTTGTCAGCCTCAGCAGAGGTGGGCACAAAAGGCTTCTCGGTCAAGACATGCTTTCCGGACTCAAGAGCAGCCTTTGTGAGTTCAAAGTGGTTGTTGGGAGGAGTGCTGATGACGATTAGGTCAACAGCAGAGTCGGCAAAGAGATCCTTGTAGTCTGTGTAGTGCTTGATATCGGGGTAGTCAGCAGGCGCTGAGTTGCCCTCCTTCGGGGATCGCTGAACAATAGCATGCAGCTTGAATTGAGGAGTCTGAGTGAGGAAGGGGATGTGGAAGATCTTGGCGGACATGCTATTCGAGTCAGCTGATGAAGTCGTGAGATGTCATGATGGTTGGGGTGAACTTACCCATATCCCACAATACCAACGTTGAAAGTCTTTCCGCTCATTTTAACTATATCAAGATGAACTGCTTGAAGATAATGAGCAATATCGCTGTCACAAGAGGGAGAGTCTGCAGTTTATAAATTGTCGTTGAAGAAAAAAGAGACAAATTATATCATTCACATGAACCATTTCCCCAAACTACCTACGTTGAATGATTCCGTCATGGTGCGGAGTCATTCCCCACGGATGCTTCACCATTCTTGGAGGTTCCGGAGGGGAATGGACGCCACGATTGGTTCCTATCACCAAAATACAGTGGGTTTGACCGAAAAGTCGGGGTGGCTTGGGGGAACGTGAGAAGGTCCAAGCGAGAGAGCCTCATCTACTTAGTCAGGTTTTGATATCTTTGGGATGATTTCAAAGCATTGAAAGAGTTTTTACTATGAGATATTTGCATGATAGAAGTGATGAGAAAGTTTGTTTTCTTGGTGAGGAGATTGCTTGGCTGCGGAGGTTCCGGTTTAGGAAAGGTAGGCTCATCACCGCCAAGTGTTGTACAAACTACAATGAAGTCTATACATCACACAATAAGCTTGTTTACCGATACAAAATGAACTTCCGATCCGGAGTGGATTCAAAGGCCGACTATTTCGGCTCCGTGGCCGGACATTGTTGTGCCTCGCCCTCGGGAGTGGGTCCCGGACAATGAGAAAGTCCTCCAAAGCGCGAGGCGCGAACTGATAGCATTCAGGTCAGCCAACACGGTGATATAAATTGAGCGCAGAGTTCTCACGGAACTCAGATACAGCACTCAGTACCATGCTTCTATTGTCACTCTTATATTATTCGAAGTAGAAATGCAGAATAAAATGTTGTCCAACCAGGCACACCAACTTACCCTATTCCGCGGCCCCGGAAAGCCAGGCGTCTTTCCTTGGTCCCCCTTCGTTATCAAAGTCGAAGCCCGCCTACGCTTCGCAGGTGTATCATACCGAGTAGAAAACGGGTCACCAATGTCTGCACCTCGAGGGAAAATCCCCCATGCAACTCTTGGCGACATGAGTCTAAGTGACTCAACATTCATCATCAAGGACCTCGTCCGGGAGGGTCTTATTCCTGACTTGAACGCGAACATCTCGCCTATACAAAAAGCACAAGATCTTGCATTCAGAGCCCTCATGGAAGATAAGGTCTATTTCTACGGCACCCGTGAGAAATGGTGTGACAATTATGATACCATGAGGTCCAACACGCTGGCTTCTATTCCTTGGCCACTGCAAATACTTGTGGGATGGATGGCTTATAGAGCTACGACAAGAACACTTTACGGTCAGGGAACAGGTCGACTTACAAATGATGAAGTTGCAGGTTTAAGGGAAGAGGTTTGGGAGAGTGTCAATGCTTTGTTGACCGAAGCGAGGAGCATTGTCAAAGGGGGTATGCCGTTTTGGGCTCTTGGTGGAAGTGAGCCTACAGAAGTTGATGCGGTGCTCTTTGGGTTTACTACTTCAGCTTTGATATGCATTGCGTGAGTAATATTGGATACCGGACACCTGAGATTTGCTAATAAAGATTAGGGCTCCTACATCTGGTGCGATTGTACGGAAGTATCCTGCAGTTGTTGACTATGCGGATAGAATCCACAAAGAATATTTTCCGGATTATGAGAAGTGGGAGTAGGTCTTATATTGTATTTGAGAGTGTTGTCAATTCTTTAGAGGTGTATAAGTGGCCAGTCAATATGCCGCTTGTACATCCCGAGTACAGGACGATACGCTGATACAAGTTCATTCCTATATCTGGAGAAAGCATAATAGGAGGGTAGGCTAACTAGTAGTATTATAGTCAGAAGAGCGAGAAGATAAAGAGTTCCCTCTGGTGACTTCAACAGATGTTTTCCTGTGTGGTTGCAAAACTGGATTGACTCGACCAAGGTATGCACTGAATAACAATCTTTATCGTTCGTGGGAACCTACTGCAATTCTGCTTCAAATCAATAGTTGAGCTGCCAATACGGCCTCTAGGTCTGATCTGTTTGGACAGGCCAGTGCCTTGCTACATGAAGAGCACTATCAAGTATACACAAGCTGCGAGACTCAATCCATTGCGTGCACATGCAAGAATCCCTTTATTCAATCTGTCCCACTTCCCACATATTATCTGTAACAAACCATACTCAACTCAACATATCTTGCTTTTTCTTGATACGTCACACCACGTTTCATCGACCGTTCTCGAACAGGGGCACATAACACTACAATCGCCAATCTCTACAGCCGTACGTCAGCCCAGAAAGACCATCTGTGATCTTGATTAAAAAAAAAAGCCGTTGAACTTGTTGCTGTCAAGTCAGTGAATTCTTGGAATGGCTGCAATGACGTTGTTGTAACGGTTATTGCCAAGAGACAGGGGTCTAATCTGACAGAGTGTGCGGGATATCAAGACAATACGATTCTGGTGATTGGTGGTGTTTACAGGGTAGGATGGGAAAAGTTGGCAGGGCATGGAATCACGAGATCTACATGCTGCTGTTGGTGAGAAGATTCGAGAGTATTCTATGTCTGATGTGCACTTCAATACCGGAGTTACAGCATTGCAGAGAATGGAAGTCGAGTGTAAATCCCATTCATATGCTTTCATCCTATTGACTCTCAGCCTCGGCCTAATTGTGATTCATTGTCTCCGACTCCCAGCCTTCTCTTCCCCATGGATCGGAAATATCCCGTGTCTCAAAGTCACGAATGGTGCGGCATCCACAAAGTCCAGAGTGGCAACGCAACGCGGCCCTGTATGCAAACTCAAGCTGAGATGGTTGCATTTAGAGCCTTTGTTTTATTATTACTTGCGAGGCTATTTTAATCATCCCAGACCAGGGCTTGACATGACGAAAAGAAAGAAAAATGCTACTCTGCTGCGCCAGTCAAGTGCATCCCGTACCTTGAATCAAAACCTCAAATCTCGGAGCTATGTACGCCTTGTCCGTCACCATCTTCTCATGCTGCATAGCATAGTGTGGTATATATTTGAACATGCATAATGAAAAACAGCACTTGCATTAAACGAAATATACATAGATCTCGTTGTCGTGCCATGCATTGCATGTCAGTTCATAACAACACCATAAATGTCAGAACTCAGAATCGAATACTACCGCAACGGCTTTTCGTGGTTATTGTTGAGTAGAAAAGCAAAACCAACAGTAACAAAATAACCCTGCTTCGCTAATAACGTTGCCAAGTCGGCAACAGCGGATACGCGATGCGATTGTATGGCCCCTTGTCCTCGTCTCCCCATCTCATCATCAGTCGATGGATTCTTCCCGCTTCAAGATCCCCCTAGGCGACCGGCTCAGCGATCGAGAGACCGGATTCAGAAAGCAAAGAAAAAACAGTGCCGCAGGGCATGTGGGTTTCTTTTCCATTCTCTTCTTTTCCCATGTGAGTCCTCGGCGTGGCGGTCGAGAAACAGACAAGCGGTTAAAGGAACATGGGGGGAGGGGAGTGAGAATGCATTTGACCACTGTAGGAAGGCAGTCATGTCTTTGATCCTTGCCTTTGGCCTGCCCTGCCCAGTTGACAGGGTCTTTATTCCCCGTCGTGGGCGTTAGTGGACAGAGAAAGAGAGAGGCAGACAAGGTGGCAACAGGGGTCTTTGTTTCTGATGGTGGGTGGACACTAAGTAAATAACATGCGGGGGAGGTTGGAGCCATGACTGAAGGGGTGTAGTCTTTAGCCTCCTACCCTGCCTGTTGCTGCAGAGAGCGATGATGCTCTCTTGACTGAAGCTTCAGATCATAATATCTGAATGTCATCAGTCAACGAATTGTATATCACAATTAAGAGGTTGGTAAATTACTGTCTGTGGTGTCATGATACAGTCTAAGCATTGAGCACGTTTCAGACCATTTAGCCAACCCAATTCAACAACAACATCTGATCTCAACTCGAGCCGATCTTAATAATACCCGTCAAATAAGACCTTAGCAGCCTTTTTCTTTCTTTTCTGTTCCTGCATTCCCTAGCTGTAGTCGTAATGGTTGGTCTTCTGTTACTAACCTGGGCTGCAACCTACCACACCCAACTCAACAAACCTTGGAGAACCTGTTTTTACCTCCGACTCTCAAGGTATTAACCAATGTCTATCATCGGCTTTGCCGCTCGAGTCAGGCTTAGGCCAACTTAATGCTACTTACTGTACTGTATTAGTTTAGTTCCCAGCTTCCAAATCTAGTTCCCTCAGTCGGCCCTCGGGATCCTATGAATTGCCCCATCCTTGTTCTTCAGCATGTGACCCAAACTCAGTTAGCCAGTCAATCAATTCCTGTGTGTGCTGTACAGTACTGTAGTGTAAGCTCTGAATAAGTCCTGAAGGAAGGAAAGGATTTCGCAGTTTCTGCAATAATCACTGCAATTCTTGTTTTCGTATGTGTGTCTTATTTACATACAAAACAATTACCCATTTTGCTTAGTATCTCCGACAACAACAACTGAACCACTTTTCTTTTACCCCGGAAGATCTCATGAGCTCCTGGTCTACAAGGGAAGGGGCAGCAATATTCAACATCCGGAAAGTGGACACATAAGCTGTAGCTATACCAACTTCCACATATCGGCAATAGCATCAGATCAGAAAAGCATTACACGGGTTGGGCCGCGTGGAGGTCTACCAATATGATAATTCCTCTGCCCACTCCATATGTACTTACAGGCACTGACTAAGGAAAGGGGGCTGTCAAGGCGCAAAAGAAGACAAAGTACTCGTGAATGGAAGTTAATAAAGGACAGTAAGAATGGGGATCTTTGCTGCTTGCGTAGATCGGATCGAAGGTTGACAGCTACTAGGTACCTACCTAGCTAATTGAGTCACTTTCGTGACCTTCAATACAGCTGTTATGTCTAGTAAAACCAAGTCCCTCAGCTCTTTAGCTAGTGACCCCTTTCCCTATTTAGTGAACCTCTTGTACCTGATCTAAGTTTTCTAGAGTGGGAGGTAGTCTTGGCTAAGCAGGAACCGTCTACAAACTATAAGCTCGACATGAGTAATGAATCGACTTCCCTCATCTCTGCATGGACTTGTGGACTTGAAGAGTCTTTTCTGTAAGGCCTGTACTTTACGAACCTCTCCGCATTCTCTTTGCCCCCCCAGACTTTCTCATCAGAATCCCCTCGTCGATCTACTCGGCCGTGTGTATCGAATTCGGCAACTGGCCCCGCTGGCCTCTTTCTCCAACGGCATAGCCAGGTCAGGTCAGGAAATTCATTGATACATTTTTATTTGACATTTGGACCTTTTGTCATCGATGAACACGCCCCCCTCTGTACCGACCGGGGGTTCCCTGCTGTCACTCTTGTCTTCTATTGGCTTAGGTCGCCTGAACTAGCCTGGCCCGGCTCGTCGCATCGTAACAGTCCGACCACCTTTGAGACTCCACACACACTCTTTTTGCTTTAGTTGGCTGAGAGAGTTACTTACAGTCGGTCCCTAGAGACTGTACAGGATCAAGAACAAGAAGGACGTACGTACATACGTTGAAAGCGACAGATGTAGCTGCAGGTAAGAGGCTGGCTCCTCTCCGTTCCATGGAAACCGTCTAACGGCAACGCACCCCCCCTGTTAAGCCCGGTTCGAGGTGCTCTCTGTTGTTGACTCTATACACTACATAAAGCCTCGTCCTCATCCATCGTCGAGCACTCTCTTTCTTTCCTCCTCATCCACTCGCTTCCTTTGGACCATCAACTTCAGCTTTTGCCTTGCCTATTACACTCGTTGTGTTCTTTCAACCAAACCAAACCAACCCCAAGACAAAAACAACACTTTTCAAAATGAAGTACTCTGTCGCTTTCGTTGCTCTTGCCGCCGCCGTCTCGGCCCAGTCCCTCGCCGACGTCCCCAAGTGTGCTATTCCTTGCCTCGACAAGGCTATCGAGAGCGAGACCAAGTGTGAGACGACCGACCTTGCCTGTGTCTGCAAGAACTTCTCCGATGTTCGCTCTGCCGCTACCTCTTGCGTGATCGACGAGTGTGGCTCCGACGTTGCCATCAGTGAGTTTACCTCTTATATATACTACCATTGATACATCATATACTAACCATATCCCAGACGAGGTTCTCCCCGCCACTGAGAAGCTTTGCAAGTCTCCCCCCAAGGAGTCTGAGGCTGCCTCCACCTCCGTCAAGGTCGTCACCACCACCAGCGCTGTCGCTGTTGAGACCACCGTCGCCGAGACCACCACCGTCCCTCCTGTTGTTCCCACCACCACCGCTGTTGTCCCTCCCGTCGTTGAATCTCCCAGCTCCCCCATGGCCACCCCCACCAAGGGCGGTAACGGCGGTAACGGCGGCGGCAGCAGCAGCGGCAGCGAGCCCGCTCCCACCAACGTTGGTGAGAACAGCGCTGCTGGCCTCAAGGGTCTCGGTGCCCTTGCCATGGCTGCCTTCGCTGTCCTTGCTCTGTAAAGAGTTTAAGCGATCAGCAAATCAGTTATGAAAGCCACATCTCAAGTAATGGAACCAGAGCACATCTGGTAAAACGAACGTGTTGAGGCGTTGTTATGAGTTGAAAGGAGGATATGTATATGAGAATCGGAAATGCTACCGGAATTGGATTCACGGGTTAATAGTAATGGTCTTTGACCACCAGAATATAGGCGAATATACCAGTGACATTTACCTCATCTTTGTTTCCGTTTTCCCACGAATTGGTCTCTTGTCGACATCGTGAGTAAACAACAGCAGTGCCTGATCGTAGATCATGATCACACCACTTGGATCGCCTCAAACTGTCATCGGCCGAGTAACCCAGCCACTGGATGCTTACTCGCACCACCAGTCCATCTCACACCCACGTTTCCTTCTCCAAGCGGCTAGCCTCGCTCCAGTGGTCGACGTCTGTCCGCATTGGGTGCCGTTCCGTTTCTGGACCGCATCCCGAAGGCTTCTTTGTTAGTTCGGCAGGCCCGCCAAGAGGCCAAAAACCTTACGCGTCCTTGATCTTCTTTTGGTGCGGTGCGGGGGAATCGCGAAGCGATGTTACTCTGAAACTGAGTAAGGGTGGGAAATAAGAGACATTCTGTGGCTGAAAGATACTTTATGTCGAGATCCAATAGAAGAGGATTTGTTATGCTTAACTGGTGGCCATGTGTCTCATATTTTCAGTGTCAGCTTCGTATATGCAATCATGGCCCAACGCCTACAGTCCACGTCTAATTATTGATGATTGTATGTTGCTCCCATGCAATTTGGCAAGGCTTGAATGCCATGCCCTCAACAAGAGAGACCTTCTCTCATTCGTTTTTGTGTCCCTCGATTTCCTCAACCCACTCACATACTCTCTTCGCAACCTCCAGACTCGCATCTAATTTGTTAGCAAACATCACATTACCTCGATATGATTCACTTACCCTCTCTTGTGCAGAATGCGTGCGGAATATCTCCCTCGTCAACCACAATCCTGGCCATAGGTCCTCTTCTCTCCATGACGCTCTTCCTCTCTATATCATGAATCCAATGATCCTTCTTCGCATAGAATAAGAAGAACCTCGGCACTCCATTCTCTTCTCCAGCTGTAGCCCAAAGCTCATCGCTCCATTTCTCCTCGCATATCATTTCCAGCTCAGTCAGCCCCAAATGTACCGCCTGCAACACACCATCTCTGCTCTTCAGCCATCGCGCTGTGACGTCTGCGCTTGCAGGCGTGAAGCCTAGAAGACGTTGCACAATCCACGTCACGCTTGCGACGCTTAGTAACCCAAGGAGTAGACGCGCGAGTAGCGATGCTACAGTGTCGAGAAAGGGAATAATGCGACGTAGCAATACGAATTGCACGCCATTGGATGAACGAGCAAGGTGTGTCAATGTAGGGAACAGTAGAAATCCATGTCGTAACTTCAGATCCGGCGCTCTCTTTGGTTCATTCATGTGCCGATGAAAGATCTCGACCGCGATGTATGACCCAACAGAGTGTCCCATGAGTATCACAAAGTCATAGCCCTTTCCTTTTGACATAATCTTGGTGTACATGCCCTCAACTTGTCCATCAAGATCCCATGGTTTGTTGCTCGAACTGAATGGCTCATGATCGTCGTCGCTGAACCCGAGCAAGTTGGTGCCGTATATGTCGTACGCAGTGTTTGTCTCAATCTTATCTAAGAGGCCGCGTAGATTGCTGAGGAAGTCGGTGTAGTACTCGATAAGGCCCGGGTTGCCACATATATAGTAAATGAGAGCCTTCTGTTTGGCTCCCTGAGAGCGCTCCGAGGGAAGAGATATTTGGGGGACCATGATGTGCTGTGAAAGTATGTAAGATTATTCGATGAAGTTTTCGTGGTAGAAGCAGAAACGTTGTGGATGTGATTGCGTAGTTTTGCGCTGCTCCAAGCTACCCGGTAGTTGGAGTTGAATATGAATGAAATGCGGCATGTGCAATGTTTGTGGGGCTGAAGTCTTAAACACCATAGCACGATATCAAATTCGACGAACAAGCAAATACTTGCAAGTTCCTCAAGAGTGTAAAATGTTCCAGTCCATGATCGCAGTAACAATCTGTATCTGAAGTGTCGTGCGTGATGCCCCGAAGCTAACAAAATCGTCAACAATTATATTCTTACGTCACTCAGGTTACTCAATCATTGAACAAGCCAAGCCAAGCCAAACTCATGTAATCAAATCGATCCCAAACTCCTATCCATGGCTAGCACCATGCTTTAAGACCTCTCGCAGCCACTCTAGAGATGCTTCTAGCCAAGTCTTCCAGGTTCCCATCATGCATGCCGTGTTCGTGACGCATCCTCCTGTCCATTACTCAAACTTTGTGAGTCTTGCGAACTTCTACAAGTCCAACGTTCTTCTTGGTGACTGCCGCCCAAGTAGGCATATACTTGAGTATTTCGTCAAGAGCCGGAATCGTGCCAGGGGTGTTGGCGTCGCTCCAGGCACAGCTGACCGAAACCTCTAGACGATCTGCTGCTTGCTCTAACGATCTAGCCTTCAATCCCTCGTCTCCCAAGACCTCGCTTTCCTCTTCCCCTGGCTTTGCCTTAGCATCCAATCCGTTGCGATCATTGAGGTAAAGATTCAAAGTCCAAGGTCGATCGCGGTCACGACGCCAGAGCTGTACAATGCTAAAGCCCTCTGAAGGGAACTTGCCAAAGCGGGGATCCCGAGCACTTGCACCATCAACAGCGAATCCGTAGATGGGCCGAGATGTGCGAACGTAGCAAAGTCTGGAATCAAGAGCATCGATTCGAAGTCGTGCTTTCGATTCATCGCTGCCGTCGATCGTCTCGATTGAGACTAACTGCTTGGGAGACTTATCCTTATACAAGTTGGGGGTCAGAGAAGAGGAGTCGTATTGACAGTCCATCAGATCTCGTCCCACAGCCGGCTGGCACTTGATGTTCTGACCTGTAGTGCTCGGTAGCGAGCTGATGACAGAGCGCGCGTATTCCTCGATTCCCACAATAGAGACTGTGTCGGTGCCATTGTCGAGATCAACCACCTGCTGAAAGTAAAACTTGAAGCGATTATTGGCAGAAAATGGGAATGCTACCAGGTTATAGATCAAAGCGCCAACAAAGACAAAGAACAGGAACATCGGCACATGGTGGGTGACTCTATGCATGAAAGGCGTGAGTGGAAGTAACAAGAAGATGCTAAGGATGCCGAGAGACAGGACAGGGACGAGGAGACTACCTCCATCCGTACCGGTCATCTGCGTAGCAGTCATCACAACAAGCCCAAGGTTGCCAAACAGGATCACAGGGATCGGGGCCAAGAAGAGGAACTGAAGAATCCAAGTCCAAGTAGGAAGACGTCCAGACCAACTTTGCTCATGCTCGAAAGGTTGGTATCGTCGCATACTAGGCGGAGCAGGCGAGTTGTCGGCAACGGAACGGCGGTACGTGTTGGCGAATGATGTTTGAGCGTTGGAACCGTAGCCGGATTCACCAGCTCTAAGCGGCGTGGTTTCGGTAGCATCTTCGTCATCGCCTTCGTTCTCCTCGGCCTCAGCTTGGGGAGGTTCATTGTCCGTCTGGGGCCTGGATTCATGCTCAGTACTTCGGCTCGAAACATCACGCGCTTGATGCGCGTCGTGCAGCTGCAGAGCAAAGTCGTGCTTGCTAAGCAGCGCAAACTGCTCCAACAGGGAAATAAGCAAAGCCAGGAAAATGGCTGACTGGAAAAACACGGTCGCGTAAAGGGCACCAATGTGCATACGGTCTTCAGCCACGGCACAGACAACTTGCACGCCCCATCCGAGAGCAAAGAGCCAAACCAGCACGAAACCCCGATGGAGCGCACTTGGGCGAACAAAAGCAGACCCGCGCATAATGAGCCAGAATGAAAAGTAGAAGATAGATAAGGTCATGGCCCACCTGCAATATGTTAGTTTTTGCTTGGCCAACAATCAAGGCTACTTACACAGCGTAGCCGCTACTGTAGATGATCAGTGGGTTGAACTTAGCAACCAGAAGTGTAGCCGCAATGGTTAGTGCTCCAGCAAAGGCAAGCGCAAAGGGAAAACGAAAGAAGCCCTTCCAACCACCCATCGTGACTGGATCATCGTTAATGTCGTAGTGCATCTTGATGTCTCGCGCGAAAAAGTAGTACTTGTCCTTGCGCACGAGGATATACGTGATGGCAATAAGGACTAGAGGTGTGGCGACAAGAAGTGTCAACGACCATGCAAAGAGACCCCTAAGTGCGAACACGGCCCATGCAGCGCCAAAGATATCGAACCAGACGCCTTCGGCCTGCTTTCCGTTTTGAACAAGATCGGAGTTACCGTCAGATCTGTCGCCATTGAAGATGGTACCGGTTGTCTTTGACAGATGCTCAGTTGAAGCGAGAGCAGCTGAGAGCATATGCCAGATGCTATTAACGGATGTGTGCCGGGCATCGTCCTGGTTGGTATGGTAGCGAGCACGAGGCGCATAGAATGCGATGTCAAGCCCGCGTTGTCCGAAGATATCCGCAAAGATCTCGTAATCGGTTGCACTCTTGATAACACCTCTTTCGAAAGCATTAGCAGCCACAACGGATCCGAGCGGATGGGGGCTCTTGGAGTAAGCCTTGGCAGCCTGCAAATCGGTAGTACGGAACAGCAGTGCTCTGCCACCAGCTCCAGCACCTTCAAGGTTGACGAATGTGTGAGTGAAATGTAACAAGGGACTGTAACCGAAAGCTCTGGCGCCTAGAAGTCCATCCTCTTCGGCATTGTTGAAGAGCAAAACGATACCGTTCTTCGGTTGGCGTCCTTTGAGAGTGAAGTAGCTTAGAAGTTGGAGCATCGAAACACAAGACATTCCATCATCGGTAGCACCGTAGCCGGTAGAAACACTGTAACCATTAGCAAACGAAGTACACCGTGAACGAGGACCACTTACGAGTCAAAATGGCAGTTTACAAGAACACCTCCCTGGCCGCGGAATTTCTTATACTTAGACTCATCGCGCCACCATTCGCCTTCAGGGTCGTCTTTGCCATGGATGTAGACATAGTAGTTGTTTCCCTCAAAGTATTGTCCCATCCATAATCCCTTGGAGATGTTAGAGCCCGTGCGCCTGGCGGTATTGTAAGTCCAGGAAACATTGGAGGTTCTGTCGTCAAAGAGAGTGGCTCCGCGAGGCTTGGACTCCAGTATCTTTCCGGGAGTTTCGAAGGAGTTCAGGTTCTCAAGAGAAGAGGCTCTGCCCGGTGTTAGCAAGCGTCTGACGTTGGGTGATCTATGCACTAACCTCGAATGCCATTCTACACCACCGACGTTCTCAGTTGTATAAGAAAGGTCGTTTCGTTCCAGAATCTCCTTGGTGCGGTTGATAAGAAATTCGCGTACTCGATCATTTTCGTGACTGTTGTAGGGATGATAGGTGCGACTAATTGTCTGCAAATCCAACCACGCCTCAGTGAGATTGAGGCCCTGATACAATGAACGATCGGCTGGAGCCGGAGGAACAGTCTCGTGTATCCATATGAGAGGAATAGCAAGGGCGATATATATGACAGTAGTCCAGAAAGTCACGGGCCCTGGCCGGAAGGCGAGGGGATTCTTAGCCCTCATAGTGATGGAAATCGGTTGGGATTGACGTCGAGGTAATCTGAGTCGAATACACAACGCGCCTGTGCGTCGCGAAGCGAAGAGAAAAGTCTAGGTAGAGTGGACGATAATTATAGTTGCAGGGTCATTGTCAGGAATCAAATCAACGCGTAGCAGTGTAAATGATAAAGTACGTAGAAGAGAAGACGAAAGGATGAAAGATAAGACAGTGAGGGAGAGAGAGGCAGGCAAGGCAAGGCAGATGGAACAAGGATCTAGATCAGATGACCCTTGTCAATACCTAGATGGAAGGAAACGAAGAAGGTACGGCAGAAATCCCACGAGCGCGACTTCCACAACGCGCCACAATCAACTTTCAGGTAAACCAGGATTAAGGTACCTTACCGAGTATTGAGGTGAAATGGAGTTTGTAAGACTCGACGAGAATGAAGCAACTCCCATCCATGGATTGCTACTAATCGATTGCGTCGCTTCCCTTGTCACATGGCCCAAGCTCCCTGTTCCGGGAATTCTAAAAGTACGTACAATGACGCCAGTACCACTACAATGCGGGGTCTACGCATGCATGAGCTGCATCAATTATCGACGTGCAGCATACATAAACTGGGTAGGTATTTTACATTTCGATACCTAGGTATATCAATAAGCATGTCACTGATTCCATTCTGAGAAATCACAGCAAAGAAAGAAAGAAAGGTAGATAAAACGAAACGACTTTAATTATCATGTACTCTCTCTGCCTACGCGATTAGTCCCGTGCTTCGGAATGAATTATAACTAGGTAGCTGCAATAAACGGGGTTTGATCATCAAAACTCATGATAATGAGCGATGGAACACAATCTTGACTTGCAGTGGTTAGTCGCTGCCACGTTAGATACGATCGCTTATCCTCCTTGCTATTATCCAGGTTGATGAAACAATCTTCAGTCTCCAATGATCCTCGTTAGTTTAGTATCATCTAAGCACCGGGAGGTGGAGGTGGCGGAGGCTGATCACTGGGAGGTGGTGGGGGAGCCTCGCCAGAAGGCGGCGGCGGAGGAGGTGCTGCACCGGCATACTGCTGGATGAAGGCGTTAATATCACCCAGGCCTGGGGGAGCACCAGGAGGAGGTGGAGGAGCACCACCAGGAGCGCCGAGACCAGGAGGAGCACCCATTCCGGGAGCAGCTCCGTAAGCACCATAGCCAGGATAGGCACCATACCCACCCTGAGTTCCAGGAGCTTGTTGTTGCCATGGAGCAGCAGCGCTAGCACCACCATATGCTTGACCGTAGTAGCTGTCGCCGCCGTTGTTACCGGCCTGCTGATCTTGGTTGCGACCACCGCGGTCTCGGGCCCAAGGAGCTGCAGATCCTCCTTCGTTAGATTCTTGGTTACGGCTGCGCCAAGGTGCAGGTCCACCAGTAGGACCTCGTTCCCAAGGCTTCGCGTCGCTGTTGCTCTGAGCGCCAGGGCCAGCTTCGATACGCGCAGGAGGTCCGGAAGAACCCCCGCCAAGCTCTTGCATGAGTTGCTGAGACTTGTTAGTAGTGTATAGTTATGGTATATAGGACATGACTTACCTCGTATTCACGGTCAACGGCATCTCCGCTACCGATACGACCAGCAGGACGGGCTCCAGCATCATTGTTGCGCCAGCTGGCACCACGCTGTCGGTCGGGACAATCGCGAGCCATGTGACCCGCGTTACCGCAGACGCGACAGATGATGCTAGCAGTGTAGTTCTGCTTCTCAGGACAGTCGTACTTGCGATGACCGATCTTACCACAGTTCTGGCAAGCCTGGTTCTCGTCGTCTCGGAGCGTACCGTTGAGTGCGGCGAGTTCTCGGAGCTGGTTTCGCTTGAGTTCGTTCTGGCCTTCAGGAATAGATGCAGCCTAAATATGTTAGCAAAGCCTTCGCATAGAGTGGATATTTACTTACAGTCTCAATGACGTTGTGAATAAGCTTCTTGGCCTTGTTGACCTTCTCCTCGGTATCGGCCATGATGAGACAGTGCAGATCTTCTTCCTGGTTGCTAGCGTGCGCGGCATCAGACCGGCCTTTACCCTCCTTGACGGAGCCCTTGCCACGAATGGCGATCTTGGCACCTGAGTCTCCCTCCATCTTCTTCAGAGTGTTACCACGAGGGCCGATAAGTAAACCAACTTTAGTGCGAGAGAGCTATTGTTAGTATCTGATTGGCAAATATTAGATGAACGGGTAAAGGGTTAGTCCATTCGATGAAGGACCAGATCTCACAACACCAAGGGTGTGATGGTGAGTCTGATCAAACTCCAAAAGGAAAACAGAAAACAAGGACAGAACATTGGTAAGTAGGGTTAAAGGGTTAGCAATCATACTGAAGTTAATCTCCGGGTAATCGTTGACAGGAACGTAGACCTTCTCCTGGGTCTTGGTAGGTCTACGGTAGTCCTGCGGAGGATGGTAGTTAGGAATGGTCTTCATTGCCTTCTCGATAAGCTTGTGGCGTTCATCTTCGAGTCGCTTGCGGTATCGGTATTCTCGTGTATTGATACGTCGACCGTGGTTGTCGTACTGGGGCGCAGGAGAAGGTGATCTGCTCTATATTAGCAATGAAGAGATGTAACAAATGATGGATTCTTACCGGTCACCATCAGCTGGGACGACGTCGTCGATGCGTAGCTTCTGGGAGATTTCCTCGATTCGCAAATGCAGCGTGTAGGCCTCGAGCTGTTCACTTGTCATGTTTGACAAGATGGCAGTGGGCAAGCCCATGAGGCCAGCGGCTTTGTTCTCGGATGCATCACCCCATCTGTTTCGCTTCTTTCGTCGTCGAGGTCCGTCGGCTTCGCTGCGAGGCTCAGGATCGCGTCCTCGCTTCAAGTCGCGATCAACAACGGCATCGCCACCATCAAATTCCTCCTCTCCTTCGGCCCCAAAGCGGCGCTTGTTGCCAAGGGGGATGTTGTTGGAACCGGTGATTCCTTGGTTTCTCCACGACATTTTCGAATACTGTGCGATCAAATTTTGATGTTTTTCGAAAAATGTAGAGATGGTCCAGGAGAAGAGAGCTGGACTTTCGCCTTAGTGTCAAAAGTTGAGAGCCACTGCTTCGATGTTTCCAAATCTGGGGCCACTTGGCGGACTCGGGGAAACATTCAACCACTGGTGACGTGCACGTGACCTTGATCGATGTATGCGTAACCTCACAATTCTGATAAAGTCGAAGATAGATTATGTATAATAGCATTGTCTGATAAGCGAGGAGAAAAGAGGTCCTAGTTTGTCTTTAAATACATTTGCAAAGCTTGTTGCTGCCTGGGACACGTATCGCACGAAGTGGCTGCACAGAACCTGATGATCACCAAAGTACCTTATGCAGGATTGCCAACCAGCTTTAGGCTGCACAAGACCCAAATCAACCGCCACCTCGCATTCAATGTAAAAAAAGTCCGAGATTATAGTCTATACCTGAATCCCACGGCTTGCCAGTCTGTTACATCGTCCGATTCTGCTGTACAACCACTCCTCTCCTCTTCGACACACTCATTCATAAAACCTCCCGAGCTAGCACTTCCCATGACCCCTTCTTCTTTAACTCGTCTTGTATTCAACCGTTTGAGGTAGGTTCTCAAGCATAAAGCGCAAAGTACAGCCAAACTATAGCAAATCGCGATAGCTCTGAAGGCGGTTCCATACAATGGATCCTCCGACTTGAGAAAGAAATGAGGTCCAGCCATATTTCCCAGACAATACGCAACAAACAGCATGGCTGTTATGGTCATCTTCTTGGTGACTCCTCTATAGTTGGATTGTACAAGGGCCATGTTGAGGGGCATCGCCGCAGAGCCGGTTGAAAGGAGAAAGTATGCGAATAGATGTAGGCTTTGAGGTATGTGGCTCCGTTTGTAGATGACAGCACTACCAATAACACAGGGTAGAATGACCGCAACAATGAGGAGACAATTCAGAGTGCGAAAGCGACCAGCCAAGTAACCACTTCCTGTAATAATACAGGCCGAAAGAAGTGAGTAGGGTATGTTGATTAATGTAGACTGCAAGTTAGTGAACCCAAACGATTCGACGACAATATTTGCAAAACTTTGTGAGCCACCGTTGGGAATCTGTGTAAACAGTTCAATACCAGCAATAAGCCAGGATTTGGGGTCGATTAGGCACTCGCGCACCTGATCCCATTTCCAATGCTTACCCTCAGTCCTACCCGTTCCAGAAGTGGACACACGCTGTGCAGCGACTTTTCTTTCTTCTGGTGACAGAAAGGTGGCTCGTGAGATGTTGTCAGGAAGGAAAAAGAACAGGGGTATCGACCAGAAAAAGGTCGTGGAGCCCAGGATAATGTACATCCATCTCCAAGGTCGCATTGTTGCGCTATCAATATGTCCAACTCCAAATGCGAGGAGACTGGCTGCCAAACCTCCAACAGAGTTTCCAGAAAACCAGATTCCCACGCGAGTAGGCATTTCGTCACGCGTATACCATGTCGAGGTAAGAAACATGAAGCCTGGTGTTATTGTTGCTTCTGCGATACCAAGGAGAAATCGCATAGTTAAGAGACCACCGAAGTTATGGCATGCTGCAGTGAGGGCGACCACAAAGCCCCAGAAAACCGTATTAGCTGTAAGATACTTTCCAGTAGGAAGACGTGCGACAAGAATGGTGGTTGGGTAGGTCCAAAGGAGGTAACCTAGGTAGAAGACGCTTCCCGCCCAGCTATACTCTTGGCCTTTGAGATGCTGAGAAACTGTCAGTAGATATGCGAAGATTGAATGATAAACACACAGTATCTTCTCGCAAACCAAATACAGCTGCACTAGATAATATGACCTTGTCCATGAAATTGAACATGTATGTTATGAACAAAAGAGGAATGATGGTGCGGTCTATCTTAGACAATGTCCTCTTTGCCGTTTCGTTATCAATACTCCTTTGACTCAGCGATGTCCCGTCGGACGCGGATGATCTTCGATAATTCCGAAGTAAAGATGCGGTTTCACCATTCATCTCGTGCGTAGTGGATTCATTCAGGAGATCGTTGCGTGATGAAGTATTGTTCGCGGTCAATTGACCACTGGAACATGGCTCACTCATCGCAATAGTAGTCAGTTCGCCACACACGCGTGGACACCAGAAAGCCTCGCGTTATTGCTTCATGAGGTACTTCTGCATCCAAATCTTAGGGTTTGAGAAAGAAAATTCGCTTTATTCGTATGTCGTTGGTGAGAAATGCTTGGATGACATTCAACGTGAGAACAAAGTCAAGACGCCTGTGCACGAGTGCGAATATCTCTTGTATACTGTGTTGACGACTGGTAGACCGCGCAACCATAACAGAAATAACTCGAGAAGTTTTTCTATAGGATCGAGAGAATTTACAACTAGATAAAATTGTAAAGTTGTATCTGATTATTGCAGTATGACGACTGAGATGCTCCAGACAACCTCGTTCGACATATCAGCTTGTGTGTGTGCCTCTAATCTGTGGAGAGACACATCTTAGTTCGTGGCTCACATCGTTTCCCGTGGAAATCGCGGTACCAGCTTCTGGAGTCTCTTGAACTGCGATGCCCAAACGCGCATCTCTGTGCTCTTTGCTGAGGTGCTGCGCTGTCATGAAGAAACCGAGCAACAATGCACCACCCGAAAATGCAGTATACTATGAAACATCAGTGAGGGTGTGGGAAAGAATAGTATGGATTGCTCACCATTATCCACATCTTATCGAGAGAGTAAAAAAATGCATTTCTCACAACAAGCTGTGACTCGGCAGGGAGTGTCTTGATCAGGTCAACACTTGCAGTCGCAGATGCGCCATCAAACAACTTGGCGAGTTCAGGACCCAGTGGTTCCAGAAGGTGTTGGTTCTGCCGCTTCATCTCATTTTGAAATAGGACCCCTCCAACGACAACAGATATAGCTGTCGCAATAGTTCTAGTAAAGCCCATCGAGGTAGTAGCTGCTGCCACATCCTCGTGGGGTACCACGGCTTGAACAGATAGTAAAGGCCCCTCGAAGTTCATTCCAACACCTATTCCGGTTAGTAGCTGGAAAGAAACCAGTTTTACCCAGTTCAATTCCATGTCCAGATTGATCATGAGTCCCATTCCCAAGGTCATGATGGCAAGTCCAATACGCGAGACCAGAAGGTATTTTCCACTGAACTGAATATATACACCAGTAATTGCAGCAGAGATAGATATAGAGAGGATAAATGGGAGGAGATAGATCCCCGAGCGAAGTGGGCTCACCAAAAGAACTGCTTGGAAGTACAAAGGAAAGTAGTAGGCAACACCCATAAACACAAAAGCGTGGAAGAAATTCACGGCGTAGGCTGCCGACGATGACCAAGTCCCGAAGAGATGAACTGGTATCACAGGATACTCTGCCAGCTTCCATTCGTTCCAGATGAACAGTAGTGCAGTGATGATACCAAAGACGATTAGGCATATAACCGTCGCCGAGTTCCACGGTTCGTAGACTCCGCCTAAATAGAGGGCAAGTAGCAGCATCAGAGTCCCTCCGATGATGAGGAAACTACCAGGCCAATCAACTGCTTTAAGACCTGCCCATACGGGAGTATTGGGTGAAGGAAGTTTGAGAGTGAAAAATAGCAGGACAAAAACCGCGGCAGTGATGGGTACTAAGGGTGTCAGCCGAAGTTGCAAAAAATCTATATGAAAGTCTTACAGTTGATCCAAAAACACCATCTCCAACTAGCGATTGTTAATATGTAGGACTGCCATTATAGAGGACAATGGCCACTCACTTTAGGCGATCTGTAAAAGCACCTCCAAGAACAGGACCAACCCCAGAAGCAGCTGCCCACACAATCGATGTCAAGCCATAGTACAGGCCTCGATCTCTCTGCGAGAACATATCACTGATGCAGATATTCACCAATGTTTGCATACCTGCAGCACCTAATCCTTGGATAGCCCGACCAGCAATAAAGGAAGTCAAATCATTGACCAGGGCGCAGACGAGACTCCCAGCGAAGAAAATGATGTTGGCGACGAGTAGAATTGGCTTTCTTCCCCAGATGTCGGAGATTTTCCCCCACGACGGTGTTGAGGCAGTGTGAGCGAGGACGAAAGACGTGCCAATCCAGGTATAACCTGAATCAGAAGCGAAGTGGGCTGCGATAGTTGGAAGAGCAGTCGAAACGATTGTGACTTCAAGGGCAGCGAGAAAAACACAGGCACAGAGGGATGTCATCACTGTTGCGATTTGCAACAGGCTCTTCTTGGGTTCGCGTTCTTTAGATTCATTGGAACTGGCAGGAGCGTCATTGTTATTACCCTGAGCGGATGCTTCACTGTCTCGTATCTTTCTGGTCTTGTTCTGAGAATGAGACGATCCAGAACCGCTGGCATGTATGTCAAGTTCATCGGGTTGCTCATGTATCTTGGAAGCCATGATGGTTGTTTGTAACATGATTTGCAGGTGGGAAGTGACCGTTGTTCGGGCGGTGTAAGGGCACGGAGTAAAGGCAGACTATAAAAGCTGCAAGTTCGTGGAACAATAAGAAAGAATCCATTGCGCTTTTATACCAGTGGTTACTTTGTATGAACTCTTAGGTATCTTGTGTTGCTGACGGGAATAGGAATAGGATCCCAGTGGACCCGCTAATGAATGCGATCGCATTCAAGGGTCCCTATAACGTTAGTCCCGGCCTGAATTGGATACCTAGATTGTCCGGGGACGGGAAGGTCCGCTCCCGCACATCAAATGGATCATTCCTTCTTCGACTTCTAAACAGCAATCAGCGTCAATCTCCATCGCCATGCCGTTCGACTCAACATCTACAGGCGCTTTTCTCTATTTATCCATAATGTCCACCGGAACAGTGTCGTGGCCTGTGTTGGTTGGATCATCAGACGTGGCTACTTGGCAATGATAACCTACCAATAATTTTCAGCCGCCAGGCTACCCATAAGTTAGAATGCCTAACTTACCTGAGAGCCTTGACTGATCGTTAATGCCCACAACTCAGCCTCACTATAAAGCCCCTCTCGGTTTCATTCAATGCTTGCGCCAACAACCAGAACTTGGCAAAATCATTGTGAGAATGCGGCTACTAAATACGCATACTCTTCAGCTTGAGAACTTCGGCGGCGATGAATCCGACATCCCGCTCTATGCCATCCTGTCGCATACATGGGGTAACGATGAGATTACCTTCCAAGATATAACACAAAAGCCGCTCGAGAGCCTCAGGAATAGCGAAGCTTTCTTCAAGGTCCAAGAGTGCTGCTCACAAGCTCGAAAGAATGGCTACAATTATGTTTGGATTGACACTTGCTGTATTGACAAGACCAGTAGCGCAGAGCTATCTGAGGCAATCAACTCTATGTTCAAGTGGTATCAGCAGGCTTCTGTGTGTTATGTCTTGCTGAGCGACTTTGACATTACTTTGTCGTATGGATTCTTCGACACACCTACGGGCAGGGTCGTCAGTATCGAATATTCAGATACTTCCTTCTTGTCCAGTCGTTGGTTCACCAGGGGTTGGACTTTGCAAGAGCTCATAGCTCCTCGCTGTGTCAACTTCTTCGACAAAAGCTGGGTTAAATTCGGCTCTAGAGACGGCCATCTTCTTGATCGCATTTGTCAAAAAACGGGTATCTGGCCAGAGGTGTTTGACGAGCCTCGATGTTCTTGCCCTAGAGCTTACCCCTGTCCTCCGGTTCGCCATGGTATCTGTGAGCAGTGCTTGCGACTAGATACACTGCCCCAAACCCTTGAATCATTTGCGGTCTCCGTCAAGATGAGCTGGGCATCATCTCGTATCACAACACGAAAGGAAGATTCCGCTTATTGTCTCCTTGGGCTGTTCAACTTGAACATGCCTATGCTTTACGGAGAAGGGGCAAAAGCTTTCTTGCGACTGCAAGAAGCCATAACCCGGCAATCAAAGGATCAGTCTATTCTACTATGGCATGGGGGACCAAACCTCGCGCCACGTGGTCGTACTCCGGGATGTCTAGCACTTTCATCCTCTCTGTTCCAAAACCCCACCAACATTCTTGGGCGCCGAGTCTTCGAGAGATTTGATAGAATTTGGGAATTCGATTTTATGAGCTCCATTTCTTCGATGGAACTGACCGATACTACAATACAAATGAAGTTGTGGATCTGCCCCTGCAGAGTGAGAATTTATAGCCAAACTGACAGGGACTGGCTTCCCCTGAAGCTCTTTTTGGGGATTATGGACCTTGCCTACGATGACGATTACCTCATTCGACCCGCGCTTCTGCTTGAGCGACTCGGCACTCGCCATTTGTATCGACGTGTATATCATAGTTTTGTTATTCCTGTTGATCCGAGGGTGATCTATGAAAGTCAAGTACCAGTCAAACAAGCCCTTTCAGCCGCACCCACAGCCCCAGAGTTGGAGAATACAGGCTTATTTCCTATTCTGATCAAGGACTCGCGAGATCTCAATGAAGCTACCCCAAAGAATATCGGGATCTTGCTCCACGAGAGCGCCCAAAATGCACTGAGTTTGAACCTTTCGTACGACTTGGGCCCCAAGACCGGGCCAGTTTACCTTCTCGCCAAGAAGAGGAGGATGAGAAACACGGCCACCAGTATGCTTGCCTTCAAGTACACTTTGAGCAGTAGCGGCAGCTACCCTCCGGTAAGTAGTTACGACGCTCGTACAACCCAGATTCCTGCTCCTTGGGTATTCGAGAAGTGTCAACATTTCCGAGCTGATCGATACGTCGGTGGTATTCATTTTGTCACCTTTTCGATCAATGATACGTCTACCGGGAACCATCATCAGAGCATTGCAATCCCACATATCCGTGTGGCAATTGTATGGGGCATGCATCGTGGAGTAAACGCAGAGAATATAGGCCACAAATCTTACAGACCTTGGTGCCGAGTTTTCAACATGCCTGCTTTCATCGAGCACGCTCACACATCAGAAAACGACTGGGAATTATTTGGTTTGCATCATGAAGGCCGTGCCCTTAAAGCTTGGGAGATCCAAAGCCGGCTGGAAGGTCAACGGCGCCGGTTGTGTCAGCCAAACTACCAGTATCTGTACATCCCGCAAGAATCTGAACAGAAGTCTTTGTTCCCAAGCTCTTGCGAAGATGGCTGGGAGGAAGATCAAATGAACGACATTGCGAATGATCCAGTGATGGATACCCACTTGGCAGTCAAGTTAGTGGTGACCGAAGGATTGGGTCGAAGGTTATATGAAGTTCAGTTTGATATTGACCAAACGCCAAAAACACCGAAACCATCTGATGATCAGTAAAGAGAGCTGTTCCAGGAAAGGTTACGATATCAGTGACTCTCACGGACACCGACGACAGTGCTTTGTAGTTGAGAACTCAAAGCGCCTGCTTTTGGCTCAACAAGAGGGTTTCAGCGTTGCTGCTACGGGCGATCACAGTAGAGCTTCCGGGAACTGGAAAAATAGTTAATTACACTATTGAGTTATTGCGGTGAAGCTCTTTGAAACGACGTGACTCATTCATTTGACACGCATCTCGGTACTAAAGTAGCTTTGGAAGTGTTGTTCGCCAGCGTTACAAGCCCGATTGGTCACGGATCGAGGTATCCTTACACTTGCTTGCATCGCTATACGTTGACTAAGTCTCGTTGACATACAGAATTTCTTCCCCTGACACCAGGCCGGGGAAATTCGGCTGGAGGAGTGTTCATCCCCCGCTCATCTTGAAGCCCACATTTGTGCGAAACAGCTGTGCAGGATGCCGGGATTTATGGGCTTTAAGGATACGAGCCAACTTTATAGGTCAGTAAAGGAACTCGAACCTCATTGGTGACCTTTTCACAACTCTGATATCCGAGTATCCTAAACCCAAGCTAACAAATCTTTAAATTGAAGAGGTGTGAAGCAACCTCGAATCGCGTCATACAAAGGCAATGTCTTAAAGGCTGAAACATAACTCGATAAATGCTCCAGAAATCGCCTCAGACAAAGTCATTGACTCACCAAACCATAGGGTTAGAACCACAGAACTGCAAGCATATTGCCGCCCGTTTACCAAGCCCCTTGTTAACGGCATCAAATAGAAGCCGCATTCAGCTGCAGAGTCATCCAATGTCTAGCCAGTTCAGAGTCATTCTCCATGCCTTGTCATAGCGACGTGGCATTGATTGGTGTGTTGTCGACGAATGACAACGCTGAGAAGCTGTATCGCAGGGGTTTGCTCTGCGCCACCCATGCATTCGCTTGTTTAGTAAGGTTCGCTAAGGGCTTCCTTTATCTTGGCGACAGAATAACAGCTACAGTTCTGCACATGACGAACAGCAGATGGTATGCGAAGAATAATGTTCCCATCTGCAGTTCGACAGGGGAAAGATCGACCGGGCTGAGAATGAATGAATGAATGAATGAATGCCCCGCTAGTAACAAAAAACACACTCAATCACAACCGTTGGTTGCTAAGAATATCCATCCTCCCGCTCCTCCACTGCCTCGGTCGGAGAGGGTCATGTGTGTGAGACTATTCATGATTCTCGCTATCTATTTTTCTAATTCTTTTGTTTATTTTTATTTTTCCCCTTAAATCTTTCTCCATAGAGCTTGTACACACACACCATCATATCCAATACATACTACCTTGTGTGACTACGGCGTCGTTTCCCGCCTGCGATGTAAACATCCTTACTTGCCTCACCCTCCACCTCGAATATCATCATGGGTTGGTTCTTCGCTTCATCATCATCTTCGTCTTCTTCCAAGAAGAAAAGATCAAAGAAGTCGAGCTCAAAGACAAAGACATCAAAGCCTTCCACTACAAAACCCACTATACACAAACCTTCGATCACGGACCCCCCAAACGTGTTCCGTCCAGCTCTTCCAGCTCCCTGTTCAAATCAGTCTGGTGCTCGTCCTGCTCTCCCATCAGCACCAAAGCCAAGGCCGTCAGAACAATACGCTGTTCAGCCACCCACGTATCCATACAACAACCAAAATGCGGCGCAATCTCAGCCTCAATTTCAACCAGCGGGTTATCTCGCTGCGCCGCCAAATTGGAACGGCTTCCAGCAACCTGTTGTGGTCATGAACCATCACTACCACATCTCCCACCAACCGTCGCAGAACCTCGCGCCTGTTAATCCTCCTCAGTACCACACTATCAACCACCACTCGCAAGCTCTTGCACCGCCGCAGCATAATCTCTCGTCGATGCACTCACAGCCAAACTTCTCTTCGTCGTTGAACCGCTTCACGGGGTCAATGGCGAATATCGCCAAGGAAGCAGCGCCACAACTATACGACGATGGCTTATCTGCTTGGCACGGTTGTACGCAGATCGCACAGTCGACAAATGCGCTGTATGATCGATTCAATGATATCATGACATTGATTGATCATGAGAAGCTCTGCGGCAATGAGAATAAGCTCTTCAACTGCGCTCCGGTTTCGGAGCAACACGTCGAGGATAAGGGTGTTAACAAGAAGAAGCACAAGGACAAGCAGACTTGTAATGTCGCTGCATCCGTTGTGTCGGGCAATTACTTCTCCAAAGTTGAGCAATACGCAAACTCCAAGCTCCCCATGGACCTCCATCCGCTCTCTTTGTACGTATTGAGTCATCATCGCATCTTTTAACCCTCATCTAACATGTCCAGGCACATGCCCACCTGGCCTCTCCTATGCCTTGCAGCTCAATACTCTCAGCGCGTATACGAAAAGCCCTCCGGCTCCGAACGTGACGCTCACGTCTCGTCTGACTGGCTCGCAGGTCCTAGGCAAACCTGCATCAAGTCCGTATCTGTCGACAACCGCGGCACCATCGTCTTTGCCATCCGCGGCACAGCGAGCTTCATGGACTGGGCGGTCAATCTCAAGTCCGTACCTGTCAGCCCTGCCAAGTTTCTCGACGATCCGGGCAACTTGTGTCATGCGGGCTTCCTGTCTGTTGCTAAGAAGATGATCAAGCCTGTGGCTGCACGGCTGAGACAGCTTCTACAAGAAGACCCAGCAAGATCTGCATACAGCCTCTTGATCACAGGCCACTCTGCTGGCGGTGCTATTGCTTCGCTACTATATTCCCACATGGTAGCCCAAACAAGCGAAGCGAAATCCGAACTCAGTGTTCTTACAGAGCACTTTAAGAGAATCCACTGTATAACATTCGGCGCACCACCAGTATCACTACTTCCACTCTCCAAACCCGATGCCCCGTCTCTTAGAAAGAGCGTTTTCCTCAGCTTTGTTAACGAAGGCGACCCCGTCGTCCGCGCCGACAAAGCCTACGTTAAGAGCCTCCTCGACCTGCTCTCCTCGCCACCGCCCTCGTCGTCACACTCCAAGGACACAAAGTCCAAGCAGCGCTCGCGTTCATCATCACGCACCAAGAAACCAAAGTGGAAAGTCCCCGCTTGCACGCTCAGCAACGCCGGCCGGATCGTCGTGCTGCGCTCCGGAAACCCTCACGCCAAGCCCAAGGACCGCAAGACCGTTAGAGAGCGCCTCGAAGAGGGCGTTGTAGCAGTCACATGTAATGAAGAGGAGTTGAGAGAGGTTATCTGGGGAGATCCCGTTTGTCATTTAATGAGTTTGTACGCTGAGAGGATCCAGGTGCTTGCCATTCGGTCCGTGACCGCCAAGCACTAGAGGTGAGAAAAGATTGGAAAGATTGGTTTACGAAGTTATGATGGGTTTTTGTTTTTCACATTGGCGTTTTGATAATGATACCTGACGACTAAAAAAATGAGATACCACACAGAATAAGAATACCCATTAGCGTTAGTTATATAAATACATCACAGCTCTTAAAGTCTAAAAGTTTCGAGTGGACATCACAAACAGTTGAGCTCCAGCATGAGGCTGCAAAAGATGATGCTTGGTCCGATGTTGTGTACATCAATTCACTTGTCTCTTGTACGCTGCTCGATAATTGAATGATTCTTTTTTTTTTGTATTGTAAAGTCAAAACCATATGAGTTAAGTTTTGTTGCCAATGTCTATAACAATTCCATTCAAACACCTTTCCTCCTTGATACCATATAAGGGCCTTTTCACTTGGCATGGGTCACATCCTATACTAAAAGACTCCGGTTTGACTTGTAGTGGGCATAACACAGCGTTAAAGAAACCCTGTTCTTCTTCTTCTTCTTCTTCCATACCTAAACTCCTCGGGTAGCGATGATACAAAAACTCCAGAGCGCCTGCCATGCGACCGACATTGACTCAATCCCCTGGGGATTAAAGAAGACAGTTATGCATCCGAGCAAAAGTCCAAAACAAGAAGCAGCTAAAAGAAAGCGCAACCGTTTCCAACACGAAAGAATCGTAACAATAATAAAAAATTTAAAATAAAATAAAATAGAATAAGGCTTCAAAGGTCGGTACCAGCCCGTGATCAATCAATCATATGCAGGTGCGTGTAATGTCACGTTACCGCGGTAGTGTATTGAAATCAATTCCCTCTGGCATTGATCCCATTCCTGACAAGGGAGTCTGGCTTTGCATGTGAAAGCTACTCTGGCGTGGTGGTTGTCGTACACCACTATATAGCGAACCCATTGTCTGATTCATTGACGGAGCATTGATACTCTGATTTGGCATCCCCATCTGGGGTTGGTTATTCAGCTGCTGTTGCTGTTGCATGTTGATACCGTTTGGTGGGGCTGGACCACCCAGGGGGCTCATAACCATGTCGGTCATATTGAAACCGTTCATGTTGGGAGTGTAGTCCATGCCTGGGGACATGACAGCACCAGGAGAGCTGACAAAGTTCTGAGGCATTTCATTGCCTAGTTGAGAACCTGGTGGTGAACCATTTGAGTGATGGGAGTGGTGAGAGTGAGGAAGCGAATCGGGACTATTGCCGCTCATATCCTCATATTTGGCATCATACTGTTCCATGGGTAGGCCTGCATTGTAGTCGCCCATAGGCATCTGGGCCATACCAGCATTGCCAAAGCCGTCAAAGATGTCGGCCTGCATTCTATACTCGGTGTTCTCTGGGGGGTTCAACAAGCAAGGATCGACGACGCGGGGAAGAATTTCGTGAACCTTGCTGAGTAAGAGAGGAACGAACTGGTAGTGGTCGTTGTGAATAGCCATGCAGATGCGCAGGAGTATCTGCAAGTATTGTTCGGGTCCAGGGGTTCCTGGGTTACGTGAGGGGGGCGCATTGGCCAAGTAGGTCATCAAGTCCGTAGTAACTTGGAGCAGTTTGGGGATCTGTATATGGTTAGAATAGAACTCGGCATACAAATTTAAGCACGTACCAAGCCACTGTTCATCAGCGGTGGAACAGAGTTGGGAGGGAAGCCAGAAAGGATCTGGGTCATCCTTTGATAAGCAGCAGATTCTTGTGCCTCGCCGCTAACCTGCCATTGCAGGTTCTTTATCCAGTTTTGAACTGCTTGGTAAGAAGCACTAGGAGGGTATGAATGCTGCATCTTCTGCAGCGATGTGTTCAATGAAGTGATAGACTGAGCATCCAGACGGCAGCAACCCTCTCTCCAAGCAGTAAGGAAAGAATCGTTGACGGTCTGAAAGACGCCGCACAGGTTGAAGAAATTGCTCTGAAGACCAGGGTTGAAGTTGTCGGTAGGGTCATCAGTGAAGTTGCCAGGGTGAAGAGTCGGCTGAAGGGTTAGGGGATAACCGCGATGAAGGGCATACGCTCGCTCGGCATTGAAAAAGAGCCAGAAAAGGCGGCGTCTTCGAATCGAGTCCATGTCTTGGACGAAGCTATCCGAGTTGTTCATGCCTGACATCTGGATCATGGTTGTGGCCTCTCGAAGATAATACCAGGCGTTGGCATGGGAGTCCTGAGCGTAGTGAACAGCATAGATGAAGTAGTTGGTGGCCAGAATGTTCAGGTTAGGGTTGATCCAGTAGTCCATACCCTTACGAACGCGTAGGCACTCATCGAGCAGTATGCCGCTGGCTGCGATGTTGGAACCAACTTCCATCTGCAACTGGTAGTCGGCTGTCGGAAAGCCCATGCCAGGCTGCAGCATCATAAAGGCAGTCAAAGCGGTAAATAGGCAGTACGTTTCCGGGCTCCTCTCGAGGCACATCATCTGGCTTTCGATGGTAGATCGGTCGAGGATGGGGAGTTTTGTGTAGAGGTTATCGAAGAAGAAGTTTACACAGCTCTTTGTGAATTCGGCCGTGAGCAGTCCAGGTGTCGGGTTGTGATGGGTGATGGGATCAGCAAGGTGACCATTCATTCTGGCTTGAACCCTGACTGGAAGACTGGTCAGGCGTTGGGTCTCTCGAAGCTCGCTGATAACTTTGGCACGCGATCCTTTGGGACCCTTCTTTTGGGGAATCGCATTGTATGTGCACTGAATGTTGGCGGTACCGCAGTTTCGGCAAGGACTGTTGGAATCACACTTGACCTTGCGGCGATGGCATCCATCGCAGGCCCTCTTTTGAATAGTACCCATGGTGAAGTTAGATTGATAACGGTCGGGACGGATCGTCGGAGCAGGCGATGGAAGCAGGCGGTGCTAGAAAAGCACGATAAGCTCTCAGGTCGATAGAAATGAGTGACACTGTCGGCAGAGCGTTGAATGTGCTCGGTCGACAGTATGATAAGCTTAGGATGATGATGGATGGATCGCGGGGAGGAAGCAAGCCAGCGAGCCAAAGTCTGGGGATTTTGCGGGGGCGAGGGTGACAGTAAATGTCGTTTTCGAAGGTATATTCGGGGCGACTTAGAATTCAGGCGGGGAGGAAGAGAGATTGGTGAAGGAGACGAGACGAGCGTGCATGCGTTATTCGGCCCTTTCGCAATGGATCATAATGCGGGGGGTCGCTCGGGGGGTGGTCGACCAGGCGTTTGAAGAGGCGCAGGTTTGTCGATATTCGGAAGGTCGATTATTTAGTCGAATATGCTAAGAGAAGAGGCAGTCGTGGTGTTTTGAGTTGCCTTTGTTCAGTTGAACAGGGGAGAAAGAGTAAGTGTGGATGAAGGGGAGAGAGAGAAGGGAAGGGAAGGCAAGAAGAGTAGGCAAGGTAGGTAGGAATAGGAATAGGATGAGGTGAGAAGCGGGTGGTAGGTGGGTTTGCAAGGAGAAGGAGATTTCGAGGAAACGACCGGGGGGTGGGTGGAGGCTTGATGAAGTGGGTCTGCCTTGACTTTTCTTGAGACTGGGGGGGCTCGTGAAGTAAGGTAGGTAGGTACCTACTGTACTGTACTGTAGGGAGGGAGGAGCCTGTACTGTATGTGCCTCCACTACTGTACCAGCCCAGTCAGTAGGCGAATTTAGAGGACCAGCAGGCCCGGGGTGCGACAAGAGGAATGCGGGTGGAAAGTACTCTTAGACGTAATTACTGAGTAGGAGAGACATTCAGGTCCAATCTTTACTCGTACCACCCGTGTTCCAAGGACCAAGGCACACACGCAGCAGCCAACCGCGCAGGCGAACGGGCGAGGGAACTGAAAGAGGGAAAGCGTCAGAGAGAAATTAGCAGCCACCACAGTGCTTAGAAATTAAGTAGGTACCTATGAGCGGGCCAACCAACAATGAATGAATGGATGGAACTTCCATGGCTAAAGGGATGATGAATGAGGTTGGTTGGTTCTGATTTATATGACAACAAAAAAACAACCTCGCACATGAAGAGGGAGGATACATCCATCTCTATTGTTTGTTACTCATAAAGTCTTAATCTTAATAAACAGGTTGAAGCTGACGGATACATTCCATCCAGGGCATTACAAAACAAGCGAACGCAACAATACATCGATCGGAAGGGAGGGAGGTTAGGTTTGGTTTGGTTTGGATTCATTTCCATCCATCTCTGGGGTGGCGCTCAACAGTGCTAACTAAGCCTCAGAAGGGTGTTAGTGGATGCTCACTTAAGAGAGAGAGAGGGAGAGAGAGAGAAAGAGAGAGGAAGTTACCTTACACACTGTGCCACGTCGACCCGACCTCCGCTTTGACCATCCTAATCCCTCAGCTGTCACAGTTCAGACAGTGTAACTCAATGCTGGGCAGGGCAGGGCAGGGCAGGGAGGACATCTCCGCAGGTATTAGTGGGCTCTTGGTCTACCTACGGTACGGTACTCTACTCTACTACCTGCACATCCTCTGTCTCTCCCATCCAGGCTCGTTTCGCTGGCATACCGAGGTACGGTAATAGTAAAGTTCAGTCAGCTTGGACGCTAGATAGGTGATGTGTTTCTCGATCTATAGAGTACTGTAGGTGAGGCCTAACAGAAACTGCATGCATCGACGATCGAGTACATGTTCCTGCACCACAAATTCACGCAAATCGAAAGTCTTGAAAGGTACGTCGGTCCGACACACGTTACTGAATGAAATGTCATCCAGAGTCACTCTTGACGTTATTCGGCGTGCTCCGTCGTTGCAAACATCTGGCATTCCAGAATACTGTTGATTTCTCTACCATTGGTTGCATCCTCACGACTTCAATGACTTGGCTTCAGATCTGACACTCGAGATCAGGCGACTGAGGATCCGTCCGTTGTTTGTTCTGTTCTGGTTTGCCATCCCATCCCATCCATCTTGCGGCTCCGTTCCGTAACAACCATGACTTCGGGTCTCCCTCAAAACTTGTAGGCCGAATGGACGCGAGATGCCTTTTGCAGTTTCATCGGTATGACAACAATTATCATCACTGATCAATTGATTGATCGACTTCAGCAATCTCCTTCATCTCGCCTTGAATTGTCATCGCCAACAGTCGCTGTTTCGGGCATAAGACCCGTTGTTTTGACCGTCCATTCCCGTCTTAGTTCCAGAGTTCCCGCGATTGCTACCGAAAAAAGACATTCCCCGAGCCAACTTTCTTGCTCGCCTTGCTTCAAATCACAGCATTCCGCATCGTCGGAAATTCAATCCTAGCGTCTTACTATGTACCTAGGCAAGTTATCCCCTGCGTGCCTCCTTCTCCATGTCTCATCCATCCACTGCCGCTTCGCTAGACGAGAATCAAGACTTGTCATCTCCACTGTTTACTTCCAAGGACCTGAAGAGGCAGAGCAGAGCCACTTTGAGCCTCATGTAACAGTAACCGGGTTGGGGTTCGTCTCGTATGAGCCTTGCAGGCAGGATCCTTTAATATGGATTGGTGATCGATGTCGGCCTCCCGGTCCTGAGATGCGAAAATGTCGATAAATATGATTTCCACTTGTTGGAAGTAACAGTCCAAGCCGGGTCCTCCCGTCCGTCTTATCCTCAAGGATTGCAACTGGCATGGTTAACTCAACTCAACTCCAGTAGAAATGCAACATGATACGACTTGCAACGATTGATCGCTTCCCTTGCCAATATTCAACAAAAGAGAATTTATTCCCGCTATCCGTAATACTACTATGTATCTATAGTCTAGTCTATACCGCTTCTTGTATCTCAACCAGCCATCGTATCAGTCCCGCTCAACCTCAAACACAACCCCCATTAGACCTCAATTTCTATATGCCAGACTCTCCCATTCCCCTCAACTACTGTGCTTCGGACGGACAGGCGATAGAGAATATCGTCGGTGGTCCCTCTCGTACGGTTGACTCTCCAGCATATACTCGTCCTGACTCACAATTCGCTTCCTATTTATCGCACCATTGATCACGCGACTAGGATGGAACCAGTTGAGCGAGACGACCACTAAAGTCATGAGAAGAGCATCAAATACATAGATCCAAAATTCTTGCGACTGAAGCGCGCTGTCTTTACCCATAACATACTCGGCAACACGGAAGACGGATCGCACGAGGATGGACAGACTGGCTGCGTACAGAACGAAGAGGAGCTTCTTCCATGGAGTCACGATCTCTTGGGACTTTTGGGTGGGGTTGCGATTGATGCGAATGTGGAAGATGAGAGTGACGACCATAAAGAAGCCGAAAAAGAGGATCTGAATGATTAAGCCGCCGACGATAATGTTTTCGCCCCGCTTAACGCCATCCTTATCCTTGGCCGTCGCCAACATGCCACCACCTATTATAGTCAGTCACTAAGAGAATGTAAGTGAGTAGAAAAACGAGTAAACATACCGGCACTCTGAGCAAGGAAAGACAGGACATCGCCAGTAACAAAGACCTTGGTCAACCATTTCGGCCTAATGATAGAAAGGTGACCTGCGTCCAACAGTCTGATAAGACGGCCAAGCACCATGTAAATAGATGCAGCGAGCAGTGCTGGTCCAAGCAACAGCAGTATAGACTGAATGATATAAGGATTCTTGGTGAAGTCGGGTGCTTCGTTGGCCGAGAGAGCGCGACCAATGTAGCCAACACATTCGACTGTACATTGTCAGTAAGTGATTGGCACCGAAGATGCGAGAGGACTTACAGAGACAACCAATCAAGAATGGAATAAAGTACCATGTTCGAGCACGCGCAAGTTGGTAAGTATGCAGTAACGAGGATATGCCAAACACAATGATGAATATCACAGCTGCAACCATGCTCGGGTTGTAGTTGTAAAAGACATAAGCCGCTGGTGCATCCGAGCCTGCCATGATGAACTGCCGTAAAGTGTGATTTATTGAGGCTCTTGATTGTGGAAGTGGGATTCAATATTCGTGTTTCCAATGTCGCTACAGTCGAGAGATCAGGAAGCTGCTGAATCAATAAGAACAACCTCCAATTATTTCGGTATTCTTCCAGACTATATACTCATCTTTACGTGTAAATATCTTCTCCCAGCCGACCTTTCTCTCATTGCAAATGTCTATAAGAATGCCTACTTCTATACGCGGATACGCTATACGTGAAGAATCTAGATCCTCCATAGCGTAGATCGGTAATTTGTGGGTACTTGGATACGCGTATAAGCAGATCATCCATCAAAATGCTGAGAACAACAAATGACCCATGGACTCAGCCCTACAGCATACGTATAACTTACGCGGACGATAGACAGGTAAAGAGCTAATCTGCATCTTCATGTTTCGATATCGTTGTTTAATTGTCTCGGAGTCATTGAGATGGTGGCTGCGTGAGAATGCGGCGGTTCGGCCCTTTGGCAGGGAAAGTATTAAGACGACGTGCAATTTTCACGATGGTAACGGACAACTGTCGTGAGGCGGATATATAACGGCAGCTATCCCGGTAACTACAGGCTCAATCGTCGAGTGGTTGTTTGCTGTCAACGACGTGTATCAAGAGTCTGTTTCTGCAAACTTACCCTGGGTCTACATCATCAAAGCAGCATCTAGAGTAACTCACTATCTGACATGAGCTTCGTTACTTGGCATTTTGGCTACGTCGAAACACTGACATTATAGAACAAAATCGGATTATCGTCGAAAAGGTTCAAATATGGTTGGATTCTGGGTCTCATCAACACCATCTTCTAGGACGATCCATTTTGGGGGCATCTCCCAAACTACCTACCTACGCTGTATCTTCCTGAACGACAGATAAACCCAGTATCCCACAACACATTCTTCCATTCATTTATGTTCAATACCTCTTTCAGTTATCTAATAGTTACATTATGCTTTGCATTGGCTCCTACGAAACACAATTGCGACTGGTACTTCAACAGCCAATAATCTTCTCCGCAGTACGTAGCCAGATCTGATGCGGAAGCTGAAATGCAGTTGTCATCTCGCTTGAAACAAGACCATCCGTGCGTTCACGCGCGGTTGTGTCACGTATCAATATTACTTCCGGGGTAACCAGGTTACGCGTTGCTGTGCACACGACCACCTACTACTGTAAGTTACGGATACAGCTTTCTCTCATCTTCCACTGTTGAGTTAGAAGATATCTCAACAAGACACTCGTTGAAATCAATTGCCTGACGGGAGATACCGGTCCCTTCCCCGCGAAAGACAGAAATGGCTTGATCAATAAACGCCTTGCATATCATAGAGCTTGATATTACCAACTTAACAGGTCGATGGTGCAAATAGACTCAGGCACGACAGCCGTGGCTACGCAGTGTTCGCTTAAAAAGTTTGAGTATGTTTAACCGACCCCTTTGTGGCACTTCTTTGTTGTATTAATTACTTGTCTACATTTAAAAAAAAAAAAAAAAAAAAGTCAATGGCTGAAGATGCTTCACCGCAGTAGCGTCAGATCATCCAAGCTTCTGTGTGCATTGTAATATGTTGCAAGGGGTAGACTAATAGCTGGTTTCGGGACCAGTTGTCCAACTTAACTGGCGAGAAGACATGGATGAATGCGGTGTAGAGGCAGAGACTGAAGGGCGTTCAGTAGTTGACTGAGGCTCCCTTGCCAAGCATCACGATACTACCAGAACTACTAACTCTGTACATATCAAGGTTGTTTGCCCTTGAATTGAGTTTATTCCCAGACGTGTTCCCGTGTTTTCACGACACGGCTGCAAATACCGAAGGATGCCGCCGTTGATTTTGTTGTTTGGACGGTGTGATCCCACAACCCGGTATGATGCTCCGGGAAGAGGGGCGTCTATCACAGTGTGAGATATAAGCCAATGACATCTCATGATCAAAGGTCTCGCATGCACTGTATACTTGAACAGAGTTCGTGGCCTCATCGTGCAGTAGCTGCCGGACAGACCGTGGCTAGTGTCTTTCTCGAAGGAACTTGGAACACTCGTCGTGTGCTTTTCAGTGGGTTTCGCTGCGACTGCGCATGAATCGTGCGGCTTTGCTACATGCGTCTTTTGTAGATCAGGAACCCTTGTCTTTTTTTTTTGTTATTCTAGTCTCTCGACTGATGATGATATTCCAGCTCTGTGTCGTGGGATTGATTGCTGTAATCTTAAAACAACGCATCTACCACACCCACAAACCCCAGGGAGTAAAAAGCACTTGGCTGAACCTGGAGAAACACTGTTCAGTTTGTGGGCTAAACCCCAGACTAGACCTAAACAAGCAGCGTCTCTTGACGGTCGGTCCGAAAGGGCCCCCAGGCCCAGCTCAGCTTGTGAGAAGCGAGGTGCAAGGCTGAGAATTGGCTTCACTTTGACGGGTCGTCATTGGTTCGATCGGAACTGAGTGAAGGCGGTGACTGGTGACGCAGCAACCATAACACAGCAGAGCACAGCCATAGTTGTGATGCGTTGACACGATATTAGTGCCTCAATTCCAGACTAACATCATATCATTCCCAGAGTCCTTGTCTGTGACAGTACTGTACAGTAGTAACATACATTCCGGATGAACCCTGAAGACAGTGACAAGCTGTCATGTGTCAACAATCCACTGGAATGCAACGTCGCATACAAGCAACACCAATACGAATCAATGTCAGATCACTCAAGCCTTGAATCACGAGCATGAATTTGAGTCAGCCAATTTGAAGCCAGTTACCCTAGAGTAACTGACGATATTTTTCTCAATATGCAGAATATCCTTGGTGTTTTGTTCACAATAACCTCGGAAGCAATACAAGACTCAACAATGCCAGTTCCATTCTTTTATGACATCAAGTGCGTTGATCTCGCTACCATTACACGATCACGTATGCAAGAATCACTGATCTGATCATGATACAATCTTCACCTCCAGTCTGTGCTCAG
Source organism: Fusarium chlamydosporum (assembly GCA_014898915.1). Taxonomy (NCBI): domain Eukaryota; kingdom Fungi; phylum Ascomycota; class Sordariomycetes; order Hypocreales; family Nectriaceae; genus Fusarium; species Fusarium chlamydosporum. The sequence continues at coordinate 91,641 of JAAVUD010000015.1, read as the reverse complement.
TATTCCAACAAAACTCCATAAATATCTTCAGCCGTTGTCGCAGATCAGTGGATTCAACACTCTAACCCCGAGACCCCGAGACTCACTACTCTCTATTTCTCCATGTCAGTCTAGACTCATCATGATATGACAATCTTATTTTTACCGTACAGGCACTACCGGACCTCGCCAAGCGGTGCAAGTTTTTCCTTCCCCAAGAATTAAAGGGGGGATTCGTTGGACACAAGCTACTGGATCGAGTGGAGTTTTCTCCAGAGTAAGATCGAAAGGTCATCAAAATCACTATAGGATGATTCGATTGAGGACATGGAAGCATACAGGCCACGAATCCTTCTGCCAAGGGAAGTCCAGAACCCATAGCCTGGACTGTAAACCTACCCTACTGTCTCCTCTCTACGGAGTATATCTTCCAGCAATTACCATTTTTAGACAATATATCAAGACTTGGCCACTGACCGATGGGCGGCGCCGGGATCGACATCAACGGCCCCACAGGTGCCCGTCTAGCCACCGGGCTTTTTGACAACCTCCTCCGTTAATACATTGTGGCGTCGGTCTTTGCCGAGACCTGTCAGATGCTGGCCATGATCTCATCACGCAGCAGCTCAGGAACGTAAACTTTGACGTTCCTGTCTATTGTAGTTTGAGTTATGGCTTGCGATGATCAGCCATTCTCTCAACATACTGGTGAGTTGAGCGAACGTAGCTTTCCTGTTGACGGAAGAGGTTGAACAAAAGGCCAATTCGAAATGAAGAACTCGTAACACTCGAGGAAGTGATGCTCAAGGGGCTGGTCAGCCTCTGAGTAAAGACAAAGTGATTGATGTCAATGTTCCAAGCGAGTCGACTCTTTGCATCACAAGGTAGACCTGGCACTTAATATTGTTGTTTAGCATGGCCAACCTGAAGGGTACCTCTGATACAATGAGCTTATTTACCGCTGAAGGCCAAACGACTACTTTACTTCTTGTTCTAGCCACTGACCAGTCTCACTGTCCACCGAGATAGAAGAATGAGAAAGTTGGCTGTAGCGGCCCAACCGTTGAGTTGAAATGTACATGTGAAACTGTAAACGGGTACATATGACCAAATTAACAGAGTTCGAATTTGAGTTGTCCTCTAGATTATACGCAAGACATGTACGTGATGTACGCCAGGCACAAGTTGCACAAAAGCACCTTCAGCCGACCTCATGCCATTTGGCGGCCCATTTTGCCTGGCTTTCCCCAAACTTTGCTTCTAAATTAATATCAAGATACTTGATGGAAGTAAGTTCGATTGTAAAGTGAGATCGCCACATATTGTTGAGTCCACTAGTAACAGGTGCGTCCTTCGCGTGGCGATGAGTGATATGTGGATCAAGCAATAGCACCTCGCATGAAACATACTTAGTGATACTATGATGCCTTTCATGCTTTGAACGACTTTAATCTTTATCACAATGGGTAATGCGAATATCTACTATACTATCGATATGACAGAAAGTTGAGTCTGCGGAAGCTTCCGGATTGGTTCGGGTTGTCGGATGAAGGAGGAAGAAACAGCATTGTCGCAGTCATTGCAGCAAGAGCTTGTATTCTGATATAAGGTTTTAGTTGATGTTGAAGCCTTGTGACCTTACTGTACCTTTTGTTTTGCACTCTCTATTGTTGTGTTAAGTTTATTACCAACTTACTTGTCTTTTTGTATTGATCATGGTAAGCTCTAGATAATACTGTCGATAAGAGAACTTTCTGGCATAGCAACTTTAGACTATTATCCCCAGCGCTTACCCTTGCGAATACGAAGGTTAGACCAGACGTTCCAGTTTCGTTCCGAACGACACCCGTGTCGAGAGTCACAGAGGCTACTGTAATATTGTGGAATGGTTCGAGTCTTGATATCACAAGAGACACGAGAGAGTTGCTGGAAAGTTCCCTAAACTCTGGTGAGTGATACATCAAGAGGCATTGGTAGATTAGAGGGCTATTGTAGATCAAATAACACCGACCAAGTCAATACATCACTATCGTAAACTGCTCGGTCAATAGAAGTTGTGGAAGCTTATTGTAGCCACAGTCAACGATATATCTCTGAAGCTTTAGCCAGCATCGGTCACCTATCCGATGCCGAATAATAATAGCGACGGACTGATGGAGACCTGTCACCATTCCCGTTGAGCTGTCTCAGTTAAAGTAGGAGATGACAGGTTAGACATAGTATCCGGAAGCTGTTTCGGACGGGAATCTCAGATTTCGGAGGTCTTCCCGGCGGGTGCGAGTAACGCTCTTTGCGACGTGGGGAAGAAAACCTTCAGTGAAGAGTTTAAAAGAGATTTCAGGAGGTGATAGGAAGATAATTGAAACAAGGAAGATACCCATGCCTTGTAAAATCCCATGCAGGCCAATAACAGGATCAGCTCAACGGCACTACAACAGTGCTATGTGTATATCCAGGTGTGAAGCTCATAGCCCGCCTCCAAACATTGACGCAATCCTTCTCATCCACCTCCCAGATTAATTTGTGTCCTTCTTTCCAGATGACGAAGAAAGCTTCAAATGCAACGAAACAAGTATGTACTTCTTTTGCCCTCTCTTACCGAGCCGAAGAGCGGTGTAGACAATTCTCAGCCTTTGGGCAACTTCAACCGACATGAACGTTGCACTCCGAACCCTCATTTCGCCCTGGAGACATGAAATACTGCGAAATCAAGCTTTCAACACTGCCGTCGGTCAGCACTTTACTCATGTCACAAATGCCGGTTGAAATGACAGTTCGAACCTATTTGTTTGAACGAGTTGCACAGGCAGTTTCACTGAATGCCGTTACCCCTATCCGTACAACCAGCAGTTCCACGATAATTCAATGATCAACACTTTTGGTTGGAGTAAGCTCAAAGCACTGCAGATTTGACAGAACATGCAGTGATGTGGTCCCGCGAAACGAAAAAAAACAGAGCAGACAAACATGCTCAACGTGATAAGAAACTCGAAGTCCTTCAGTCATCCCCGAGCCAGAGGCCGTAAGAGAATGCTGTGTAATGGGCTTAATCTCTCTACTTAAGGAGGAAGCTCTGTCTTTGTTCAGGGGTTGTTTTGTTTTATGTCTCTTGATACGAACCGAATAATCGAACACTGATACACTCTTTAGTCTTACAGTAGGGATTGCTTCTACTTGCACCATGGGCGTGTTCAGCCTTCTTCTTGTTCTTCTGACCTCGCTGGTTTCCACCGCCGTGGCTCAGATACCCGTTCATCTCCCCAGCCATCCAGCTATTTCTGTTGAAGTTCTTCCTCCACTTCCGACCTCTGTTGTCCCTGAGCCGACGACTGTTTTGACTGTGGATTGCCTTTTCTGCTCTGGTACAGACGGTGAAGAAGCGCCCTCTGCTACTGAGTTCGACCCCGGCTTCCTTACGATTACGGAGGAATTCTCAATAATCACGGATAAGTTTCATCATGAATCTAGCACCACTACGTATGGAGAAGCCTCGGAGACGATTATCTGCGCACCTCAGTGCCATACATTTGTCACTGTCCCTTGGTAAGGTGCACATCCCTACGTCGAGTATATACTGACAAGTTGTAGGAGGAGCGGCGAGTCCAAGGTTCTCCCTGCCACCCCGTCGCCGATAATGACCTCGTGCATCACGATATATAACTCCTTTACCCCTTCGGTGGAGACATTGACATCAACATACATATCAAGCTCAACGTCGTGCTCGACTACTTCGACACATATGTCTCAATGGACATGGGAAAAGCCTGGCTCTCCAACCTCAATCGAGGCGGCATCCAGTGAGCTTGGTTTCCCTCCTTGGTCTTCAGCTGCGACAGAAGAGTCGGCGACAACTTATGTATCCAAATTCACCGATACAGTTGTATACCTGACTAAGACGAAAGTGACTCTTCCATGGTCTTTCATTTCTGTAGAGACTTCTTCAACCACAGAGACAGTAACGGAGTCGCCCACTGAACAAGTCCCCGCGTCGCAGCCTTGTACGACAGATGTCACAGTAACGATGACCAAGACCATCACTGAGACATGGCAGTCCAAGACCCCTCAGACAGCCACATTGATCCACACCATATCGACCACCATCAAGACAGTCATCGTGGAGCCGTATTCTACGTCGATGGGAGAGGTAGTGGTCGGAGGTACGAGGACCGAGGTGACTACGATCGAGGCAGTGAGTTCGGGCGCAGATTGTTCTGAGGCGGCAGGCAAATGCTGTGGTGGATGTTCGGCCACAACCGAGGCCGAGTCTGCAACCATAGAGACGATATCCTCCACGCTTGTGTCGACACTCACAACTGTCGAACAGTACGTGTCGTCTGCTGGAGGTTCAGTGGTGCCAGCCCCACCAGAGACGATAGTGCCAGGCAGTGAGGGCTCGTATCCAACTACATCAATGACACTCACCGAGACAACAACTGTCTCTGGTTCAGAGACCGAGACAGATGGCGCAACATCTATTCAGACAGCGGGAGCTGCTCATGTGACGGCGGCGATGGGTATAGGGGCTATTGTTGGTCTAATGGGTTTGTTGGTTTGATGATCGACGATAAGGAGGCGGGATCAGTTTAGGAGAGCAAAAGACTTGAAGAATGATTGTTAATAGGTCAAAGGGTCTTGGTACATCAACTTGTTTGATGGTTGCATAATGGGATTGCTTTTTCCGATGAGGATCGTGTGAGCGGTGTAATAGTTTGAGGTATTCTTGGGATAGCAAACACACAACAAGTTAGGTCCACCAACTTGCAATGTCTTTTGTTTCGGTTATTACGATACAACCAGTCGGGTACATTGTAAGCGCTGATAAATCCAATGTGCAATCAGTCCTTCTCACTCCTGTATCTTGTTGGTGTGTGTTAGGTAGTCCCTGTCAGTCTTACTTACACTACACGGATAGGCCTGCAACAAAGTCCCCACGATTCACAGTGAAATTCGGAGTCAGAGCTGAGAATAGACGATCATGGCTTGGAATAAGGCGTGGGGCTCAAGTTGGTTGGGTGGTCGTTGTGGTGGATGGTATCAATGTGATCTCGTCTTTTCTACTAGAGCCAACACATCCCACATTTAACTTGGAGTAGTCCACAACGCAGGAGTTTCTCAATCGGGAGCTCTGATCGTGATGTCGGATCATTGTTTGCCTCTCCTTGCTCAGTTATGCCGTCGTATTATGGACGAGTATACCCTCCATCGAGACTGTAGCCTACCTGATCCCGATACCAGCTAGACATAATCGCAGCGCCTTAGTGAAGTATTCCAAAAGTACTTCAGAAATACTCCACGCAAGCTACCGCACACCCTTAAGGCATTTCCTGGTGTGGACATCCGGGGAGCTTGCCTGATGCAAGCGTTGTCGTTCCGGTGGCCCCGAATCGTTTTCGATCACTACTCGAGATGGATGATCCTGGCTAGTTAAAACAAAGGAAATTAGAGACCCGTTTACTAGAGACCCGGGTTTCTTGCCGTAGTGGAGGAATGTGCCAAGGACGTTGGAACCGAGCCTGCCATTAACCGGCGGAATTCTAAGACGCTAACTTTAGACTTCGGACAACCGCACATACTTATGCTGAAGCTGTATCATTCAGCACAGGAGTTAAAGAGCCTGCATTCGCTTTCACTTAAGCATAAGCCAAAATGATAGCTCAACGGTGAATGACTGCCGAGTTACTGGTGCACTCGCAGCAATGTCATCAACAGTACAAGAATGCTTTCAAAAAGGCTGCTCGTCTCACTACTTTGCATCAGAAGATCTCGGTGAATGTTAAGCAATTGGTTGGTTCGGGCTTCTGGACAAAAGCTCAACGTGAGTTGGTCGATTGTGGAGTTAGCAGGTTATCACAAATCCGGACAAGGCGAACCGCACTTGGCCAAGAGCTAAAGGGGTGACCCTGGCGGCACTCGAGTCGTACAAACGTGTTCTACGAAAGACCCTTCGACTGCTGGCGGGGAGTGAAAAGAAGACTAGCGCCGGATGGCTCGAACCTGGAGTGTAGTATACTAGTATCCCACGTCGAGCGCCTCTCCACCTTGCCCATGTTGGGCATCGTTGTCTGACCAGCCAGGGCAATACCATCTCGCATGATGCCATCTGGGGATGTATGACAGCCAGAGCGGTTCTGATGCAGGACCAATAGCAACTTGCAGCTACGCAATCTGCTCAGCTCGAGGTTACAACGATGTAACTTGATGACATCTTAATCCAGCTACGATCGTGCAGCTTGACCGGAGTCCGAAGACACTTGTCAACCAGCTCGGCTCTCAACAGAAGTGGAACAGAAGAGTCCCGGTATGGTGATCATGCACGCCATAGCTATAGACGAGACAAGGGGACCGCCCTCCCCCATCACACACTTGATGCCAGGACAAGGCCACCCCTGAGCCCGGAAGAGGATACCGGGTTACCACTGACACTCGCTGCCATGTCTCGCGGCACAGTCACATGGCCTGCCTAAACCGTCCGCGATTTATGAGTTGTTCGCAGAAGTGATGAGGAATACGTGAAACTCGGGCCTCAGAACATGGGTTTCGGAGTTGATCAGGAATCAACGAGAAGAAGTTGCGGCAGTCGTCATTGGGCCGGATGTCAAGAAAACCGGGTGTTTACGAGGGTTTCATCTTGTGTTTAGTGACGTGTAGGCGATGCACTGTTAAGAGGTTGCAGTTTAGAGTTGCAACCGAAAAGTGATAAGCAAGGGGAAGGAGCGAGAGGACACTCAATCAGTACACATACTAAGACAGTATACCTAGGTACAATTAAGCTCAGGCTATAAAGGGTCTATTCTATGCTTGTTGGCATATAATTAACAAGTGCTAGGTTTGTAATTAAAGTGTGATGTTGTATTAAAAGTATGACAAACTCGAGTACTACATTTCTCAGTACCAGATCACTGCACCGTGCTGAGTCCTATAACCCTACAATTTGAAGAACTAATAGCAATTTTCCACTATTACCTAAGTGAATAGTCCATGGTGAGCTCAGAGTTAGGCACCTCTTATTAAAGTAAAAGCATCCGAGCATAAAGATACCCGCTATCTTACCAGATACACTGTATAGCACTCTCTCGGAGTCCTCCTGTTCCAGTTTAGGTAGCTACATGGCACCTTAGCCCTCCCTAGCCAAAGGAGTAGGTAGCAAGGCAGCCAAAAGTTGTGGATCAGTCTCGGCATATGCTACGTATGTTCTGGTTGAATCGGAACAAAACAGGTACCCGCCTCATGTTATGTCTTAGCGCTGGCTAGGACCGGATAACAATGCTGTACAGCCGGAAGCGGGACCAAGATTCCTAGTTTAATATTGATCAACCAGGTATCTGTCTTTCTCTTTGTCCGGTCACTCTTCCGGGGGAGTCTAAGGGATATAGTCTAACCAAGAGCTCAAGAAATGACAGTTTAATGACGGTTAGCCCTATGACATTCGGTGCAATTTGAAGACGTTTCTAGATTAATATGAGCAACAACCCTCTTCTTCGTCTGGAGATCCCTCTTAGCCCTACTTGAGTGGGAACTCACGATATCCATCACGACTCGGCTTCGAAGAGGTGCCAACCCGACTCAGCACATCGTTCACCCCCTTTTTAAACCGCACACCATTGATATCGACGATGAAAATGAGGCCTTCCGCTCTTCGCATCCGCCCCACGAATTCTACAGCCAACGATGTTTGTATGCGCGATAACAGGGTCTGAAAACTGGTCTCTGGGTCAAACATCGCGATGCCGAGATGTGCACATCGTCACACAACGTGGCGGCAACCAGTCGATTGCGTACCGGGGAAGTATCCGGAACACGATCTAACGCCCTTTCGGATCTTTTCTTTGCATCTTTACAGTATGCAAGAAAGAGAATCGGACGTGGGATGTCTCGAAATATAGGATATCTGGTGCTGGGCGGCGGGTTGGAAGGAGACGAAGCATCAGCATAAATAGCCCGGTTCTTTCTGTCTAAAGTCGAAGCTACAAGCATTTCAAACATAAAGCAGACAGGAAAAACCAGAATCACGTTCATATCTTCTGTCGTATCGCCAATATTGGGGCCCCGTACAGTTTCCAAATGGAATCTCTCAGTGACACTACTCAAAGCTATGCATCCACGATGCAACGCTCAGACAATGGCGTCGTTGGTGTAAACTCTGATATTTTCGGAGCTTCACCAATCAAGGACGTCTCAAGAACCTCTCTCACTGGTCCTCTGGTCTGGTCCGGTCAAGATCTCCAGGGTGACCAAGCCTACACTCTCCGTCTAAGCGATGAGGAATGTAGCGAAGTCGATAACGCCCTCGCTAGTTTCAAATGTCAGTCCATACTAGTTTTCTACCATTTACTTGAATTAATTGCAGTTCGCTAACAAGAATTGTCGGATCCAGCTCTTGGTCTCGATGGCGATGAGATCTCTGCAGATAACTTCCCCCTTCCAAATCTGTCTCGTCGTCTGCGTGCCAGCGCTGAAACTCTCCATCTCGGAAGAGGATTCGTTGTCATTCGTGGAATTGACGGCTCAAAGTACACTGTTGAAGATAGCGTTACTATCTTCCTGGGTGTAGCCAGCTACATTGCCGACAAGCGTGGTCTTCAAGACCGAAAGGGGAATATGCTCTGTACGTTTTCGGAATCCTTACTCGTCTTAGTATATGCTTCTTAGAGCGTGGATCATATCTGACTATTCTAGCTCATATAACTGACTCGAAGAAGTGGACTGCACCCACTAATGCACGTCATGGTATTCATACCAATGCATCTCTGGTAGGTGTCGCCAACTTGGAGAAACGAGACCCCGCCTAACTATTGATTCTCCATAGCCCTTCCATACTGACATGGGATGTGATATCCTATCCCTTCAGGTCCGAGACAGCGCCGACAAGGGAGGCTACACTTACCTCAGCTCTGCCTGGACTGTTTTTAACGAGCTGCTCAATCGAGAGCCCGAAGTCATCAAGACCCTGCTGACCCCCAACTGGCCCGTTCAGCTGTAAGTGCACCCTCGCATTCTTCGGCTCTAAGATAGCACTGACATAATGTCTCGGGCAGCTCTGGGCGTAAGAATTCCTTCTATCTAGCGCCTGTCTTGACATTCCACGACGGCAAACTCCTTGTCAGCCTCGACCCGCACCGCCTCGGCCCGCACCCGGAAATGACGCATAAGGATATTCCTGCTCTCTCAGAGGCCCAGCTGCATGCCTTGAAAGCTGTATCGAATGCTGCTTCGCGAGTCGAGCTTCAGCTGAAGCTTGAGACAGGCGATCTTCTGTTCTTCAACAACCTTGCCCTCGTCCACCGCCGAGACGCTTACACAGATGACGATACTTCTTCACGCCACATGGTAAGACTCTGGCTTCGTAGCCAGAAGTACGGTTGGGCGATTCCAAACGGCATGCTCCCTCCTTGGGAGGCTGCCTACGGAGATAACCGTAAGATCAAGACTCGACATTACCCCATCGTACCCATGCCAGAGTATCCTGTACAGAGATACACCACCAGCTCTGCTTGCTTCGTGATGGAAGACTCGGAGACTTCCGGTGAAGACGAGTGAGCAAAGTTACGAATACGTACGATATTTGATTTTGTCTCTCTTTTGAGACAGCAACCGTTTCCGAGTCAGGATGTGGTGTGGTGTGGTATGGTTTGGTTTTCGGCAGGCTGTCGACCCTTATATGTTCTCTCGCTTCCTCGGATTCGGCCTCTAATAGGTTGGCTATCCAACACTAGGTAGTTAGTTAGCAGTCTTTCTTTGGGACAATAGCCCGTAATCGTGCCAGCTATCTCCAGCTTAGCGGAAAATCCTTATCACGTGCCGCCAGCATCATCATAATTAGTTAACCAGCTAGGCGAGGGGTCTACTGTAAACACCCCTGCCAGGTTAACTAGAAAACTATGCACAGTACAGAGTAATTGATCATATGTTGATGGGTGGTAAGATAGACCAGCTGAGACCTCATGCTGGGGGCGACGAATCGATCACGGAAGACCCCTCGTAAAGTCAAGAGCTGAGTATAAACAGTAGCTCACTTCCCAGTTCCCTTTCAGGTCTTCCCTACTTACATTCCTGAGTTCCAAAATCACAAGATATCACGTATCCTCAAGGCAATTGCTAATTGGAAGCTCATATACTCATATCAGAAAATATCGATCCACTGCAACTTCACACCTTGGGAATGAAGATCCACCGACACCGCCGCGGGAAGAGTTCTCGGCAACTCAGGTAGTATCCAAACATGTCAGTCAACTTCGAGAATGCTGTCATAATAAGTATTGAAAAACGTCAGTTGCCGTTGAGTAAACGAAGCGACTAGTTTGTGGTTCTTCGCTTGCGTGTAGGTAAATTGATGTAATATCCGTGAGGATCATTTGGAGGACAAGGATTGTTGAGGAAAACGTGGCATATTGTTCCCCCCTAATGCCTGTGAACTGTAAAGGAATATTTCAGTACGGAGATATTAATCCATATACTGTAGTAACGTCGCAGCGATTGATCCCCAAAGAGTTCATGTTGGAAGTTGACGCAACATGCTTCCTTGTCTTCAATGGCCACCCTCTCGAGGCTTCGAGAATACCACCCTTGCACAACTATAACTGCCGAGATGCACCACATTGTCTAACAAATTCGAGAAACCATAAGTTGTTATCTCCTTTAGGACTAGTGATTCCGTCTGCTGTACTTATCTTTCGTATAATGACTCCGAGACATACACATAACGACCATGAGATTCTGACTCAATGCTTTCGACACCCTTCTCCGACACAGTAATTTTTGACTTCAGCCGTCGTTGATAATGTCTCGGCTGGAATTGCATTCAGTTCAGCCAAGACTCTCAAAGGTCCGTTTAATTATCGATCCACTGTTGTTTGAATTTCTCCGGCTGACAGCCTGTCTATCTCTCGTCCCGACACGGGCCGTCAAGGCAACTTGCCCAGATCTGTCTTAGACTTCTTCGAAACGAAGGGGACCGAGATTTGCAGCCCCTACCGTGGAACCCTTGCGACTGACAGCTAAGTCGAAGAGGAAAGTTTACGTGATGAGCCCGGAGATGCTGTATAGTTGAAGTGTAGTTGACTTTCCACGGACCTGGAAAATTGCCATTGAATGGCACCATCCCATGTTGCGGCGCGTATGGGTAGTATGCAAAATCAATAGCTTCTCGCTGTCGTAGCTGCTGCAGATCCAGCTTCGAGAAAGCCGAGATAGCTTATCCCCACTGATACATACCAGGGAAACTTAAACCATGTGCCGTTGACCACTCAAATCGACCGGTGTGGCCATAATGTGGCCTTTGTGGATCCGGACGTGCCACTCGATTTGGCCGTTGATTGGTGGTATGCTTCGGATAGCTGATGCTTAAAGTACTAGGAAACCTTCAAAATGTTTTTGTTCAGTCAACGTCAACCGTTTTAACGTCCTGAACTTGGGGTCTAAAAATCTCATTTTGTAATTCAGGGGAACGGCGGGTATAAAATATCAGATTTGATACGAAAACTGCCATTTAATATGCAGAACTGCATCTCTGAACAAGAATTTTCTCATGTAGCTGACAAGGATGTGAATGTCTCACATAACGGCTTGGGAGTGGCACAACCAACGCCCCTGCATCCCCCTCAAGACAAGGACTCGAGGGGACGAGTGGGTGATTTCAGGGAATCTCACCTGAGGTAGGCTGCTAATATTTCTCCTGCATCGTCACTCCCACCGGTCACGTATTTCCTCCTGTCGTAAGAGCCACCAACGCCTCGCTGTCGCATTGCGACATACATAGAGGTATGGATACATGCATCTTGACAGCTGCCAAGCTAATCAAACGGGGCGCAGCGTCTAGTTGCCGGCATGAAGATCGAGACCAGTAGTTTGACTGAGAAAGTCGTAAGTGAATGAACGAACCACATTCCTCCACATGCCAACCCAGCCCTCGTCGGTGTAACTCTCGCTTCAGAGCAGAGACGATCTGTCCCGGACGCATGTAAAGTAACCTGTTCGTCAAGCACAGGCTTGGTAACCCCCTGTGGCTACCTGTAAAGCCCTGGTGGTTTAGGCAGCGTGTTGGCGCGGGGGTGCTAAGCTGTGTAACTGGAGTACCCGGTTGCTGGGAACGATTCCAATATGTCGATTTATTCCGTTCGGTTTCCTAACAGGTTCTCTTGGTGACACAGAAACGCCGGAAACGTGCGGAAGCGGATTATGCAGCCAACTCTCGTCGGTTAAAACGTCACTGCTCGAGACAACATCTTAACGGCGGTGAGCTAATAGAATTGAACGAGAGAACCGACGCAGTTCTGACGACTCTGCAGGCGCCCGTGCCCTTGTGCCGTCTGTTCAGCGCGTTTACCAGCAGCACGCCAGCACATCCGAGTCAAGTCCGTCACCAGAGAATAGCGAGGGATTGTTCGGACACCCCGGCCCCGATAATGTCGCTTCCAGCATTACGCGTAGTGCTGAAGCTGGGGACGTCCAGGGTCCTGAGAGTACTGCCCAGAAGTCTCCAGCGCACCAAGATCGTGTCCCGGCATCAATAGTAGGACGAAAGACATGTTGCGAACAGCCGTTGGACTTTACACATGCCGTCCAAAAGAATGGAGAACAGGGGCAGAAAAAAGACCTCTATCAACCAGGAGAAGACTTGAGGGATGAGGTACCATCCATTGAAGATCCAAAAGTCTTGAAACCAAGGGGACTTGGGCCAAAGTTAAATTCAGTGGCCAGCCTTCAAGGGAGGGGCGTTAATGAATCACCTGGGCCGCTCCTATCCCCGGAACATGACAACGATCATCTGAGTCATGAGGAAGTCACGGCCCAAGCACCTGCACAACCCCAAACCCAAACACAAATCCAAGTCCAGGAAGGACCAAGCCTGAACCTTGATGATACACCAATCTCGTCTGACTTGACCTACACAGTTGCATCTCCTATCTTGGAGGACATACGACCTGCTTTCCGGCCATGGCGTTACATTGCTCGAGAATCCGAAGATGAGGATTCTGATGATGATGTTCTGACTAACACAAAGTTTGCTCATGTCAAAGTTGACGGTGATCTCGAATGCCAACATGACCGGATCTGTCATGACACAGTTGTCAACCACCTCGTGCGGCCATATCCTGTGGTAGTGATTGGAGGTCAGTCCAGCGATAACGGATATGAGTATACCGATAACAACAGCGATAACTCCAATCACAAGGTTGCAGAGAGAGGCCATGTAGGTAGCCATGAGTCTGCTGCTAGCGCAGTAGATAACCAGAACGATGCAGAGAAGGAGCGCAGCAAAGATTCCCAAGGAGAGACTACTGATCTACGTTCCCTTTCTCAACTCCTAGGCGCAACAAGTCTTGGAGAGCCAGTTTCAGGAGGATATCGGAGTAATGAGCATGCAAATAACACACCGTCTCCAGGCGCAGTCGAACAAAATATCCGCTCATCTTCCGACAACTCTCCATACTCGGACGTCGAGACCTTTGATCAAGACTGTTCTTCGGAGGCAGACTCGTTCTACGAAGATTCGGATTACAGTATCTATGACTACGAGTATTCTGATGAAGAGATGGGCGATGAGGAGGCTGAGTATCTGTCGGATCTTTACGAATCAGATGATAATGCCTCCGGCCCAACCATTAGCAACATGCCTTCGCCGCCAATGGCCACGTCCGGAAGACGTCGATTAACAACCGAGGAACGCGAGCTTGTCAGACAAACAAGAGAGATCGGAGCTTGTGTTCGTTGCCGATTTCAGAAAATCAAAGTAAGGTGCCATCTGGGGATAGCAGAATGTTTGACTCCTGGCAACATGAGAGTCGTCAATTTATCCAGTTTATCTAGCCTTGTGCTAGATTCCTGATGATTCGGTCTCTGACCAATACCTGAGTCTCGAACCTTCTGCTATTCCCTCCATTCTTCAGTAGTCGTTCGACAGTGATGCTGACACAAACAGTGCTTTCCTGACCTCCGCAACCCCCAAGGAAAGTGCAAGACGTGCAAAAGATTCTCCAAAACCTCGCCGAAAACGATCCATCGAGTTCCCTGTTTGCGACTTCGAATAACCGATATCGTACTTTATCGAAGCGGCGGCCTCAATCTCACTCGACGTTGGAAGGGCATTGAGATGCGAGATATTTCAGAGCGCAGCGCAATGCCTTCTATTGTGATTGAAGTCTCTCAAAATCTTTGCAAAAAGCCTATACGTATGGAAGTCGTTGAATTCGCTCCTATAGACGGCGATGTTACAGCTCGATACTGGACTGAATATTTCTTGGGAAAAGCGACGCTCAAGAAAAAGGAATTGGCACCTTACTGCCTAAGGAGCATCTACGCTACGGGCGAATACGTTCGAAAGTACACCGTTGAAAATGCGCTTCCTGCGTTTCTTCATACAATTCAAGGGGAATCGACTTCGGGAAGCGAAGGAAGGCCAATCTTCGCAACTTACTACACAGTAGTAAGACGCTATATGACTTTCAATGTACTAAATATCATGTTTGAGGTGACTGGCGCATGTCACTAATAATAATTTTAGAAAGAGAAAAGATCCGGAAATGTACTGTCCCCTGAGGACGAGAAAGAAGTCGAAATACTTGGAAATTTTATCATCCTGTGGTGCGCAATCCGTGAGTCAACATCTATTAACCTTTCCACCCGTCAGTCCGCAGCCGCTGATGATGTCCAGAACATACGGTGGGATCTCTGTGCATACAAGGCGACGAAACACTAGGCATGCGACCCGAAACCGAAGACAAATCGTACCCTCTCTACGGCAAGATATCAGCCCCGCGCATGATCGTCGCCCAGTTCGACAATCTCGTATTCAACGCTGTCCTGGAGATATACAAAGAGAGACTGCTCCGGGATATTGACTGGCTCTTCAGCCAAGACAAGAATCGATGGTGGTTTACCATATACAACATCATTTTCATCTTATTGCGAGAAGTTAGTCGCATGACTGCAGACCGATATCGGCATGCCAGAGACAATTTTGGACCGAAGGTGAGTGACCAGATTTCTTTACAATAGCGAGACTGACCAGATGTAGTTACGATACTCCATTCCCGCGTTCGTAGAAAGCCTCCACGAAAGCTGCAATAATATTCTCACACATTGGCATTACTACAACTGCAACAAATGGCCTAGCAAAAAAGACGAAAAGAGAGCTGCGCACTTCGAAAGTCTTACGCCCGACGACTTGCACCTCATCAAGCAGACCCGCAGGGACCACGGCATCAAGGACCATCTCACTGTATGGAAACAGTACAAGAACAACAACGGCAAGGGTAGGAAGGATCAACGTTGAAACCTTGACAAGAAACTGACCTACATTCAGTTAACGGATCTGCCCTTGAACAAAATCCCGAAACCACTCAATACACAGGCAACCAGGACAAGTTTGATTGGGACCATCCACTTTACTGGGTTGCGCAGATGTTCGAGAAAAATTGGTATCCGCATCCGACTTATCAAAGGGAGTCTGTACCCAGGAATCCGTTTCCGACACCTGCTACCACGCCTGTCTGAAGATCCTTGAACGATTAACGGGCACCCGAACATCTACAAGATTTTAAGGTGGATGTGAACGACTGCTTATCCAACGACCGAGGCGCGTCCTGTTCTTACATCGTAATGATACCAGTCTGATTACATGTGCGATGACCCAACATTATAAGAAACACATGATTGACCGTTCAACAAGAACTTGGGATGCGCATTGAAGGTGACTGGATGGACGGAAGTTATCTTTAAAGAGACAAAAGATTATACGTGCAGCGAAACAACTCCTCCAGTTAGTGTTGTCAACATCGGTACAAGCCTCTGGAAAACATGAGCATCGACGAGTACTCCCTGATATCATGCGCGAGATCATGGTCGGGATCATCACTTCACACGGAGATCTGGTAAAATGACCCAGTTAATGGTTTTCCTATGTACGCACTGTCCTGATTCTCGCGTCTCTCGCTGGTTTCCCAAGTGTTGGCAAACCCTCTAGCTCTAACATCATTGAGCTTTCCCAATGTCCCAACTCAATCCCAAAGACCAGGATGTCGCTGTGTAACACGCTGTCTTTGTGCTACATGTTCTGATCTGGTCCAAACTTGCGAAACAATTGCCAATTCCTGAATATCTTCCTTCCAGCAACAATTATCCATTATCTTCACCCATGATAAGTGTGTACAATACCTAGATCCGAATCTGGAATACTGTCTTCTTTTGTCGTCAAGCCTGCGCCTAGATCCGCTGACGCCTCTTCATAATTGGAGGCATTCCCCAATTGTCCAGCTCCATGCCCCATTCCTCATCAACACTGGTCACGAAGCGAAGAGAGCTTCCGAGACGCTTGCTTCGGAAGCGTAGAGGCGACCCCGCGGGCATGTAGTGGCGTCGGCGGCTTTCATTCATGTCATCGTCGATCGCGGCAATGTTTTCCTGGACTGCAAGAATGAATCGTTCGACATTATCGATGAAACGCTTCAATTTGAAGAGCTGCGCCGAGTTCACTGTGGGCTTGTAGACGATGTTCTCATGGACGAACTCGTAAAGAATGGTATCGACCTCGGCTTGCGAAAGGGCCTTGTTCCGGGAGATGGCACTTATAAGATCCTTCTTCTTTTGAAGGTACTCTTCGTACTTTTCGACATTGGGAATGAACTCATCGATAAATTGGGACGGCCAGTACCAGTAATAAGGATGGAAAAGAGTATTAAGTGTGAGCTGTCGCTCTTCAATCTCGTCGTCGAGCGTCTGTGAGGTGGTGTCGTTTGAGTTGTCGGCCTTGGGCGTAGATCCCCCAACTTCTTCATCAATAGAGCCGCTCTGGGTGGAAGAAAGGTCGCCGTCGATGGGCTGAGATGTAGTCTCGGCATTAGAACGAGTTTTGAGGGAAATATCTGCTTGAGTATTCCCGTCAGAGGCGGAAGGGCCATCGGGGACGTTTGTAAGCCACGCTGAAGCAGGGCTGTGAGAGACCTCGGAAGAGTGTTCGATGCCAGTAGAAAGGACTACATGGTCATCCTCAAAACAAGAGACTGGGAATGAGACAAAGGTGTTGTAGAAGACGCTATAGGGAGCACCAGGAGTGTTCGTGAGCCAAGTATTGGACTCGGGCGTAGTGGTAGAGCCGGATGGCCCGAAAGGATCAAAGGCCTCATCATCAGACTCTTCATTCTCGTTATAGCTTGAGGAGGACTCGTACTCAGATGGTTCTTCGATGTTGGGCCAGTCATAACCATGGATGGCGCCGTCCCAAACGGGCTCAGAGTTCTCCATCTCAGTTTCAGCATCAGAACTCGCATCGTCGCCCTCTTGGCGATTAGACGCTTGAACAAAGCCTGACCCGGCTTGAGCGAGATTGTTTGCGTAAATTCCAGCGTCTCCGTGCTCGTTAGAGTTGTTCTTAACCGAAGGCTCGTCGAGATCTTCCTCTTCCTGATGGTCAGGAGGGGGGAGTGTGATTACCGCAACGTAATGGAGCAGAGCATCCTCAGATGCATATTCCAAAGCAACATCACGAAGTTCATGTAATCGCTCGAGCAGTTTCTCAGCCTGATGGAGTACCAAGCGTCGGTAGGCTTCGGGCATCTTCGTCGTATCGTGAAACTTGGGTTTCCAGAATGACATAGTGCCTGTACCGGGCCACAGTTCTTGTAGGTAGGCCAAAGGATAGTTTATAAAAGGGGTGTACTTGTTCGTTCCCACCTAGGTGTTGGATAGCAAAAGCACCAAGAGAGTTCCCAAGAAGGAAGATGGCGACAAGGAGGAACGGCACCAGGCCGAAGGGAGAATGAAATGATACGGTCAAAATAGTAGATCAAAAATCTGCTTCAAAAGGTTTTTGTTCTGTGAACGGGGGGAAACGATTGAAGGTGGTGGGAGATGATGGAGGAAGAGGGAAGCTTGGTGGTCCACCAAAAAAATGGTAGGGAAACAGAGCGAGCAGTGCCAGTTGACACTTGCTGCCCCCGCGGGCAAGAATTACAGCTGCAGTGAGTCACTGGAGCTTGAATGGCGAATGTAATGGAAGGGGAAGGGCCATTGACAACGGCAGGAGCCTTCTATAGGGGAGTTACTGCTTCCGAGGGAAGGAATGGCGATAGATCAATAAATGATGTTATCGCCAGTGACAGACGGGTGATGTAGACAACAAACCTCAAAACAAGGAGTTATTTCAGGAGTACCTATTAGTGACGACGGCCTAGAGTTAGGGATATGAAAAGTACTTTGTACCTTGTTCTTGTCCTGCAATGCCATCACCTCGTACACATCATGAACACGCCAACTGTTCAAAGGCATGAGCACGCCAAATGCACTTCTTCTTTGGCTTATGATGCCCTGTTCGCAACGTTGACCTTTTATTGTTTACTATACGCACTTCACCTCTCTAGCCCTTTGTTGTACCCTGTCTCCCAACCCTACGAATACATCGAAAAAGCTGGCTGTAATTTCTACTCAAACAAAAACAAAAGCCCAGATTAGTCCCCCCTCAACTCACATTGAAGCAATGCCTTGCTCAAACACTCGCCCACATAGCTCTTATCTTGCGACCCGGCCGCTTCTAGCTCCCTTCATCACGCATTATGAACATTTCCACCACTGTTCTCGCCTTATCTCTTGCGCCTTTCTCCTTTTCGTCTATCCGACAGACCAGGGGTCCGACTATTTCTGCGTACCTGTGTTCTCTCATCTTTCGCTTCTTCGAATCCTCCTCCTGTGCGTTCCCTCGGCGGAAGCTAAGCCGACGGGAGAGACCTGGTTTGGGTTCCGTTGTTACAGGTGTAAGCTCTGATGCAGCGCGGGATAGGGTCGCTGTGAGGAATACGAATGCAATGTTATGGTTTGGTGCTGTGGAGAGTATGTCGAGAACTTGTGTCTTGGTATCGGGCCAGGCATTTGTAGGTACAGAGGCTACGTTGGGTAAAGACGTAGAGAGCTTGGCCCAAAGATGGGTAGGAATGAGGCCATCAGTAAGCGACTCGAGGAAGAGGAGAAGGATGGAGCAGACAACTTCTAACTTGAAGGACGCCGGCCACTCTAGCGGGAGCGCGTCGAGTAGAGAGCCATCGTTATCAAGGGCAGACACAAGATTGACTTTTGCCTCTTGCATATCAGCTTCGCTAACTCTCCAAGTCGAAGACTCGAGAGGCCATCCAGGATCCCTCGGCAGCACTTCATCTTCAAGCATCGTCGCTTCAGCAAGACTACGCTCCACAAGAGTTTGAACCACCTCAGTAAGTTTGAAAAGCTCCTTCGGTGCTGAACATTGTACAGCTGAGTCGTAGGAAATCGCCCCCTTTATATCCTTGTTCTCAACAAACTTCCTGACACCTCCATCTGGAATTCTTATAAGCTCTGCAATAGAGCGCCCCAGGCAAGATGGCTGCCAGATTCCGCGCACAGGGATAAAGTGATCTCGACCGTCCTCTACACGAAGAACCAAGACCTCTTCAATCTTGGCGCGGGCCTCGTTCAGCGCCCTAATGTGGTTGACGGTTGATACTTGGAGTTCCAACAAGACTGAGGCTGTCTCACCAGGGCTTAAAGTAACAGTAGCACCCAAGGGTGTTTGAGTCTCCTCTTCAGCGGACACGAATAGGGTCTTTAGCCATTCGGGAATAGCATCATCTCCGCCATCCGTTGTTGGTTTCGTCACAAACGAAAAGGTCGCTGCGACACTTCCAGTATTGGCAATCGTCAGATGGCGAGTCTGCTTCTCGAGGGGTAGGACCTCTCCGAAGTCGACAATTTTATCCTCATTGCCTTCACTACCTTCCACGACAACCGTAATGCCTGGTCTACCCTCGTTCTCTGCTCTGTCTAGTTCTCTCGCCACTTCAGCATGAACCTTTGCTTTGAGATCTGGTACAACAGCATCGTAATCAAGAGTAAAGATTGAAGTGATAGGTTTGTGGTCTGACGATGTGATGCGTTGATGCGAGGCGTAGATCTCGAGGCCAATGCGATCACGAAAGCCCTCCTTTGTTACCAGCTCTTCTGTCTCCGGCTCGTCATTATAGTCGTATTCCTCATACCCAAGAGTGTCGGCAGAAGATGTTGGATCCTCCCCATCGGCATCAGGGTCGTAACTGAAAAGCACATCGTCGTCTTCTTCTAATCCTCTTAACTTCATCTCTTCGTCTTTCTTTTTTGCCTCTTCCTCCTCTTTAATCTTATTTTCGTAATCCTGTTTATCCTTTCGAGTCCTGAACAGGATGCGATCGCACCAACTTGGAGCTCTTTGCTTCTCACTCGAGTCGAAGAGGCCGACTGTACCAATATCGTATTTATACGTCGGAAGAAATGTAATTGGTCCTTCTTGCCAACCATCATGGAATGCTTTCCGCTGCTTGATGACCCTCTTCAGTTGATCGTGAGGCAGCAAAGAGTCGATTGTGGCCTGCAATGAAGTAGGGTCTTGACTGGGGTCTTCGGGAAAGTCGTCAGGGTCTGGTAGATCGCTGGCGGTGTCAAAGCTCTCCTCTCTCGAATGCAGCGATGGCCTTGAAGATGACTCGTCGTCGCTGTCGGAACCTTTCATGACAATAACACCTTGCTCATCAAGCGGCTTCGAGTCTTCTTCACTCGCACCATACTCACCTCGAGCATGCAAGGTGAGTAGCCGCCTTATATCATCTCCAGGCAATCCATCCAATCGGAAGTTCAAATCTCCAAACCAGAATGCAAGATCCTCATCTCCAATTTTCTCTCCTTCGTCTTCTTCGACGCCAGAATGAACAATTGGGTCAAATTGGGTTCGCGAAAGAACTTGGCCAACATCCCAACACCGGCGGTCTAAATATGAAGAGCCAGCACCACTAGCCAAATGGCTATTTACAAAGACCATGCGCGTCGTTTCGCCGAGTAACAGTCGTGTTGTAACGGCTCCCTTGTTTCCAAAATATCCTAAAAGACCTGTTCCAACCTGCTTTGTACTGACGTTGCTGATGGTTGGCGCAATTTCTGGAGAAGCATATACCAAGAGCAACAAGCCAGTCATCTGCTCAGCTGTGACGAGTTCGTAGCCCTTGGGCAATGCTGCTTCCAACGCTGCCTTCCATTTATCCATAACAGTTGTGTCTGTGTATACTGCACGGTTCATGTAATCCTTGGTTGTGTTAAGGTCTACAATTTCCTGCAAGCCCAGCACATAAAGACCGATATCATCTCCAGAAGTCAAGTGCACAGGCCTGGAGCTGTCATTGTCCTTATCATCTTTTTCCACGGCACTATTTCGAGAAAGATTGAGGCTTGTCAATTGCTGGTCCAAGCCTTCGCCGCATGTAAACCATGTCGCAAGGTCCTTATCCGTCCCCGTACAAGCTGCGACGTTCCACGTTCCAATCTTGACCTTTAAGTTATGCGGTCGCACGAATTCCGATCGTCGGGCATGAACAGCTTTAGCGAGGGACTGAGGCGTCGTGGATGTAGGATCCCCTAGTTCAGAACCAGGGGACTGGTCATTTTCTTCAGCCATGGACGCCTTTACTGTAGTATTGGTATAGAGAGACGAGTTATATATACGGTGCCGTCTCGAGGTATCGCTGGGAGGTCGACTTGTCGTTCTCTAGACCATGACTTCGAACAACCTGGCTTCACCGTATGCGCGAGACAAGGGATAATTCTCGGCTATAGAAAGCACCAAAAGAATGTTGAAATAAGCAGAAAGGGGGACTATGAAGGGATAAACTTCAGCTCTGGAGTATGACGTCGGAGTGTCACTGTACCTAGTCTTGGTTGGTGATGTACTCTAGGAAGGGTCCTGTTCAGCGCCCCGCGGCAGCGTCATCTTGCGCCTTATCGATAAGCCAAGCACAGCGACGCCAAAGAATGCGCAACCGTGCCTGTCAACAACCGGAACCTACATTAAACTTTAGGTTTCATACCAAACGAATATCGATCACACGACACACGATCATCATTCGGCGGCAGGAATTCCATACTGAATATCTTTGGATTCTTCCTTACTGACTAGTTCCCTGGGCTGGCTAGCGCAGTCGCTCAGTACATTGAATTGTGCCCAACCTCAAAACACCACAACTACCATCATGAGTCGACAAACACCCCGAAAGTCGCGACACAGCCGTCAGCCGTCGAACCGCATACCAGCCGTTTCAGACTACGAGTCAGATGCCGCAGCTATACATACCGACTACGCGCCACCGCCTCCTCGTACAAATACTCAACTCAACCTCTCTGTGCTCCAACGTTATCTGCCTTCCATCCATACCATCCTCAGCATAGCCGCAAATGCCGTCATTTACACCTTCAATAGTACCTCCGAGAGTTGGGAAAAGTCCGGCGTTGAAGGCACCATGTTCGTCTGCGCGCAAAGCCCGCTTCCTGAAGACCCCGCCCAACAGCCACGAGCCTGCGTTTTTGTCCTCAACAGAAGAGGATTGGATAATGTGATTGTAGATCTTTCACGAGTATCGCATGCTGAAGTCTCTGGTGAGCTCGTCATTATGAAGGTCGAAGGCGATTGGGAAGAGGGTGATAAGGTCTTGGGAGTGTGGATCCACAACGACAAGGATGAGACGAGAGAAATGAATGCTGCTATCATTCAAGAAGCCTGGAAGGTCGCACGATCTGCAGGTCCTGTCGAGACACAGGGACCTGAAGCGGGCCCAGCCATGCAAGCGATGGGCAGACGATTGAGTCTAAGCGATCTATTTGGCACGGCAAATTCCTTTAATGTTGGACACTAGGTGGCGTCTGTCATGTATCATGGAAGACCCGAAGCTGAAGAGCTAGAGTCCAAAGACGCGGAAATTGAGGATGTAAAGGGGAAGGGGAAACAAAAGGCTAAGAACAAAAAGCCAGAGGCTAAGAAGCTAAAGGAGTCAGTATCAAAGATTGAGGTGCCAGAGGTAGATGAGTCAAAGGCTAGGGGCCGAAAGGACAAAGGCCTGAAGATCAAGGATCTAGAGGTCGAGGCCCTGAAGCTTGATGACCTCGAGAATGCTGTACCAAAGATGGAGAAGACAGAGGTTGAGCTGTCAAAGGGAGAGAAAGTCGAGTCTCCAGGATCAGAATCTGATGTTGATACAGAATGAGCCAGCCTGATCACGGGAATAATGGCGAGGATCCTATACGCTTCTCCGACAGCTGGAGGAAGAACAAACAACGAAGCTGAAGAGTAGTTAACAGCGGAATCACCCAAGAGCAAAGCGCGTAATAACAAAATTATAGCAAATGGTCTACTTATATACAGTAGAATGTGAAAAAGCCCAACAAGGACTCGGATCTATTTGCTCATGAATTTTCATGAAGCTAGCACATGCCTACAAACAGAAAGTACCTGATCCATACGCCGTTCCCCAATCCTGACAAGACGTAAAATCCAATTCAAAGCCTAAACCGTACCGCTGATGCTTAATTCACGAATCTCCTGCAATACCTGCTCCACTCTGGCATCCAGTTGTCCCTCGGCATACTGATCTCTCGTGTCAGCATCCAAGTACTGCTGCACCTGCGCCATGCGCGAATAGGCTTCTGCACAGAACCGCAGTTGGATCTTGACAAGAGCTTCAAAAGTGGGGTCTAGGTATGGCACTCGTAGTTCGATAAGCTGGGGTAGCTCGGTGCTTAGTTGCTCGTTTAACTGCTCGTAAGCGGCTTTTGCCATCTCCATCTCCTTTTCGGTACGGGGCAGCTTCGTCGCGTCCTTGTCGGGCTTCTCGGCGAGCTTTTTCACCTTTGCGCGGAGGGCGTCGTAGTCGAGCAATTTGTGCGCCCGCTTCTTGATTGCCTCGTTGACGTCGGGGAAGTAAGCGCAGAATCGTGTGATGGGGTCGAGGACAGTGGTTCGGTATGGGCCGTCGAGGGCTTTGATGGTTTCGGCGTCTAGATCTTCGACTGCTTGCTTGTAACTCCTGCTAACGCCGTCTTTCGCGCCTGAGTCTCCGTAGAACGCATCTATCGTTTCGGCGATTCGCATTTGCGAAGCGGTCATGGCTGTCTCGGGTTTTAGTATAAAGGGTCACATGTTGCGGATGACAAGCTGACCTCGCAAGGAGTCAAGATAACCCTTTGATTCCTTTTGTAGTCGCAAAGCAGCTGCTTCCATAGTCTTGAATCGTCTGTTTTGGTTAGGCGTGACCTCCCAATGGCTCAGGTGTTGCTGACCTCTCTTCGACTTCATAATCGCGATCATTTGTCTTTTCCACATGCCCTACAACACAATTAGCCTTGACATAACACTGCGCAAAAGCGGCGTACCCGTCTTCATCATAACCTGCGTCGTCGCGCGGTTGACATTCTTCTTGAACCCTGCCTCGTGTTAGACCCCTCTGCTCCATTCCGTTCCTGATTGCGGGGTGATGGCTCTCATACCCGCCCACGACATATTGAAATATTTGTTTTTATAGAGTGAGTCTGCTCGTTTCGATTAAGTGGTTGGCTTGTCAGGAAGTTGTGAATGCGCTCGAGGGTATATGGTTGAATTGCAGGTGGTATCACAGGAGGTGGATGGCAATAAACATGGAAGTTGGGTTAAGAGTGACGACAAAACTGGAGCTCAGCCACACTAGTGCCTGGCAGCCCAATCGAAGTGATCGACGTCAGCGACGGGGCTGTGTTAGATCCTCATATTCGATGCACGTGATCGCGCGTGGATTTCCATCACGAAGTGTATTAGGGAAAGAGTTTTGTCGATCCGTTTCAATCTTGAACTGCGTTCACTTAAACAGTGAAAGCTGAAACGTCCAGAAACAAAAATAAATGATTGACCAGGTTTAGCAATGGTCTGACCGTCTCATCACTCTTTACATATTCTTTACACTCTGAACACAGGTCTCAGCCTTCTACCCTGGCTCACCATAATGTTCAATCCTCGGTTCTTGGTGGTTAGCTTGGGAAATCCCTTGCCGAAGTATCAAAGTCTTCACTCTGCTGGTCACTTTGCTCTTAATGGTCTAGCCAATGTTCTGCATAACCCTTCATTCCGAGAGATGACTTTCGGAGGCCAATCATGTCTCGTATCCCAAGGTCCAAAGTATACTCTGGTTCAATCGCCTACCCTCATGAACATCTCTGGCCGCTTTGTTGCCCGTGCTTGGAAGGAAATGCTCAAGGAACAAGACCCTTCACTACTCAGTCTGATCATTGTACATGATGAACTCGAGCTGAAGAAGGGGATTGTCGCTCTCAGAGCTTGGGATCGAAGCCCTAGAGGACATAACGGTATAAAGGATGTCAAAAAGGCCCTTCTGCAGGATAAGTATCCTACCTCACCATTTGTGCGAATTGGTGTTGGCATTGGACGACCCTCACAGGGAGAGAGGGATCCAAACACCATCAGTCGCTATGTCCTTCAAACAATCTCAAACGAGGAGAGAAAGGAGTTTGAGGAAGACGAAGTGCCACACAAGGTTGCCGAGAACCTCATTCAAGTAGAGCAGGAATGGAAGGCTGAGCTTGAGCGACCCTGATCCATCTCGCAGGTTAATGTCAAACGCCAATACAAGACGTTGTATCACGTTGCAACATCTTTACAATTGTCTCAAGCCACAGCATAATCAGCAATTCGAGGTGGCTGTTTGTACCAAGGCACAGCGCAATGTCAATCTTGCTTCATGTCGAAGATTAGGACACAAGACAGAGGCGCGTGACAACCTGGAGAGCTTCAAGCTGGACCTCCTTAACAAATAAGGAGACATAACTTGAGCAACACGAAAATCTACAGTCAAAAAGAGACACCCAAATGAGACATACGACTGCTACGCATCCCTCCGTGAACATGCATATACTGACCCAGGACTTGGTATCCCATCTTCAGGTTGTTCAGCTATCGGGACGCAATTCTGAGTGCGATTCATCCGAAATGCCATTTTTCGCAGTGCGTTATCTGCATTTTGTCCTACCTCCTGGTATGCATCAGTTCCTTATCTTACGCTAAGCAAGCCACGAGTGCACTAGGTTGCAACCAACACTCCGTCGTTGACTTCCTTATCTATGCCAAGTTGGAATGATTTGGCACAATCCATTTGGCCCAATGGCCTCAGATCGTATCATTATATTGTCAAAAATTATCGCGCTCGTGATTGTGCTTGGGTATCACAGCCTGGGGCTGAACTGAGCTGATGATATTGACGAATTGCTAGTGCAATATAGCGCCTTGGTATTCGATGATGTACGCAAAGGTATCGGAGCAATGCCGATGAGTGTCACTGAGCCTGGTATTCTTCGAACTGGTCCAGTAATCGCGTGTCGGCTCGGAAGGGCTGTCGTCAAAGCGGTTGGTCAGACCTCGTGTATATTGCGATCAGCTAGCGAAACGAATGTTGGTCTTTGAAGGTCAACAGAGTTTCAGGGACTCTTGGCCGTCGGAGTAAGCTCAAGCTTCGAGAATCGGTAGACGAGTTACAAGAAGCAGGTCGGTCTTATATACATGAACGCCGATTATGTCTATCATTCAGAGCGTCCCAAAGAGCGGGTAATCCGCATGCTGACGCGCGCAACGAAGGCTCGATCAAGGTCGTTGCGGGCGCAAAATAATAGTTTATATTTGACAGTCTGGGGTAGATATGTCAATCATTGCAAAGCTTGGTGGTGTCTCACTAATGCTGTCGTGTTTGGTGCATCTCTGCTCCCGGACCATCGGGACTCAATGACCACGACATAACACCTTACAACATAACATCTTGATCCCCAAAGTTCAATATGATACAGTCAGATTGTTTGACAAATCTTCGCCTTTGGCAATAAGCACTATGAGGAATCTAGACTGAACACGAGAGTTGATGCAAAACTACTCATACATGAAAACGTCTACCTGTATCAAGTATCGGCCGAGCGACACGACATACATACAAGGACAAGGATCTTGTTCCTTGGGTTCAGGGTCTCGACGCTAAGCGCTCCACCACAGCTGCCAAGAGATAAGAACCATCCAATCATATATGCTCTATACAGCCTTGAACAGCTTCTCATGCTGGAATTCGGCAACCCTCAGGCCAAGTCAGATAAGAAGTATAAACGGCACGGACATGAGTCGGATATGCTGTCGAGGTCC
Organism: Fusarium chlamydosporum; assembly: GCA_014898915.1. Taxonomy (NCBI): domain Eukaryota; kingdom Fungi; phylum Ascomycota; class Sordariomycetes; order Hypocreales; family Nectriaceae; genus Fusarium; species Fusarium chlamydosporum. The sequence continues at coordinate 64,685 of JAAVUD010000015.1, read as the reverse complement.
GGGGAAGCGTAAAGGCCAGTGCTTGTCCCAGAGGAGGGTGTCCAGACGTAAATGTCTCTTCTGGGCTTTTTTATCACCTGGACTTGGGTCTGATAATTCATTCCGACGGTGTCAGAGTACACGCCTCTCAGAAGGATTTTGAGCCTAAAATATGCTGAACAGTAGCGAATCAGAACATAAAGCTGGGCTGTATAACTGCGACTGCGGCCGCATACTCTTCTGATTTCACATCTCAGTCAGAGAGGGGTACGGTAAGTCAGAAGCGTAGTCTCAGTCCGCGTTTCCTCTCTCCCCTTTCGAACATGCATGCCGACTCATCAAACTCTCAAATGCCTGCAACTAAGGCCAAGAAAAGATATTCATCGCGGACCAACTGCCAAGTAAAGACTACGAGACGCGCCCTATGGGCATATTTGAGCTTATCAGTGCAGGCTATTAAACCTGGGTGTGGCGTCCATCCAACAACGACCGGATCGGAATGTCAGTGTGATAAGCAGCTACGGGTGTGCCAAACTCAGGAACAAGCTAACAGGGGGGCCGTTTACACGACCAAGACCCCATCTTTGGGAAGACGATGAGTTTGTCAACTCAACGTCAACGCTTCGCCACAACGAGATCCGTATTCAACCTTATCATGGGATGAGTTTCGGGCTGTGGAGGATCATCAACTAGTTATTCTTGGCATCCAACTCTCTTGAGCTGTCTGTCACTGACATGTTCCAAAAATGGATTCGAGCAAGATCCCATCAACCCGAGCATGTGGCTCTTTCGGCTCAATCCAACGGAGTGGCCTTCCCGTTGTTGCTTAACCTACGGGCGTCTTATCATGCGTCCCCCACACTATCCGGTGTACCCTCCCCTGGTCGGTGTCTATAATTCGGCTTGGCTTGTCGCGAGCTGGGCCGCGTCTTTGTGGTTTAAATAAGTATCAAGCCTGCCAGCCCTGATCCCCTTGTTCTTCATCATCCCATTCTTTCCAGCTGTGAAAGTTGAGCTGGCCCTGCATCAGGTTTAGATCAAGAGCTTGCGTCTCATAACCGCGTAGTGTTGTCAAGATGGCGGCTACTTACAATGGCACAGACGACCATGCCGATGATGGCTACTCGTCTGGGGTCTCTGACCTCAACATCTTCTATGAGGTATGTTCAGGTCAACTCGCTGCAAGGTCTCGACTAACTCAAAATAGACGGGCAACTTGACCTTCCTGGTCACCAGCGCCGTTCTCGTTCTGCTCATGATTCCTGGCGTGGGTTTCTTCTATAGTGGTCTCGCTCGTCGCAAGTCGGCCCTGACTCTGATCCTGTTGTCTATGATATCGGTCGCTGTGATTAGCTTCCAGTGGTTCTTCTGGGGTTACTCTTTGACCTTTTCACGAACTGGAAATGCCTTCTTGGGCGATCTCACTCAGTTCGGTCTCATGGAGACACTCGCCCAGCCCAACGGCTCGTCTGCTCTTCCTGATATTCTCTTTTGTCTGTACCAGGGCATGTTTGCTGCTATTACGTGAGTCTATCGCCAATGCCTTGTAGTCACTATACTGACATCGACAGGCCTGCTCTCGCCATTGGTGCTGTGGCCGACAGAGGCCGCATCCTTCCCGCCATCGTCTTCATGTTCCTCTGGTCCACCATCGTTTACGACCCAATCGCCTACTGGACATGGAACGCCAACGGCTGGCTCTTCAATCTTCCCAGCTACGACTTTGCTGGTGGTGGTCCCGTCCACGTCGCTTCAGGAACATGCGCTCTTGCGTACTCCCTCATGCTCGGCAAGCGTACCGGCTACAACCGCAACAATGGTCTTCCCTACCGCCCCCACAACGTCACTCATGTTGTCCTCGGCACGGTGTTCCTCTGGGTTGGCTGGTTCGGTTTCAACGGTGGTTCCGCTCTTGCCATGAACATCCGTGCTGTTATGGCATGCTACGTGACCAACCTGGCTGCCTCATGCGGTGCCATCGCCTGGATTCTCCTCGATTACCGTCTCGAGAAGAAATGGAGCACGATTGGTTTCTGCTCCGGTGCCATCTCCGGTCTCGTCGCCATTACCCCCGCTGCTGGCTTCGTTAAGCCTTGGGGTGCAGTCATCATTGGAGTCTGCGGTGGTGTCATTTGCAACTTTGCCACTAAGCTCAAGTTCCTCATCAACGTTGATGATAGTCTTGATATCTTTGCTATCCACGGCATTGGTGGTATGGTTGGTAACATCCTCACCGGTATCTTTGGAACGTAAGTCTACCTGTTCAACTCTTATACACAACACTCGCTAAGTCATCACAGCAAATCCATCGCTGCTCTCGATGGCGGAGAGTATGACCCCATTGGTTGGGTTGACAGCCACTGGGTTCAGCTGGGCCACCAGATTGCCGGCACTCTGGCCTGCTTCGCTTGGTCCTTCGTGTTGACCTGCATCCTACTCTTCCTTCTGAACCTCGTCCCTGGTCTCTCTCTGCGCGTCACTCCTGAGGAGGAAGAGCTTGGCACGGACGATGGACAGTTGGGCGAGTTTGCATATGACTATGTCGAAATGACCCGACACATGGCTGATAGCACGCATCCCCACTCCGATGCAAGTGCACGAACAAGCCACGAGAAGGTCTAGATCTGACAAGATGGATATACGGTTATGTTCAAATTGTAAGAGCGTACATAGACATCGCTCATTTTTTTTTATAAGCCAGAAGCAATATACCCTTTGTAATAACATTAGCAATCATTTAAAGTCGAATGGCATCGCAGTAGTGATCGTATACACTTTAAGTTGATGGACCATAGGCTAGACTTTCAGTGATCTTCTGGGAGGCCAATGTTATTGTTTGAGCCTTATACCAATATCTCTCTAGGGACAGATCAGGGTTACACTTTTAAAGATCACTTTTCCATATACACTCTGAGGCATCATGACCGACTCTCCAACACAACAACTCTCTCTGGTTGAACACAAATCTTACAAAATGAGTTCTCAACAAACCTTCAGCTTCGGTATAGAAATGGAAAAGGTTCAGTTGTGAAGTTATAAATAAGAAATAACACTGTTGTAATATATTAGACCCCTTCGAAAAGGGTTCTGGAAGACAAAATTCAGTAATTATCATATTTGAATACAATAAATTGCGACCACTGAGCGTGCTTAGACTCCTATCAAAGTTGGTACATAAAACCAAAGCTCATGAATGTGAATGTGAGTGATCAATTGTCCCAGCCTCCCGCTCCTATCTGTGTCCTCTGTGGTATAGGTATACTTGGTCTTTGCCGTGAAAGTCATTACCGCAAACCGCGGCTCGTAGGATAAGCAAACACAAAACTCCGTGATACGCTCAGTTCCGTCTAGCCATACCGTCCGTGTGCAAAGCACGCATAATCTAATTCTGTTAACGATCAGCGATACTCGCTCAGAACGATCGACAACTCCACATACCGTGAACAGGGAATAGAAACACAAAACAAATCTGATAGCGTCGTCTAGGTGAGCTAAAGCAAAGTTCTCGTCATTCAGTTCATCGTGTCAGATTGATCCCCATTCTCTTGTGGTCGATGAATCGTCGCCGTGCTTGCGCCAGTAGGAGACTCCCCATTTACTGGAATCCCGTGGCCAAGAGGTGCTGCGCTCGCTTGACTGGTCGTGGTTTGTGGCATTCCGCCTTCTATCATGTTGTTAATGCTAGTCTGAAAAAATATCGGCCTGAGCAGTCTCGGATCTTGTCGCATAAAGAGCGAGGGCAAGAATCCGGCATAAGGCGGGATGAATGTAGGGTGCTGACCTATTGGGAAACCAGGAACTGGAGGAGGTATAGGGATAGCTTGTTGGAAGGTGTGGTTCGTCAATCCATTAGGGTTCACGGTTCCATTGCCGTTAACAGGATTCTGTGCTTGGGCATCCACAACCATCTCGCTGCCGTCTAATCCCTCGAAGTCGTTCTCATCATCAACCATTTCGTCATCAGCTCCCTCTCCAGGAGGGACTGGTGGCTGGCTGGTAGCAGCGCGTACTCGTGAACCAAAGACTGCTGGTCGATTCCAGCCGTTATCCCACATATCCTCAAACTGAGGTGAAGTGTTGAGGAAATCGCGGAACTTGGACACCATAGTACCAGAGAAGACGCAGAAAACATCTCTTTGGTGCTGGGTGAATTCTGTGATACGGGTTAGCAGCAGTATAAACCAATCCCGAAGATACATACCAGGAGGCGCTTGTCGACAGTATGGTTGGAAGTCATCACGTTGGAAGGCTGCGACACCGGTCAAACTTAGGTGGGTCAGTCGTGGACAGGAGTTGAGTAACTTCATGATGCTCTGTGCAATGTCAGTAACGGCAACAGATCAGACAAAGGACTGACGAACCTTGAGGGTCAAGTTGACGCAATAACTCAGATGGACACGCTCGAGACTGGAGGCGTAGTACTCGTTGCCGACAAGCATTCCGCTAGCGTCTCGTCGCACTCTTGGGCGATAAGCAGCTTCAGCGAGATGGAAGACTGATTCATCGGTAATAGAGCTACATTTCACCAAGCCGATACGCTTCAACTTGGGCAACAGGGCAAGGCGCTTAACACTCTCATCCGTCAAGTTAGTGCAGCAGCCAAGATCAATGTATCGGATACGGTTGCAGTTCTGAACCAGCTTCTTGACGCCTTCGTCGGTGATATTTCCACAGTGACCCAAATGCACGTAATGCAGGTTCTTACCAAGCTTAGAGATAGCATGAACGGCTGTATCAGTGATGTTTCGGCACTTTGCAAGAACGAGGTTGCGGAGGCGAGGGGCGACATCAATAATCTTTTGCACAGCAGCGTCTGTCAAACGATGACATGAGGTTAGGTCGAGAATGCGGAGATGTTCAAAGGTTCGTCCATAGGGGAGCGACAAGAAAGCTTCGTCGTCGATAAGTTCGCAATTTGCCAGCCGCAACTCTCGCAGACAGTTACCCTTCACCATGAGGGATGTCACTGGGCCGTTGCCGATGCGAGCGCATTGGTGGAGATCAATCTCAAGGATGTTGGGACAATTCTCGGCGAAGGCGTGAATAGCGTCGTCCTGCAGCTGGCCGCATTCATTGAGTTTCAACTGTAAATAATTAGTCATCGAACAAATATGGGACAGCCGCCTAACATACCCTCTTGATATAGCGACAGCTAGTCGCCAGAGTGATCATGCTCTCGTTGGAAATGCTCTCGCAACCCGAAATGTTGAGTCCTTGGAGTCGGCTGCAGTGTTTGGCGATGGCGTTGATAGATTGCTCTGTAATGTTCTTGTCGTTGGAAATATCGAGTGCCAACAGCGAGTTGCTGTTCTCCACCAGAGCGATCAAACCGGAATCGGTCAGGTTACGACAGTTTGTTAGAGTCAAACGCTCAACGCGGGTACAAACTGAAAGAGGCATCACACTGCCATCGTTAACCTTGTCGGCGAGAGCGGCAAGGTTTAAGCGCTTAATGAAATCGCGGTATCTGAAAGATGGGTTTTGCATGCCCAACGTTTGGCAGATGCTGGCATGATTCTTCCAGTTTGTGCATGCGGGACGGTGCCATAGTTGATCCACAGTATTCCTAGCCCAACGTTTGCAAACAAGCATGCAGTGAAATAGATCGGAGGTGGCACTGAGCTTGGCAAACACGCTGATGAGGATCTCGTTCGGCAACCGATGAACGGGCGGTTGGCAGGCATCCTCGACCTGCATATCTTGAAAGTTTGGTACCCCTATACTGGACTGCGAGTCGTTGGCTCCAAGAAAGAAGTCGGATTCTTCGTTGTCGGCGGGCGCGGGGGAGGTTGACGAGGATGAGGATCGAGAGTCTTCCTGCTCGTCAGCGGGGGCAGGACTCGGCCTCGCGGCGGCAGCAGGAGTGGCAGCAGCGGCCATGGTTTCGGCGGTTGAGAAGGGAAGCGCTTCACAGAAAGGCGATACTGGTTGAAAAGCCTATGTGGTGACGTCTTTCGGTGTGGTTGTTTGGGCAGGATTAAGTTGGGAGGAAATCAGGGATCACAAGGGTGATTAAGCAGCTGCAGTGGGCGATTCCAAGGCTCCTTCTATGTGCGGTCGACAGCAATACAGCGTATACGAAGTAGCGATGCGAAGACGGAAATTCCTTCGTGTCCTGGAAATGAATACGGCGACCAAAACGAAGCTGATGATGGTCGTGGAACGCAAGGGCGACAACAATTAATGTTTGTTGAATTGATTTGGCAAGGTTAAAGCCAGAACGGGGCGGCGGTTTTTTGGGCGAGTAGGTTAGGTTAGGTTGGCTTGGGCGCGATAGCGGCAGTGGTAGCGTAGCTGGGCTACTGGGGTGTGCTGAGTACCTCAAAAGCAGGGAAAACAAGACTTATGACACAGCCCAAATGATGAAGAAACAGAAGTATCCACGAGGGCGGCACTATTTGGGGCGTTTATGTTTATTAACTACTGTATTGTATCTACGGTCTCACCCTGGTGATTGGTTTCAGCCGCGTCCCTGCAAATTGCCGCTTCGCTGCAGTTTTGCACTACTGTACAAACTCTCTTGATGACTCCCGTTCGATGAGACGAACCGAACCTGGCAAGCCTGGGCCAGATGATCCTCAGCCTAGATCTCCTCCTACGTCGTAGTCGGGCGGGATGGCCGTAGTGGGGTTTGGGGTTTGACACGGTCTTTTTTGTCCCTCGAGACTGGTTAGGTCAGGGGTTTGAGGTCTGCGGGTCTGGAAAGGGTGGTGATGATGATGGTGATGGTCTTGTGTGACTTGTTGTTTCGATAGTTTTAATGCGAGGAATGATACATGTTTCAGAATATCCCATGCATACTGTAGTTCATGCACCTAGGAAAGATGGTCTAATTTATACAGGACTAGGCTTGAGCCTCACTTCAAGTCAACTTGATGATAACCCTTATTGTTGTGAGATTCCGGAGATATCTATTATAAGTTACTTGATAACACAAGCAGTGTTTTCCTTTCGCTATTCGCCAGAGATTAAACGCCTGGAATTGTTGCTGCGGGGAAGATGACAAGCATGGGATGCACTCGCACACATGAAGGAGGTAAGCATAACGATTTGATTTGAGGTTGAACGACAAGTCAATCTGTCCCGCAGGTAGCTTCAGCCAATTATAGGTCGAAACACTTGATTTCAAATGTGAAATTAATATGGAAATTTGAGATGAGAACCAAAGAAATTACTGTCACTAGTATATGGCCGGAAAATGACTGATCTGTTAGTGTTATTCATGATCAACTCTCGCATGAAACAAAAGTCACGCTGAGAGCATGTATTCAGTTGTCACGCTTCAGTCCCAGGTGAGATAAATATGGTATCAGCTTAATTACACATTAGCGAAACTCTTTGTATTCATAATTACTCTGGATCACGACAAAATACCCATCGCCATCACGTCTTAACCTTGGGCGCATCATGATTCCTCTGCTGTGAGAAAATCCAAAGTACAGGGTAAGACCCTCGCGATGGCATCGCTGACGTAGCTGTCGATTAAGCTTCTCAGTTAATTATGTGGGGCTCTTGTTCGGATGAGGTTTACCCGTCTGTTCCGTAACTTTCTGAGATGACGGCAGGTTCCTGACTAGCAGGCTACTCAGACCATCACCATCAAGGTCTATCGATTTGTATACGACTCGGGTAGACCTTGCTTTTGTTTTGTTGGACAGTGGTTTGATCCCTCGACATCTCGTCCCGAACCCCGCGATGCTCCGTCCCTCATCTCTACGCCCTGCGCTTCGCGCATCAGCCCACACTAGATGCGCCGTCGCCCGAACGACTCGCCGGACTCTTTTCTCCCAGCGATCAAACCGCTTGACCGATGATCTCGATGTAAACCAGCTCAATTCGAAGCGACGGGATTATGAGCAGAATCGCACGGCTTTCCTCGCCGCTGGCGCCATTGCCGGTATCGTCTCTTTCGTCTACACAGCATGGAAACTCAAGAAGGCAATTGAGGCACAGGGAGAAAAAGAGAAGGCAGCGATTAAGTGCGATACCGAAGTGCCAACCGAGATTTTCAAGACAGAGGCAGGCGAGAAGCGAAAAGTGGTTATTCATGACGAGGATGGAAATGAGGTCGTTCCCACAGGCAACAAAACTGTCAAATTGTTCCCTCGAACATTAGAAGTTGAGAACGTTGGAGCAGCTGGTGATGTAGCTGGTCCTATTGCCGCTGCTGTCACGGACAAGCATGGCACGGAATTCACCCTGGTTGGATTAGGAACAAGAACGGTGACTTTCCTCGGCTTCGAGGTTTATGTAGTGGGCTTTTATGTCGCTACCCAAGACATTGAGAAGCTCCAACGCTACTTGGTCAAGAAGATTAACCCTCTTGCCACAACACTGATTCCTTCCGAGAAGGAGGATCTGCGAAAGGCTCTGCAGGATGCTACCGAGGGCGAGGAGACATGGAATTCAATTCTGAAGGATGCCGGGTGCCGCTCAGCGTTTCGCATTATTCCCGTCAGAGATACCGACTTCCCCCACATGCGCGACGGTCTCGTCAGAGCTGTTCAGGCTCGCTCGGCACGCAACCCCGACTACAACGACGAGACGTTTGGAGAGGCCATGAAGCATTTCAAGGTCTTGTTCCAACGAGGTCAGGTAGCCAAGAAGAACGAACTTTTGCTAGTTCGAGACGCTGCCGGAAAGCTCACTATTACTTACAACGACAGCACACGCAAGGAGCCTGCCAAGACCATCCTGGGAACTGTTGAGGATGAAAGACTTTCCAGGTTGCTGTGGCTCAATTACCTCGCTGGCAACAAGGTTGCGTCAGAGGAGGCTAGAAAGAACATCATCAATGGCGTCATGGAGTTTGTCGAACGACCCGTTGGCACAGTCGCCACGCAGGTTCTGTGAGAAGGTTCGGGTTACAGCGGAAAGATGTACATTACGGAAATTAGGCATGTATCACTATATAATGTCACGAGGGCTCAGACAAAGTAGTCGAAAGATCATGAATTCAACTCATTTGGGATTATTTCACCCAGCTGTAATACCGTCTAATCTGCAAGTGCCACCGATCTATTTATACCGTATGCGATTGTAGGCATGTCTAGAGCCTAGAACTGAAAGCATCAGATGTCTTTAGCTCATAATATCCATTTGTCGTTTTTGTTGTATGTGATTTCTTACGCCTTCAAGGCATTGGCCTCCTTGAGCAGGCTCTGGAGCTTTCCGCCAGACTTCAGGCTCTGAACGTCTGAGTTACCGCCAATGTGCTGTTGCTTGATGTAGACGTTGGGGACGGTGCGCTGGCCAGAGATCTTCTCGAGGGCGTCCTGGAGAGCAGAGCCATCGGCTACAAACTGTTAGTAGCTGTTATGATACTCGGAAGCCTAGAGTCCAACTTACAAACTTCGTCAAGTTCGAGAAGCTCGTACTCGGCGTTGAGCTCGTCAAGAGTCTTCTTGGTCTGCTTGCAGTAAGGGCAGTAAGACTTTGAGAAGACAACTGCGAAATGTTAGCTACTGTGTATTAATCATCTCGCAATGAAGCAACATACCAACAGAGTTGTTGTCAATGAGCTGCTGAACCTTGGTAGATGCTTGAGACATTGTGCCGGGACTTGTTGCGCGAGTGAAGAATGATCGAAAGAAACTCATAGGGAAGCTTTGTGCAGGAGTGGGGGAGGTATTTATTCTAGAGCACTGGAATAGAGGGACGGGACGGATTGCGCAAGTTGTAGGTATGGTGGTATGCGCTGTAGCTGAGGGCGATTTTGCTTTGTCAGTGGTCTAAAACAGTTTCGGACAGTGACTGACGAGCGCGATGATGCAATCTAAGGCGCCCCAGATTAAGTAATCATTATGGATGTGGCTGTTTGGAATCAATCTACGTCGATCCATTGCGCCTCTTCAGCCTCCGAGAATACCAAATTTATGGTCAACCTATCTTTTCGTTGTAATCATCTCGCGATATATGTATAGAATATAGTAATTAAGTGGTGTTTTGACAGGAACTCCGTAAGCACTTGCTCATGCCTGATTTGTTTGTGGCCAACTACCGACGACCCCTTGTAAGCATAGCCGGGACATTACACAAGGTACATGATCGATCCATGAAAATAAGCAGACATACATATCCAATGCTGACACGACGAATGACTAAATGTTGAATCATCATATTGCCTGTTTCGGTTTCATGGTCAAAAGCAACACTGAAACGGGCGGTTAGTCTTGTAAATCGACACCGAAGATTCTGTTCGAATTTTCTTTTCTGGGATATTTAGGGTAAGCGACCCGAAACAGTCACAGATCTTCCAAATCGCTATGTGTGATGGTTTAGGAAAATATATGTCTAAACTAAATTAAATACTCCCGAGGACTTTTTAGAGACTAACCATCAATAAATCCTGTTGGCGAGGATCCTGCGGTAGTCCCTCGGTTTGACTAGTCATGATAACTCAATCTTGAACCTGCATTCAAGAGGGGACGAAGTTAAGCAATAGTCCCGACGTATGGAGCTCAGTTTTATTTATGGGTTTCATGATTTAATTTTTATCTCTCATTGGGTTAGTCTTCATCATGAGGAGACTATGATCTAAGACAAGTCTGTGGTGGCTCTATATACCCACCATGAAAATACTGACAAACTTCATGATATCTGCATCTGACATCAGCCCAGTGCTCGCAATGGGATCGTAGGACTTCGCGCGAATGACCGAAGTCATGGAAACGTTAAATAAAAACCAGAGTATATTTCTTAAAGTGTTGTCACTTGATACTCAAGCATACGTAGCAAAACTCGTGACAAGGTCAATTGTAAAATCGCCATCCGAATCGGGCGGCTACAGGACCCCTTGATCACTGTTTCCCGCTAGAACAGTCTGACACATTCCCCCAGGTTTCGATTGACAATTGTCAGGCCATGGGCCTGGAACAGAGGTTGTTGGATTCCCCGTGCGGCTCTTGGCTTTTAGTTACCTAGTACCCAGGTCCATAGATTATCAAATTTAGAAAATCCAGATCTGGCCTCTCCCTTTCCACCGTTGAAATTTGGACCTTTCATCTGCAAAGGAACGCGCAACATAACGCTCCAACTTTGGCCATTACCAAAAAAGGACAAGAGAAAAGTCAAGTCTTGAGTGCATATTTCTTGCATTCGATTTGTTTCTTGGGGCGACTTCCTGTACTGCACTTGTCCCCCTCTTGCCCACATCTCGACCAATCGCCAGTCTCACATCTTGCAGTTTTCAAGTGTTCCCCTAAAAGCTGCCCAGTTTCTTGCATTGCATCGCCCCGTCATCATCAATACAGAATACGTACAGAACTTTAGACTCGCGCTACAGTACTGTACTGCAAGACCTGGATAAGACTGACTGACTGACGCCCAAAGCCCCTCACGGTGTCACCCGCAAAAGGAGCCCAGCTCAGCCCAGCCCGATACACCCGTTTGCCCAGCTTCGCCGTGTACCACTGACTGCATACACGGTAGTTTACACTTCCCCCACTACCAACTTACAGTACTGTACTTGTCTCGTTGCGCAAGACGAACCAGGCGGACTGCACAGGTTAGGTGCAGACCCTAGCTCCAAGGGTCGTGATCGTCGCATTCTGCCCGCGATTCGCAAAGCTTCTGGTTGTCGTTGCACGCCTTGCATCCTAGCCCACCTGTTCTGCTCATCGATCCACATCAGCCCACGGGTCGATCACAAGAGAACCACCAGTCGCTCAGCTTTATCGACCGACCGCCTTGTCTTGACCTTTCTTCCTGTCAGGACCTTGGTCAACTACTGTACTCGTATTCCCATTTGCCTCTAGGGTGTCCTGTTCGGGACCACCTTAGAAACCGTCGAACAAGGTGGATTCCTCCCAAGAAATCGTGGCATCTCCCGGTGCCTTACAAAACGTCACGTCCTACCTCAACGGGGCGCTGGCTAACCTCTCGTCTGCCTTTCAAGATTCGGGCGAATACATATCAGACACACTCGGCGTCCCCCCAACCCTCGTCTACAGCAGCCTCGCTGTCCTAGTCGCCGTTCCTCTAACAATGTCGAGATACGGCTGGTCTATTGGCCGCGAACAGATTTCGCCCTACAGTTCTATGCCCAGCGGCGTCCCCGCAGTCACCGACGACGATTTTAGCTACATCACCTCGCAAGATCTTGATGGCGTCACCGAGGACCGATACTATCCCAGATCTCATTCAACAGCACCCCCACCAGCTCCAGAAGATGATGTCCTCCTTATCAAAAATCGTGGTATCACGTATCCCGCTCATTTCCCCGCCTATGCGATCGGAGATGGAAAGCTGCGGGTGATAGACGTCAAGGATCGGGTTGGATTGATGATGGAACTTCCCGAGCGTGGAACTGCACGCATCAAGCTCCTTTACAAGGGAAAACAACTGAAGGATCCCAATGCGCCAGTACGAGATTATGGCGTTAAGAACAACAGCGAGTTGATGGCTGTCATGCCTGAGATGGATGCAGCCAGCAGCGGTTCTGAGGAGGAAATGGTCATCGTCGATGCTCCCCAAGAGGACAGAAAAACACGTCGCCGCAAGAACAAGCGTAACAAGAAGAAGGGCATCACCAGCGACGGTGATTCTCTGTCGGGCAGCCCTCGTGACAGCGCTTCTACCTTTGACCACCCCAGGTCACCTCCGGCGCCGCCTACATCCACAGGAGCTACTAGCGGCCCTATGAAGGTTTTGGACGATCTCGCTGTTGAGTACGAAATTAAGTGGTTGCCATTGTGTTCCGACTACATCGCATCACCACCTTCAGACCCTAAGAAGCGGGAGGAGGATCACCGCAAACTATCCGAGAGTATCATGATGCACATTATGCTGAAGCTGGACGGCGTTGAGGCTGAAGGAATGCCCGAGGTCAGAGCGCGAAGAAAGGAATTGGTCAGGCAGGTTCAAAAGACATTGAAGGATCTGGATACTGCAAAGGAATCTTGAGCCCGCATTTAAGCGAAGGCGTTGAATGTTATTATCGGAGGTCGATTGAAAAGATTGTCTGATTTGAGTGCACTTGGCGTTACTGGGAACGAGTTATCGACTACTACCATTGATTGCTCTTGATATAGAACAAGTTGTACAATAGATTCAAGGAATGGCCTTGACGATGATGACTGATAGACAGCATATGAGCAGATTGTCACAATAATTGATTGAGTACCTGACGTTAATGCTTATGCCCCCTCAAAGCCTTATTCATGATCTGTGATGTCAACCTCGGCATTGCCAATCACCCTTATCTTGTCTTGCATCACCTGTAGACCAGCAGCAGCCCAGAATCAAGCTCAAATCACGTGGCATATCCGGAGCGGCGGAGAAAGACCCCGCTACCCACCTACCTAAGGTATCATTCACTTTCGGTAACAATTCTAGTGATTCGGAGTTTCTTCGGTTCATCTCATCTAGGTCTCTTAGCCCTAAGCATCCTCAGCAGTCGCTTGCTCTGGGAACAAGCCTTTCCAAATGCAGTTAGCGCACAAGGCACAACCAGCCCTCGAACGGCCCTTGGATTTTTCGCCCGTCAATCAGTATCGCGACCACTTGCACCCAACATTCGAGGGACGACTAACCCCAGCAGCACAGGAAATCCAAATCTTCGCCGACCGGTTTGAGGATTTGTTTGTCTTAGCCGTCGACTGAGCTGCCTTCTTTCCTTTTCTTTTAATTCCCCCAGAAAAGACGGTTACGATGTCGAGCTTCGAGCAAGTTGTGAGTGCCACCGACAGAGAAAAACACCAAATCAATATTGTCTTGACGCAAGACGAGCTGCGGGCAGCTGGAAAATGTTGGCGATGGGATTGGGGACGTCTTGGGATCTCAGAATCAGCGCCTGCAATTGTTCTGAGCGCTGCTCATCGCTTGCTTCCAGATGGCAATATTGGTCTTGAAGACGCATTTCGCTGACCGTTGTGTGCGTTTACAGGTCGTCATCGATGGCAAGGGCCATCTCCTTGGCCGACTCGCCTCTATTGTTGCTAAGCAGCTCCTGAGCGGTCAGAAGATCGTTATTGTCCGCTGCGAGGCTCTCAACATCTCCGGCGAGTTCTTCCGCGCGAAGCGTATGTCTACCCCACGATACCACACAACTTCGATATGTGGCCGAGCATCCTCTGGAACAAACACCATTGCGATGTCACTCCAAGAACACCCAAGCTGATCATGACAATAGTCAAGTACCACGCCCACCTTCGAAAGATCACCCGATACAACCCCACCCGCGGTGGTGAGTCGAAGCCATTTCCTCAACCTTGGACAACAGTCATTGACTCGATACAGGTCCCTTCCACTTCCGCGCTCCTTCCCGAATCTTCTACAAGGCCGTCCGTGGCATGATCCCCCACAAGACTGCCCGTGGTGCCGCTGCTCTCGAGCGTCTTAAGGTCTTCGAGGGTGTCCCCCCTCCCTACGACAAGACCAAGAAGGTCGTCGTTCCCCAGGCTCTCCGCGTTCTCCGACTCCAGCCCGGCCGCAAGTTCTGCACTGTCGGTCGTCTGTCCCACGAGGTTGGCTGGAAGTACCAGGATGTCGTTGCCCGGTATGTTTTCCTGACAAAGTGTCTACACGACACAAACTAACTTTTCACAGTTTGGAGGAGCGAAGAAAGGCTAAGGGTGCTGCCTACTACGAGCGCAAGAAGATTGCTGCCCGACAACTGGCCGATGCCAAGAAGAACGCTTCTGTCAAGGAGGAGACCTCCAAGGCTCTTGCCAACTACGGCTACTAAGCTGGCCATATCCCTCGACCTAGAATCTTGCCGGTCTAGGTAAAACTTGGCAACGTCTATCATTTCTCGTGCGTTTCATTAGATTGGCGCGGTGGTTCAAAGGGATTTACTTGATTTGCTGAGTGATGGCAAGGGTGGCTCGAGGAGTAGATGTCGATTCCCCCCCAAAAGAAATGTTCTAAATGAAAAGTCCCCTAACCACGATCGTCGAATGCCCCTTTTGCACTTGACACTCAAGAAAAGAAGAACCTAAAGCACAGGATATTCGAAGATTCAACATGATTGAATGCATGGAGATGACCGAGACTTTGTGTGGATACCTCTTCGGACTTTGGGTTATGTGATTGAGGCTATTGATGATTTGGAGGAGGGATATTTCGTTAGTGAACATTCGACGGGGGCTTGGAGCTTGCCATCGCTTCTGTGTTTATCCAAGGACGCCAGAGTTCGGCGGACGGGTTTTATGAGTGATGGCAATGGGAGGTGATCTTGTTACGCTTCCCTGAACGGGACAGGGTCTCGCATTTTGCACAATAGGAGTAGAAAAGGAAAGGCTCTTGTTTGATCAATTATGATTACATGTGAATGTACCATCGCCCTGTGCCAGTTCATGTTGACGTCAGTGTCTGAGCTTAAACTTCTAGTCCAAGAGTGTTCTATTAGTGGTGTAGCGATATGATGTGATGGGAAGTTGAGTTATTCACGCTTTCGCTTTGAAGACTCTCAATGCGGTTGTGTACTCATGTCAATGGTACTCACGTCAATGTCGTTACAGAACGAAGGCCATTCTTTCATGAGCCAAATGAAGACGAAAGCAATCTGGAGCTGCTGCCCATGGTGGTATTCTATGGTTTCTCGGGTGTATGAAAACAAACACGTACAAGTCTGCACATTGCAGCTGGATGTTGGTTCTTGGTCAGTAAGGAAGGGTAAGCAGTGATGCAATGATCGAACTCAATTATTGTCATCCTGATTTGAAATCTATAGAGCTCAGGGCTTCATATAGATACTAATATGGAGAGTTGGTTCTCATCATGTCTTGTTGTAGGGTATGGTGGTGGTTGCTCCTTGGGGCGTCATGTGCTGATAAGATAAGATTTTTATGTGAGGTGTCCTCACCCACTCCATCACTTTGGTACAGCGGGACAACGTCTAAACACCTTGTCATTTTACACTCCCAACCAGTCACTCTTTTACGACTAACAGACTTACGGAAAACCAGGGCAATAATACCCTTGAGCATCAAGAACCATATACCAGAAGTCAAAGGAAAATACAAAGAAAACCCGCCATCATGTCGGATCTCGACCACTTCGACCTTCTCCCCATTCAGATGGACCCTCAGTCCAAGGCCATTACTTCTCAAAACGCATCGCGCTCTCTGGCCGCCGAACTCGAAGCTCTCAACACCCTCCACCGCTCTCTCCTCACTATCGAGCATCCCTCAGGCGCACCCCCACCTCCCGTACCCGTCAACCCCAAGCGCACCGCCAATGTGACCAAGCTGCGCGACTCGGGCAACAACGAATACCGCAAGGGCAAGTTCCCTGAGGCTATCAAGTTCTACACTCTGGGCGTCCAGATGGCTATGCAGCGCCCCATGTGGGAACCCGCTGCGCTCGTGCGGGAAGAGATTAGCGGACTGCTTGCCAACAGGGCGCAGGCGCACATGGCAATGCAAAACTGGGCCGAGGGCGCTGTTGATGCGCATGCGAGCGTCGAGGCTCGCTGGGTTGGAAACGCTAAGGCTTGGTGGAGAAGAGGAAGATGTTTGGCTGAGATGGGCCGATTGGAGGAGGCCAGAGACTGGGTTAGAAGAGGCCTGGAAGTTGAGGGTGAGGAGGGAGAGTTGGTGCAGTTGTTGAGGGAAATCGAAGAGAGGATCAATAAGCAGGAGGCTTAAGTGCTTGAAGCATGCCTGAGAGCGCTTGGGCTGAAAACCCTTCAAGGCTGAGACGAAGTCAGAGTCTCACCCGAGACATGAGAGTTAGGTGCAAGATCTGAGGATATGATAGAAGTACGAGGTTTCAGGAAGGAATGCCAGCAATACTGGCATATGGAATATTCTTTTTGACGGCATTGTTTGTTTGGCCGTGGCTATCACCAGGAGTTTTGTTAATATTAACGTAATGCATTTGATGTATCACACGTTTAAATCACCTTGTGACTCGAGGCCTCGTCTTTCACGTCATGAGACACCATGTACCGATTAAGCGACTTATGTCGGCATTTACTAAAGCTGTTATGCAAAACAAAGCACCCGCCAAATGTTTCCATGAATGATTTAATCATACACTATCAAGTCTTCCGCCCTGTAATCGCTGCGCCTGAGAAAAGATAAGGAAACGTGAAACAGTCCCCCTTCCCTTTATCCCCATCCGTAGCTTGATCACCTGGTTCCGTAAATTCCATTCCAAAGGACATCCTCCATGCATTGCATTTCATGCCCCATTCCTGCGTGTCTTGGCCTCTTTATTTTCCATCACAGCATACCATTAGAGAATAAACAAGAACATATAAAAAAGAAAATCGAGAAAGGAGTTGGATGTCAATAAGCAACTGTCCAGATCGCTTTCGCATGCATTCGAGGTCGTTGAAAAAGATCCATGATTGTGAGCTTTGCGAGTATAAATAGGGGAAATTGAGTTCGTATGGATTGTGGCTGTTATTTCCACATAATTTCCCCCTAGTCGATCATCGAGGTGATGCCTCGTTTCGTTTGCGAAAAAATGCGACAGGAGTAAGGTACCGCTCCTGCTCAGGAGATAATCAAGACCAGACCAGAAAACAAAGTATCTTTGTATCAAAATTAAAGGAAGAGTTTCTCGTTTGCGAGGGGTATCTTATTCGCAAGACATTCGCTTTGTTGTAATTGTTGTTTGTTTTGGTGGTTCGTTTTGACTGGATTCTACTCCTTCTCGCTGAGCTTCTCGTTGAGGCTCTGGCCGCGAGGTCGCATGACGGCGTCCTGACCACTCATTCTCCTGTCGAGAGCACGCTCAAGCTTTGCGCCGAGGGCGAGCTTGCTCATGGTGTCTGTCTTCTCGTCGGTGAGGGTGACGCGTTGGGAGGAGAGGGCCTTGTTCTCCATGCGGTCGAGGCCGGTGGCGATATCGCGAATCTCGGCGTGGGCAGAGTCGGTAGTTCCGACGGTGGGAGACAGCGAGGGAGCCATACTGTAGGTGCTGAAGCGAACGGAGTTGCGGTTCTTGGGAGAGTCAGTGGACGGTTGATCCTTTTCTTTTTCCTTGGTAGGTTGGCGATTGGGTTGGGTATGAGCGTGCGATGAGATCCAAGGCTTAGCCATGGTGGGCAGTAAACAAGATTGAAGTAGGCACGGATACGAACGGGACAAAAGCAACAAACAAGAAAGAAAAAGCAGTTAGAGAGAGGAGGTGACAGGGGAATGTATCAAGGTGGTAATGATGGGCGTGGTCAACAAAGAAGGATGACAACCAAGGCAAGGTACAAGTGCAGTGCTGTAGTGTGTAGTATGGGCTGAAGCAAGCGGCGGGCGAGGCAAAGAGTCACATTTCAGCGGTTTCGGTTTCGATTCTCAGCATTCTCCAGCACCCGCCGCTCATCAAAGTGGGCAGACGGCAGAACAGAGGAGACTAGAGGCGGAACTAGACGGCACGAGCTTGACCGGGGGTGTTCCAAGCCAAGTGGATGGACAAAGGAGAAGTTGAGAAAACGAGAAGATCCGAGCGGACATAACATACCGAAGGGGCCATGATGGGCCGGGAAGAGTCCAGAGAAGCAGGCATGATGATGGATGGATGCGATGGGGAGTTGTTGAGCGGGTATTATGGATGATTTTTGAAACTCGAGACGAGGATTCCCAGCAAAGAGGAGAAGGGGAGAAGCGAAAGTGAAGAAAGAAAGAGTGAGAGAGAGGATAGTGGGTTTTGAGAAAGTGGATAGAGACGTAATAGTAATAGTAGAAGCAGGCTGGGCCAGTTGATTGATACAATAGCGAACGAGGGTAGTCGGAGCTATGTATGTAGGTAATTTAAAAAACGGATGAATGGCGTGGGCTTTGACCGTTTTGCTGTCGACTTTGTTAAGTGGACTGATATTTGTGTTTTACCTTTTTTTTTCTTTCTTTTTCTTTACGACTCTCAGCGCAAACAAGAAACGGGACGGGATCTGAACGATATTGAAAAGGATAAAAAGAAAAACAAAAGGGCAAGGGGGAAAGGGAAAGGGGACAAGATTTGATGGAGATTAAAGCCAACAGAACGGCACAGGCACAAGTCTCAGCGGCTGGTCTGGTCTCGTCTCGTCTGGTTTCCCCCCCGCAGATGGGCTGTTTTACAGGGGGGTGTGGTACCTACGGAAGTACATGCGCTACAGTTTTAGAGGACATGATGCCTACTAACCTACTTTACCTGGGCTGACACTGAGATTTGGATGACAGACAGTCTGGGTCGATGGACTGGCCTAGACTGAACTCAATGCCGATTTAATGCGATACAGCAATTGAAAGAATCAATTAATGAATGACTATGTTGGTAAAGAATAAATTGATTCATCATGCAAACTTGATCAATTGAAAGCTGAGCTAAGAGTACAGTACAGAGTAAGAGTAGGCGTTTCAAAACATTCAAGGATCAGGCCAGATCATGCCCCTGGAACAAACACTCGTACAAGGCCCCAGGCTACATTGCAGCCCCCACCTGTCCTGAATCTTTAGGGGACCTCTTCTCCATTCGTCAACCCACTTCTGATAAACACCAAAAGGATATCTCACGAGCCTCTGACAGTCCATTTTTGGGTCACTGGAATGTTTAATTAATGATCAGGGAAACCAGTGTACGGAAAGCCCGCCACTCGCGTGTGAGCTACGTAGGCATGTATGTAGGTACAGTGTTCAGAGTTTTGAGTTTTAGGGGATCATGATGACGATGGTGTGTGTAGCAGAAAGCGGAAGCAGAGAGGCTGAAGGGGGGACAGACTGATCGTCATTCCCACATGGCATGGCATGGTGGCGACGAGAACGACAAGAACAGAGGGAGGGGGAGAGGCACATGGCCGCTGTGATGATCCTGGCATTACACGTGGTATGAATTGGAGGGGATGAACTTAATATCATGCATTAAGTCCAACCTCTAATGGTAAGCTGAATTCAGGTATTGCTGATTGCAGATAACTGCGTCTCGTATTGCAGCCATGGCTGTCAGCAAAAGGATATGTCATATCCTAAAGGTGATCAGCATTTGAGAACCTATCCGACTACAACAGCAATTCGCAAGAGGTTAAGCTTGGGGTTTGATTTGACTCGATAGTAGAAGTTTATCATGGTTGCAAAAAGTCCAGATTCATCTTGGGCGTCACCGGAGCTGCCGTTGACTACATACCTAAACCGACATGAAACTTAAGCCATCATCTAGATTAGGTCTTTCCATTTCTTTTCAGATTGACGGGCCCCAGTAGCTTCCGGGCTGTTAATTCGGGCGTCAAGTATCGCACCGGTCCGTTTCGAAGACTACTGTCTTGGCGACAAGGACGGAGCCTCGACTTGTCTAATTATCGACCAATACTGCTACCTAGTAATAACACCAATGCCCGACACATATGACTATCAACCCTTGTCTCAGGCCTCAATATCTTTTTTGTCTCTGGGATACCGAGGTAAATGTTCAGACTATTGGCTGACGTTTCAGCCCATCGCAGATCATCATCACCGCGATCCCTCTTTCACCTTTCTGGACGAGGCAGAGGCAGACTAGAGTCGCCAACGCTATCGTCGAGATGGACTGCTATTCGCACGTGGCTATTGGTCTTTGAAGAGCCGAGAATAGCTGCTTTGCTTGGACGCATCTCATTCTCGGGCCGCAGAGCGGACTGGCGGTTTCGACGGTGGCCTCGACTATAAAAGTTTATCCAAATTTGGTTTGTGTGAGCGGAGACAGAGGTGACATGTGGATAATTTGGGGATGAGATGACAGACGATTGAGTTGAACCTTATCGTCAACGTCCACTCCATCAAAAATAAAACTAGGGTAAACCGATGTTAGGATGGTATAGATTGTTGTCGAGGTTGAGACTGTACTGTACCTGAGTGCAGAAATTAGAACATTACCTAAGGGACCTAAACATCGGAAGGCTAAGGGTCCATTGATTCATCGCGACTGCCTACGAGGGATAACATGGTCATAATCCGCACCTGCCTCAATGTATCTTGCTTGCCACAACACCCTGAACAAGGTATATACTGGAGAAAACAAAACTCTATTGACAAAACGGATCTCTTCACCAGCATCTTCGTCATCGTCATAATCGTAATATACATCAACAAAAGAACGACTCCTATCGCTTGCTTCTGTGCCTCTTCTTGCCCGACTTGGTCTTGCTCGATGCATATTCCAAATCAAGCTTATATCTCGAGCTACCAGAGCTTGACTTCGACGAAGAGGGTGATGGCGTAGAATCCTCTTCCGATACAGGCCGTGAGAAAGCAGATCCACGACGATGAGATTTTGTGGCGCTGCTGTACCCGAACTTGCGCGACGCAGAACCCTTTCGTATCTCCGAAAAGGTCATTTCTGGCGAAGAAGCATCGTGGCTTGAGCCTGGGAACATCAGCTATCTGTGCGACTGCTTCAAAAGGAAGTGCTTACCGTATCGTACACACTTGCTACAGCATCCGTGATCGCATGTGGTCTCGACAGACTCGACAGAAAAGGACTCGGGATTCATGGTCAGCCTACTCAGGGGCATGGTGCACCAGCCCTGCGTGTTGGGACCCTGCTGGCATGAACAGCAGGTCCAACTGCCGCCTTTACTCTTGAACTGGCAGTTCTGGAGAGGACAATCGGACTTCGTGGGCTGGGCTGCTGCAAAGGACATCTTGCTGCAGGGCGTCTCGTAGCCCGTCTCGAGATCAATGAGCGCCGATGGGCAGTAGTGCCAGTTGATGGATGTGTGGGCACAAGGGTGGTGTCGAGGATGACCGTGACACATTGTGACTATCTCAAGAATGAATACTGAATGAATCTGTGAGTGTTTCTTGACATACTGACTGCTTCAACTTGGTCCTATTTATACCCAGAAAGAAGCCAGTCTGACTACCAACTCGTTAGATGGCCCTCTCTCATGACCAAGACCAACCGCAGGCTTAGCTTCCCTCTCAGCGAAGCAATTCTCATGACCAGAGACCTCACAAATGCACATTCAGATACCGACCACACAATTTGCATATTCCTTTTGAGGCGCCTGCATTGCAGCACCCACAACTATAGCCATCGATCGTGTTCCCCATCTCTGCTGAACGCTGCATCATCGGGGGTTGCATGTGGTGACCTCCCCAAGTTTTCGATGCGGCAGACCTTTCTCATGGTTCCAATGTCTCGGAGTTCTTTGATGTTGGATTAGATGACATTCTGGTGCGACGTTTGCTTATAGGACGCCACAAGAAGTGAGGCGGGTCGTATGAGATAAGGTGGTGGAGTCTGGTGGTACAAGATGGACATGGTGAGATCGGTGGTTGGCGAGATGTGATGAATCCGGCAGCCTGGTTTACCAAGATTAGTGATCTTGGAGTGCGATGAGAGTGACAATCACATCATGGCCATGACAGCAAGTGCGTTTGGATGGGTGTGTCGTTGGCCAAACCCACACTACCATATCTGATGCATCTACCAACGCGATCTACTGTACCGCTCTGGTCAATCTCGATTTGGACCCCTGGCTCTCGACATACTCTGGTGAAACTCGATATGCCGGGGCTCGGAAGCATCAGGGAATAAGCCAATGGTCACAAGACAAGTCCCCAAACTGATTCAGAACTGGGATAGAAGAACGGGGATAATGCTTGTAAGTCATGGTGTTGAGTTCGAGAATTATTGAGAGGTGTTCACGAGGGTTCTCACAGGCAGGCACCGGGTTGGAGATGGTTCATCTGAGTATCATTAAGATTAATGGCATTCGCGAAAACAACAATAACAACAGAAAGTGAACAGCTTCAACTATTATATCGAGGTATCAAGACCAAACAACATCCAGGGGTATCTCCTCCGCTGCTGCCTTACTCTGCTACCATAGCATGCTTCCCTAAGAGAAATACTCTCCAGATGGCATACACGACTCGCAGCATATATGCTCACACCGATACGTGACCCCTTCTCCTATCATGACACAACTGCATCGTCCGCCTACATTCCAAGTCTTGCCGCACCAGCAACAATCCCAGGCCTGGTTCTTGGCCTCGAAGGGACAGTCTGCAAGCGGGCACTTGGGAAGCGTGTAGCCAGATGGGGGAGGGTATGGGATAGACTGCTTCGTGGTGTTGCTGCAGACGCGGCGGTGCGAGAGACCGACCGTGCAGTATCTTATGTGCGTTGAGACATGCTCGCATGCGAGGCGAAAAGTGATTTGCTGGCACATTTTCTGAGATATGCTAATCGAAGCGAGGCGAATTGGTTGTTGAATTGATGTGTGATGACGGGCCACCAATACGGCTGCTGACATGATTTTTCATGATAACATCTAACTATTCGTGCGAATATTGAAGAAGCATGGGTTTTATGTATCCCAATATCCTTCAACTTTCCAACGTAAAACCTCAAACCGGCTCTCCTTACCTTTTGCTCGACCTTACCAGCGAAAACATTAAAGAACCGTCAGCGCAACTCCAACCGTGAGAGATCCCGAGGGTGGACAAGGCTTTCATATCTCCCCAAGAAACTTGAAATCGGGTGGACAAAGTCGAAGATCCGAATTTATTGGGCGCATTGGCTTGGACTTCGTAGCATAGCTGACGACGATTGCTCGCACCATTGTGGTTTGTCGATATTGTTTGAGGGAGAGGGAGAACCCTCCCGAGCTTGAACATATCCATTACTGTGAAACAGTTCGATCGGATATTCATACTTTGCCGTCTGAGAGTGTTACTCGGGATTGAGTCCTCTTCTTCATTCATCGTTCACTGTTTCTTTGCGGAATTTGGGAGTTATCGAGTGGCTCGGCAAGGCCAGGAACAGAACATGAGTGATCGAATCTGGATGCTGTCAGAAAAACGAATTTGGTAATGGAAAAAGGAAAAGATATTAATAGACTTGCCAGAATTGAACGCCATGAGAAGGACAGGTATACATCGTGGCGGCTACCTTCTGCCTGCATATGCCACAACGTCGGATTATACTTGAAGCTGAGACATAACCCGCGAGTCAAATCTCAAATCTCACGCATCACCCCGATATTCTTCGGACTCCTGTTTCTGTTCATGTTTTATCTTCTGTGCAGTTTTCGCATACTTGATGTGTGCAAACAGCCAACGTGTCCGCAGATCGCACGTTCAAACACTTGACGCTCGAGTTTCCTACTCTGCCACACATGCAGCAAACCCACCTCCCATTGAGATCAGCAAGTCGGCACTCTCCTGAAGTACAGCGAGGGTCGACCATGCACTGACTCATGGAGCACGGGTCATTGATGTCGCCATAAGGGGAGCTAGTAGCGACTTTACCGCAAGGCTCGAGGGGCTGGCTAGTGATAGGATCGTATTGGGCTGCGGCGCAGAAGGTGTAGTGATAGCTGTATGTGATGGGACGAGGACAGGGGGGTATGTGATGGTAGTGAATGTAGTTGGCGATGCACATCGTATTGTTGTACAGATGCGTGTATGTGTGTCTCGGGAGGATGCTTCAGCTGGATACGATCGAGCAGAGAGAAAATGAGATCTGGACTGCGTGATCGGGACAGGCTCCTGGAGTTGCAAATGGTGTATTCTTGTACAAGACTGATGCTGTATCTTCGAAGACGACTTGATTCTGCAGGTTTGGACTGGAGATGTAGGTGGATGATATCACAATGAGGCTATGAATATACGTTATTGGCTCGCGGCTGAATTGGAAGTAGGCAAGGTAAGCAGACAATGTGCTTTCGTCGATGGACCTGCCGCGAGACGTCAGGATCAGATGTACAAGAAGTGACTCCCCAAGAAACGGATGTCATCAGTCAGGAATGTCAAAGTGACTGATATAACGCAAAAGTCATATGTCAGAGCACAGAACGATCAAAAACATCAAGTCTTCCGGGGTATTCAGAAGACCTTCAAAGAGAGTAAAGGCTCCCTTTATGTTTCCTCACTTCCGTATCACAAAGCGACGGCCTACGCCCAAGATAGGCTACCAACTGGACCGATCCATAGGACAACACATCTCAGCCCGACACTACAATATAACCGTAGGGCTGAAGCTGGCAACGGGAGCACTAACCGGCAATTCTCTAGCCCAGATTCCCTGGACGAATAGACGGTGCAACATTGCCCAGAACGGAGTCCGATGGGTAAGACGGGAATTAACCCCAAGAGTTATAAGCGGGCAAACGCCCGACTCGCAATGAAACGAAACAGACTGGGATCAAGTATACGGTCCCGCTCAGTCTCGATAGTCGAGTCAATGCGGAGGTCGTCTTGACCGTATCCTTGGTGTGGTGGCCTGTTTTTTCTTCTCTTTTTCGATGGAATCAAGCTGAAGCTGTGACTAACACATGTCTCAGACCTCTACACGTTTTCTTTTGAGGCGTTCATGCGCCACAAAGAAACTTTTTTACCTCGTGGAGTTCTCGTGAGTGAATCACAAATTGGAGCTTTTGCTCCTAACGTAGCATCAAAGGCCGAGACTTTTATTCTCTCCCATTGCCCGGGTACACGGAGGAGGGCGATGTAACGTGTACCGCAAAACATAGAAAAAAAAACTCGGAATGGATCCGCGGAGATAGCAGAAATTTTAACTGTGTGCTTGTCCTTTTATCTGCATGAGTGCGGAAAAGCTGGGTGTAAATGGACTGAGTGCACTGCTTACTCAGGTCTCACTAAACACATGGTTCTCTCGTGGCGACGCTACTTTGTTTGACGGTTGCTTTCCTTATGGGGTCGTCGAATCTTGGCATTGGAGGCTCTCATATTAGTACGGAATTCCGACCCGGGGCACCGGACAATGGACGGTTATGTATGGTTGAGACAAAGGAATGGAGTGACAGGGCTTGTATCGTTGATGTCACCGCTGTAAGAAGAAGCTAGTTAGTTCTGAAATTGAGCTTGGACATTATCTATAGAGATGGTCATATACACGGTCATAGCAAGGACATGGCGTGCTGTCTAGTGTCTTTGGATTGAAGGGAGGAAAAGTTCATCCTGTTGTTTTGTACAACACTCACCACGAAACCACCTCATGGGACGGTTGCACAACCACATGGACAATCAGAAAGCCACAACTAGATCGCCAACGGACACCGAAAATACGAGAGTCTCTATCAGGATATCTTGTTTTGAGCTGATTTCGAAGTGGCTTTTGTGTTGTTGATCCATCTTTCTCTATGTCCAACGACCGAGTCGAGACCCTCTTAAACCCCAGAACTCAAACGCCCCCGACCCGACTATGGTCCAATGGTATGTAGTACACTTGACTGGTGAAAGGAGGCTAAGAGCCGCATCGTACGATTGATCTTCATGCTGTGCGGCTATGAATACCCTCTAGTTCCTGTGCTAGCACGACAGGTCTGGTCTCGCAACACAGACATGTCACGGACGTCGAATTGTCTGTCGATCTGCGAGTATACTGTATTTTACAGTCCTACCGTCGTCAATGCTGGTCATTGGATGCTGCAGGCATGAAATGCGTCCAACCTCTAGCTTCGACTTATCTTGTAACGGGTCATAGTCCTACCTTTAACCACCAGCCCTTACTGGCGTGCCTCGGCTGATCTAGCATTGTCTTGACCTGGAAATTGACTGGATGATGGCCATTAGCAATGAATACACGTGCTAATCAAGAATACCTGGTTTCAGCAGAGCTGTGACTTGTAATCGAAGTGGAAAAGAGATCTCCGAGACACAGCTTCACGACTGAGACCAGCAGCAACAGCACGACCAACAGCACGACCAGCAGGCAGTCTATCCTCCCTCCAGTCGACAAGATATCATCGGGGTTCGATCACTGAGCTGCTGACAGAATCCAGCGAGGTAGGAATGTAACAACCAGTACGAAGGAACGAACCATACACGAGGTTCCCGGTGCTCAGACAATGACGGCTGCAGCTTGGCATCGTGTTGTTTTGAAGAGGGTTCGCTCCGAATAGCAGAACTGTGTAGCGAAGCAGAACCGAATGGCTCATGTTGGTAGAATTAGCCAAGAGCAAACTTTGCAATCGAATTGACTTCTTTCATTAACTGAGCCTAGAGAGGACACAACTGAACGCAGGTATGGTCGTATTTCGCTATATGTCTTTACACTACAGAAACGAACATCGAGATGTACTCGAGGGCTTCCTACCGGCGTCGAAGCGCATCGAATCGAGAGAAATATACCGGTATCCGGGGACTCGGAGGATAGGCGTATAACCTGTGGGACATCGTACAACAGCATCCAACCGACTACCACGAACATATATCCAACCTTTCATGACCAATGCCCAATAATCTTTTAATCAGCGCTATATCGGACCAATTTGGAATTGCAATTGCTGACATAGTTGCGCGACGAGATATCGCATTTCGTCGACCTACCTAGGGCCTGATAAGCACAACAACTTGGCAATCAGTCACCTCCAGCCCACAGACCTGATTTGTCCCCGCCAACGTGTTATATTAGCTTCAACAAATGAGAATGCTATTAAAGCCCGACATAAGATGACCATCTCTTAGCGCTGATGCTCTTGCGAATATTCTGCGCTGACGTGGGATGGGTAGTGAGAAAGCCAAAATGCACACCCATATATAAGACAACATGTCGAGAGTGAGGATCTTCAAGCATCAACAATCCCTTACACCCATAATGTCGTTTGAAAACTTTGCAAGTCTTCCACTGGAACTCCAGATCAAGATATGGCAGACCTATACACACCCCGGACCGGCCATGCACATCTTTGACGCGTGCTATTCGTCTTGGAAAGGGGACGATCGCATCAAAGTAGCATTCAAGACACTGAGAAACGATGAAAAAGGAGAAGAAAAGTTCAAGGAGTATAAAAAGAAAGTGTTCCTCGATCGTATGGACACCATTGACCGGGAAGCCGTATTTGATCCAAGCATGTATTATGCAACTGCGATGTCAAAGCTGGTCAGTCGTCTCACAGAGCAGACAATTAGAGAAACGGAGGCCAGGCAAGGAATGAATGAGGTCTGTCTCCCTGGTCGTGGTCAAAAGATCTTGATCCCAGCGTCGGATGTCTTTATGCTGCGCCTTCGTCAAGATCCATTCGACCACTATAACCTAGCCACCGAAACACTTCTCTGTCCACCGCCTATTAAGGAAATCCTCGAGAACCAATGGTCGCCCGAGCTGGCGTCGGCGCTGCGGGGTGCGAAGAAGATAGCCATCGATGTGAGCGAGACATGGGCGACGGGCTTGTACGGCGAGTTGGGTCTCGAGGAGATTGCCTTTTTCGCATGCACGATCCAGAAAGATCTCGAGGTGCTGTACCTGGTAGATGAGTGCACAGGACGGTGTAAGCAGTGCGGAAGACAGAACGTCAAACGGGAGGATATCCAGCAGCGCGACGCCCTGTGGAAAGGTCTACGGACGAAGAACACCGACGACCAAGATAGACCAAGAGACATCATCAATGCTGTCTCGAGACGCTACGTCGAGGCGACAAACCTTGCCGCACTAGGATGGGAGGAGGATCATCCGTCGTACCTCTTTGCGTGTATGATCGACACCGCCATTAAGACCCAACAAGAAGGCAAGGACAGAGGCAAGTTTCAGGGTGTCAGAGTATTGGTGGTTGAAGATGAGTGAATCACAGAGGGACAAATGTATTTGTAAACTTGGGTTGTGAAGCTAAAGAAACCGCCCGCTCGACTTTTGCCGGGATATACCATAACGCCATACATGTTCTACTACTTATATGCATTTAAAATCTGTCTTGTTAGCATGGTTTGTCAAATAGAATTGGGACACTCACCTTATTTCATATGATCCCGCCCTCGTCATGTACCGCACCCACTTGACGCTTGAATAATTACTCTTCTCAAACACCTTGAGATAGCGCACCAGCAGTCCCGAACTTGTAAACATGAGCAGACTAAAGTTCATGCTCAGAGGCGGTCGGCTCCACGCGCGTTGGTTGGTCATGCTTGTCAGAATAGCCTCTGCGCTGAGGACGTATTCGCTTTGACCCGTGAAGCGACCGATCTTCCAGATGATAACGTTCTCGCTAGGCTCATATTTGGCTTTGCCCTGCGTGCAGCGCTCGGTGATCTTTGCGGTGTTGAGCGGTGTGGGGATCTTGACGACGACGTTTGTTGCGAATAGCTTGGAGCCAAAGTTGGCTTTGACACCGATGCTGTATTCCACCTTGGATCGTCCGACCTCGTTGACAATGGCGTGTACTTTGAAGGGCAGATTGACGTTTTCGGTGGCGCGATATCGCATCAACTCAAATTCGCCATCGGGAGGCACAAAGCTAATAATGCGATCGGCGTCGAACTTGCCGAGCTTAACACACTGATGGAACTGGCAATCCTCGAGAGTAACACTTCCAGCAGCCGCCTTTGTAGCCTTCGTGCCCATTTTATTTCCGCTCGGAAGGCTCAAAAGGCCGTCGTTGTCGAGGAGTAGACGATCGTTGAGGCCAAATTTGCACTCGGGGGTGCCGGACAGGTAAGCGCGCATGATAATCTGGCCTGTCACGTCTGCGCGAAGAACAGCGCCGGTGGCTGACATGAGCAGATTGACATCCTCAATCACGTCGACGAAAGCTTCGTTCTTACGGTACTTGACGTCTGCTTTGCGCCAGGAGAGGGCTCCGGTGGCTTGCATCGTGATCTTGGATGTGTCTTCTTTTCGGGACTCGGATTTGACACCTTCGGTGGTGATGTACATTTTGAGGGTGTCGGTTTCTGTGTTTTGAGGGTATCCGAAGTCGATGATTTCTGAGGAGGGTCAGCAGAGTTGTAGGCGAGCAATTGGGAGACGTACCATCGAGCAGCTCATAAACCAAGACAAAGTTATTCTTGACAGCTTCTTCGTCAAACTTGCCAAAGTAACCCTTACCAAGCTGGATCAGCCTGTAAAGGAACTCAAAGACAAGAGCGGCATTGGCATTGCTCTTTGTGATAGCGACCAAGTAAATATTCTCGTGCTTGACATGGCTAAAGGTGGTGCTTCCGAGGGTAAGAATAGGCGATCGGACTTGAGCGTTGGAGATGACTTGGATACGAAAGACGTCTGCAAGACGAGGACGACAGTCGTTTCGGAAGGCGCGGAAGATTAGGTTCTCGCCCTTTTGATTGAAGACGAGGACGCCGGACAACATGGTCGCGAATTGAGAGAGTTGTTGATGCGATGCAATGGAAAGTCAATCCAATCTCCAGGGTCTCAAGATAGGAGGTGGAGGTGGAGGTGCCGTAGTGGGGGATTCTGCCAGGTAGCTCAAAAGCGGTGAGCGAGTCGTGGATGACTAACCTGTTCTGTTACATGCGATTGAAGTAGAAGAGACATGGTTTCGACGATTTCGTAATTGAAATGGTCGTTTGGATATATCACATAGTGAATTGGAAATGTTTAAAGTATTTTGTGGTGTGGTGTTGATAGCTTTCCATGCGACGTTGGTATTGCTTCTGTTAAAGTGGCTGCCACATGCTGAAGCAACCCATGCTTGCTTTAACCAACGGCGCGTTGGGTTAGTATTAAATTAATTAAACAATGTATAACTTGCTTTGCAATTCTTAATTGGAATCCAAACTCGGTAAATATCGGTTGTCATGTTTGCATTTTACTATATACTGAAAGTCGATGGCTTGGCATTGGTTCGCCTACTATTCCGCGTCATCTACTGCGCCGCCAACCACTCACTCGTCTGACTTCCTTGACATTCTATACCTGACCTTGATCATCATCTGAGTCTACACTCTTCACTCTCGCTATACCACACCCAAGATGGAGGAAACTCCAGAATTCCCACAATCTTTTGTCCAGCCATGGAAGGAGTTGCTTCAATCGCGTCGCGACGAACAGCAAGATGATTTCCCAAGCTACTACGTCAACAACATCGACTCTCTCATCACAACCAGCTCGCCCAAGTCTTTATACGTAGGAACAGGCCACTCCATCTACACGCGTGCACTTCTTCCGGCGATTCTAAGCGCCAAAAACAGCGTTCAGCTTATCACTTGCTACTGGGCTGCATCCCCTTCTCTAGATGCTATTCGCGATACACTTGAGCAGCTTGCGACAGCGCGTATTGAAGCCAAGGCCCAGACTCGACTTCGGATGACTATCGGGTTCTCATCTTTTGGACTGTTTCAGAAACTCTTCCACCCAGCGTCCCGAGATGGATACATCTATGATCCCTCAAAGTGGTCTAAGCTGGGTCTTCCAGACAAGCAATTGCTGGAAAATGCAGGCATTGATCTCACTGTCAAGAGCATCTTCTTCACGCCTCTAAGTGTCATGCACCCCAAATTTGTCATCGTCGATGGAAAGAGGGCCTGGATCCCTAGTTGTAATGTCAGCTGGGAACGATGGTTTGAAGGCTGTGTCGAGGTAGAGGGCGCCATCGTTGATCGACTCTTGGCTTTTTATGACCGCGTTTGGGCCCAGGGCGATGAGCCTCAACGGATATCAGATGGCCAAAACGATACACCTATGACTGATAAGCCATCTCAAGTGCCCGCGAACGTCACAGCATCGGCAAC
Organism: Fusarium chlamydosporum; assembly: GCA_014898915.1. NCBI lineage: Eukaryota > Fungi > Ascomycota > Sordariomycetes > Hypocreales > Nectriaceae > Fusarium > Fusarium chlamydosporum. The sequence continues at coordinate 33,375 of JAAVUD010000015.1, read as the reverse complement.
ACAGGCGATCGACTTTCCCGCCAATGGCCCAGTCCCGACCATCTTTCTCCCCTCACCACATCATCGCAACCCCAGATTCTCTTTCTTCCCCTTCCTATCACAAACAAATCCTCCAATGACGCCTCTGAACGCAGCCCTTCTCACCCTGTTCAGCAACGCTAAGCGACGGATCACTATCCTGACCCCCAATGTTACATCGTGGCCCGTTGTTGAGAGTCTTTTGGATGCGCTTGCACGTGGAGTTGATGTTCAGATCAGGACAAGCAAAGGCATGATGCTTATCGAGCAGCTAGTCACGGCTGGCACAACGACTTCTTGGTGTTTACGCAAGTTCATTCAGAGGTACAACGCTCTTGTCAATCACCCGCGACCCTCGGATCCAGAGGCACAGTCACCCGCGATTGGCAAATTGGAGATCTTCTACTACAAACAGCTCGATTCCAGACGCGACCAAGAAGACGAACCCGTTGTGAGTCACTTCAAAATGACGCTGGTTGACGACGAGTACCTGGTACTGGGTTCTGGTAATATGGACAGAGCAAGTTGGTGGACAAGTCAAGAAATTGGTCTATTATTCTATGTTCCTGGCTTCCAAGGTCAGCACCTTTGGAATGACGTCCTTGAGAAGCGCACAGAGGTTTTGTTTCAATCGGATCACCCTAAGCGATTGATCTGATCATGATCCCTCGGCGGCTTTGATCTTTTCCCAAACGCTGACGAATGTCGATGGATCGTTGGCGCCAGAAAGTCGGAATCGATCCTGCATCACAAAGTCAGGCACTCCACTGACACCGTTGAAGTGCGCCTCCTCCGATAGCCTGTCCACCTCCGGGCCGTACTGGTCACTGTCGACGATGGTCTTTTGGAACTCGTCCTCCGGAATGCCGGCTTCAATCGCAACCCTCCTCAGGGTGTCGTAGCTGGTAATGTCGTCGTTCTTCTCAAAATACGCGGCAAAAAGCCCATCAAGAGCCTTGCCTTCGGCGTCCTCGCCATGCTTCTTAGCCAATTGAACCAGGCGATGCGAATCCCTTGTGTTTCCAGTCTGCCCGCCGTATTTGAAGTTGATACCGAGACTCTCTCCAACAGCGCTCAGGTGCTTCTGCATCATGGTTACGCGCTCCTTGCCAAACTTCTCATTATAGACCTTTTCCTTAGAGACGCTAGAGCCTGGTCCTCTAGGCCAATCGGGCTTAAGTTGAAAGGGGAGGTAGCTGACGGCAAAAGTGTCATTGGAGTTGGGGTACTTTTGCTCCCAGAGACGCTGGGCGGCCTGGAGTTGTCGGCGGCCAACGTAGCACCATGGGCAGATGGTGTCTGAGGTAACGGTGACTTTGAATCGGGTCATGTTGGTGGTGAACTGTAAGATATGGTGGGATGGAATCGATGAGACGAGACGAAAGGTCGAAAAAATGGCAGCCTCTTTGACTTATACGTGAAGCTATTGTGCAATCTTGATTGCAAATCGCCGCTCTGATCACGTAATCACCCGGGCTCCGGCACTGACTCCACCTTTCTTCGGAGTGGGTCATTTTAGTGGGATACCGAGGTCCGGAGTGGATATTCCAGTGATACAATGTTGCCATTACGAAGGTTGTGAGACCTGATTTGAAATACAAGTCGCTGGAAAATTTGATGCGGTACAGGGGCAGAGTTTGAGTACCCCGATTGACCCTTGGACGTCTCCCTAACTTCATGATCGTTATATGGAGTTTAGTGCTAGGAATCGAAAGACACACATACTCATGGTGCTGTTGATATAGGGCTGAATTAAGATTCATATGCATAGGGCTGAAACGGTGTACCGGAACAGTGGTCAGATGGTATGGAAGGTGGTCTATTACGTGTTAGCCCCATCATGACATGCAGGTCGACGGATGCTGAGTATGGCAGGGATGTAGTACCGGCCAGTGATCAATGGTATGGCTAGCAGATATAAATAGATACCCTATCTCAGTATGACATTGTACATGGATATAAAATCTTATTGACCTTGAAGCTTACTTTTGTTCTTTGTATCAGTATACCTGAAAGTACTAGGAACTCGATTATTGCTAGTACTGTGGCGATAGGCCGGGCAAGTAAGACAAACCAAACTTATATTGCTTATTAAATATAACTAAAGACACTTAGGAACCAGATTGCAGCTTATGCCTAGCTCGTATAGACAGTACCGTCCCTTGGCAATTTGCCGGTAGCCAAATACAGATTTATAGCCTTGGCTGTATCTCCCTTGAGGTAGTAACTTGTATGTCCAGCTCCATTCCTCGTAATACTTACCCGGTTTGTTAACTGCTCCCTGACACCCTCAGCATTCGTCACGCTCGTCTCAGGATCGTACACCGAAGCCGAGAGGAGAATAGTTGGCGCATACTTAATGCCGCTGGCTATAGGGCCTTGGGGGTTCGTTAACGGCGCAGGCCACCCAATGCACGTGCTTTCATAGTAGTAATTCTGTGTCATACCGAGCGTTCGTGGCGCAAAAGTTACGGCGTTGAGAAGCTTTTGGCGAAGATCGACCGAGTTCTTGGACTTGTGAAGCCAGTCTTGACATCCGATGGCGAGGTAGCTGTACGGCGAACCACTAGGGTCTTCAACGACGCGGGTATCAGGAGTAGGGGTAGACAGGGCGGTTGCGTTACCCTTGCTGGCTTGTAGGAGAGCATCAGCAAATTGAGGCCAGGTGGTACCAAGATCAAGATATTGAAATGTCAAAAACTCCTGTGCATTGTAGCGAATTTCTTCGCCAGTCACGTTGGAGCGACAAGTGCCGTTACAGCTAGGTGCTGCGATAGGCTCCGAGTCTGCACGAGAGAGTACCTGGTCCCACACACGGCTCGAGTTCTTGCCGTGAAGAGCGCATGTTGAATTCCTATCACACCATTCGAAGAATTGGTTGAGGGTCGTTTCATAGCCGGTTGCTTCTGCAAGGATAGCTCCAATTTCAGATTGCGAATGGTCCACGATGGCGTCGAGAGCCATTCGGCCGACAGACCCGGGAAATAGCGACGCGTATGTGTAACCGAGTAGAGTGCCGTAAGAAAGACCGAGGTAGTTCAACTTTGATTCATTAAGGGCTTTGCGCACGACTTCATGATCCTTTGCAACGGAGATGGTATCAAGATGGTTGATCAATGGGCCCGTCAAATTCGCACAACTCTCACCAACTTGACGGCTATAATTGTAGAGGTTATCGTAGTCATCCTGCGTCGTGACATACGTCTTTACACGCTTGTTGAACAGTTTGGGATCGCATTTGACAGGGCTGCTAACACCAACACCGCGGGGATCGAGACCGATGATGTCGTACGCGTTTCGAATTTCAGACGAGAAATTGATTGCGGGAACATAAGGACTTCCTGCTACGAGGATTGCGCCGGATGCACCGGGACCACCGGTATTGAAGAAAAGAACGCCTTGCTTTTCGCCTTTACCGGTGTGGTTCAAGCGTGCAAAGACAAGTTCGACTGTGTCATCGCCTTTCGCGGAGGTGGAGTTACCGCTCTCATATGCAATAGGGACATTAATCCTTCCGCAGTCAACACCTGGTGGAATTGTGGAGGGGCATTTCCCCCAGCTTATCTTTGGCGTTGCAGCATCAGTGGTAGCTACAAGGAGAAGAAGTAATGAAGAGAGGTATTTTGAAGACGGCATGGTTGAGGTGATCGAGCAGGAAGATGTACAGAGGAGAAACGCAAAGAGAAGGACAGAAAAAAGAAAGAGCAGTGGTGAGATTTTATATCCCTCTCCTCAATCGCCTCAATGAGACAAGGCTGACCCCTCACGATCAAGGCTCTGAGAAACACGTACCGAAAGTTAATTCGAAGCTACGGTGGTATGCCGTGTGTTCCGTAAAAGTTATCCAATGCGCAGCTATTTAATACTAACAGTTGTCTTAGTGCTGACCAGCACTGCAGACGCCACCAACATTCCAGGCTGTGAGCGATGAAGGTGAATGGTCAGACTACGACTCGAATTCACTTGTTTGCAAACGAGATATTATGCATCACTGCAGATGTCTTAATAGTTGTTGATGATCGGCGCGGCAATCGGTTGTTGCGGAGACGCGTTGAAGGTTTGCGCTTAAAGTTTGGTGCATCGGCAGTGACAAATAGCCGCCAATAGATGGATGTCCAGTGGTTTTCTGCCATGTTTACCACCTAATGTAGGCAAGTTACCTAGGTTCACTTGTATTAATGTGCATTCCTAAAACTATTCTAATCTGACGTGGATATTCATTCAAATCACTCCCGAAATAGCTACATCAGTGTCCAAGTAACTTGACCGATCAACGGATGCAGCTACCGCCGCTATCGACATACTTGACACATAACTTACTAAACGCAGATATTGAGAGGTTTCCTCAAGTAGAGAATTATCGTATGTAGGTAGTTTAATGTGGGCTTGGTGAACTCAAAATTTATCACGCCTTGTCTGCAGGGAAACGGTCCCTCAGGGGTAATAAGATGAGCAACTCCAAGTCTGTTTGATAATGTATGCATTATTTTTGATATTGTTTGTGCAGAGACCTTGAGAGTGCCAAACGTATGGTATTGGTCCTGTCTTCTTTACAGCGTTATGCGGCGAGCACCGAGTCGCTCGATCATGATCTCGGGGGTACAATTTGGGTCATCCGTATCTCGATCTACAGCGTTCTGAATTTGAAATTGATGGAATTATCATCATATCCATTCACCTGGCGACCTCGGGTAAACATTTTGGTAATTTATGAAGCTTTGGCGAAGGGACCAACGTCGTCAACACCCAGTGTCTCTGTTCAACCCCTATTTCTATGGCAGAGCCTCCAGGACCAACTCGAGATTCCCATTTCAAAACCAACCTCCCAGGGCCAAAACTTGGGAGCTTGTTTCATCTTGTGTCATAAATCATTCTGGGACTTTCATATTATCACTTCATGTCAAAAGATTAGTGCTACAGCTTTAATGGTCCTCCACGTTTGCCCCTTTCATGGCATCCATCACCATCACCACCAGAAAAAAAGGTTCGCAAAGTACTGGGCGTACCTACTACATCCTCACCCCAACGCCGAGCGAAGGAGATTTACCCCCGAGTTTGGCTCAGGGGACAAGGACCACACCTGCATGTCCCTTCCCAGGTGTCTGCGTGCCGGTGTCGAATCGACGATCTTGACATATGCCCGCTCAGACAGTATGCCATGCTTTAACCATCCAGCCACCGCGGGATCCTTGTTGAAAACCAGTCATCTACTTTCAGTATATAGAACTCTATAGCTATTGAAATTGGGAAGGTGAGGGGTCAGGTTGGTGTTGTGAGGGTTGCTCCTTCCTTCGCGTAGTTAGGGGCTGTAAATTTCATGTGCAGTGCTGAGGCGTTGTGCAGGAGCCACGTGTGGCTGACATAGAACGTCTTCAACACGTACAGACGTTTCCTCTAGAGCAGATAAAGGAAGTCCGCCAATTGTTCAATGGGTGTCTGAAAAAGAGGATGGCAATTGAAAAAGAAAAAAAAGGGAAGTGAGTTGCGAGGCCCTGCAGAAATTGGTGGAACAAAAGATCACTAAGGTGACACGTGATGCGGAGCGTGGGGCACATGTGGTGCGCGTAAACTACCAGTTAGTAGACTACAAACCATAGAGAGATGGGACGACAAAGAAATATACAGTAGAGAATAAGAAAACGGAAAACTGAAGGTGAATTCGAACGTGAAGAAGTAAATAAGGTTTTTTTAAAAACCAGCTAGGAACGAAGAAAAAAAAAACATGAAAGCCGTGACCATCTGGCCACGGTTAGCATGACATACTGCCTGAGCGGGGCACTTATACAGTCGCAAAATGTGCTATATAACCTTTCTGTATCAGCACCCGAAAGGAACGATAAGATAAGCATAAAACTCCAGGAGGAGGGATTTGAACCGAGTATTCAAGTTAAAAGTTGTGTACAGCGGAGAATACAAAAAAAAAGACATGAAACCGTGACCAGCTGGCCACGGCTTAGCATGACATACTGCCTGAGCGGGGCACTCATACAGTCACATAGCCTACTATATAAACATATAAACTGTCAGAGCCAGAGGGCATAAGACGATAGTAAAAGGGCCTGGGGGGTGGAATTGAAAGAGAAGATCAAATTTAGAGTTCCATGAGTCAGAAAACAGGGGAAAAAAAAGACACGTTCACTGTGACCACCAGGCCACAGCTAGCATGACATACTGCCTGAGCGGGGCACTCATATGATGACCAAGATCAACATATAAAGAAAGCCCCGATGGTAGACAAATCAACAGAAAGGATTCGGTGTTTTTGAGAGATACTGGAACGGGATAAAAAATGGACCTAAAATGGAGGTCGGATCGAAGAGGGAGAAGGACAGAAGAAGATAGGAACAGGCTATGAGCAGTGTGATCACAAGGCCATAGCTGGCATGATGCCTTTTTCCGAGGGCAGTGATGCAGCCAAACTAATCGTATGGAGTTTTGATGAGATTTGGCAGCAATAATGTAAAATTCTTGAAGGGGATCGAACGAGGCTACAAGACGTAGAGTTCAATGTGCCAGGTAGAAAAAAAGACATGTTTCACTGCGACCATCAGGCCACAACTAGCATGACATACTGCCTGAGCGGGCACTGGCACATTAACTTAGCTCAGTATATAAGACTTTGACGCGAGAGCTTCCTTCCCAGTCTAGTAGCCTTTCGTCTTGATTAGTACCTACCTATGCTGTAGTCAGTTGCTCAGTGACACTCGAGAAGGAGAGCAAGTCACTGAAAAGGCCCAAGTCACTGCCCTAAAATACGATCCGGAGATCTCAACAGCATATGTGCTCTTTCTTGAGAGCAAAACCGGAAAACACTGACCCCAGGAATTGAACAGGCCCACCCAGACTACCTCAGTTTTATCAGTCATTGGCCGCACCTGCAAGAACGAAAAAGGAGTCATGCTTGTCTTGATTACCGGGTCAACACTTACATGATGAGGAGCCCTACCAGGCAACAGTCCTGAACTTAACACACTGTTTCTCCCATTTCAATTCCATTCAGCAAGCATGACAAATTGTCGATGAGAAATGGTGAAATTGGATGGACTAAACTGTGTACTTTCCGTGCAGTTCTACCTCAAGCGTTTGCCACCAGAAGGGTGCTCATAACTGCCCAACCCACCGAAGAGTGTCACGCACCATGGTAAAACTCAACAAGAAAAGAACACGGATCCATAGTCAAACTTACACCACTACTTATGGCAGGATTTATTGGAGGGTAATCAAGATAAGTGACGACTCCAAATAGATTTCTATTGTCTCTCCTAGTTAACTGTATATATTCCAGAACGTTTAATGTCAGGGTTCCGGCCGTGACCACCGCCCGTAGGCGGGAGGGGAATGGCAAAGCTAGAGCCATAGAACTTGACGCTCTTATTAACTCAGCTTGGTCAGTTCACAGCACTAACGACCGTTTCAATCACAACCCGGTACGCTTTCAATGTCGAGAATCACCCACTAATATACATCTTGAGTATATTTCTCACAGTCCTCTTTGGCAACGCCACATCTTTTCATGTTCTCTTCGCTCGCGCACCAGAACGATGGCTACAATGCTATATCAGTATATGATATCTCTTGTAAGAAGCTGTTGACTTACTCCCCAAGTGCAAGGGTTAGAGCCGAGGAGCGGTATCTAAAAACACCTTAGCGGTAGTGACCTGGACAGGCTGTACTTGACCTACAACGACTTCGTGTGATGAAGCATAGACAGGGTTATCTGCCGATAAGTAGACCAGGGTGAAGAACGTAGATAGAGAGATGAGACTACGCATGTTGGCGACGTTGATGGCGACGTAGTTGAATGACAGATGAGTGGGTCGGTTGACTGCCGAAGTTATCGCAGGGTCCTGCATTGCTATTTATATTTGCCCCCACGTTGGTGTTGTTTGCTCCACTCCGTGAGCTACTCGGTTGTCCAAGGTGAGGGGTTCGTCAGGTTACGTTATTACTGGAGCGTTCTCGAATACTTGGTTCTTTAGCCAACCATACTAAGAACTAATCCTGGTTACTGCGAAGAGAAGCCATTCTCATGTTTCCAGAAAGGAAGGACGTGGGAAAAAAGAACGAGCCAGAATAGGTTTGGTGTTAACTCCACGGCATGGTGAGAGGCCTTGACGTGCATAAGATATGGACCACAACTAATCTATATGGCTAGGGTTCAACAATAGCTTTTTAAAAGTAACCAATACTTGTGTTATAACTATCCAGGAAAGGCATCGTCAAGCTATTAGTGATGATTACATACAAGACGCAGCGGCTTACGAGTTGTACCAAGCTGACAAGCAAGGCCGCTTTCGCCGCAAGTCCCCGCATTTCATTGTATATAATCCGTCTCCAGGACCCAACATACATCATTCTTACATGCCTGAATCCCAAATACTGAACTACATTCGCTTCCTGACACAGTCGCTCGACCTTACTGACCAGTCTCAACAATATTCTCACAATGACTGAACAAAGACCTCCCTTCCCACCATTTAACCGTGAGACTGCCCAAGCCAAGGTCAAGGCTGCGCAAGATGCCTGGAACACCAAGTAAGGTCCCTGTTTCTATGGAAAATAACAATATCTGACGTGTCCTATAAAAGAACTCCATCCAAAGTAAAAATGGCCTATACTCCCGATTCCATCTGGCGAAACCGGGATACCTTTATCAAAGGCCGTGATGAGATTGAGGCCTTTCTGACTGAGAAGTGGAACCGTGAGCATAAGTATAAGCTACGTAAAGAACTCTTTGCATTTGATCATGATAAGGCAGGCTGACCCTTTCTCATCTCTCTGCATCTCGAGGAGTTCTATGCTAACGTGTGAATCAGATCGCTGTTCAGTTCTGGTATGAATTTCGTGACAACGACGGTCAATGGTGGCGATGCTACGGACTTGAGGACTGGACCTTTGATCATGACGGTCTCATGAAGAAGAGACAGATGAGTGGGAACAATGTAAAGATAACGGAAGAAGAAAGATGGTTCAAGGATGGAGTTGATGTCAACACTGTGGATATTGGGCCAGAGCATTGGTAGGCCCATTTTTGGCGGCTTGCTTAGAAGCGCAAGTTCATTTATTGCGCCTACAATCCACATGCATAAAGTTCCCGCTGTAACAGACCGATATAAAAGATGTTATGATCTCGAAACCCTACCAGCACAGCATTCTGTACTTTTTTGCTGTAACATTGGATTTGTTCTAATAAGGAGCACAGACATTTCCACCATGGCGCTCGTTTGATAGCTTACTAGGCTGTGTGATTTTAATGAAGGACAACTAGGACTGGAATTTCCTTCAAAAAGTTTGATCTGAAAAGAAAGGAATGTTTTTGATGAAAATGAAGGACTCAGTAATCGTCCAATGGTTGTGAATAATCCTCATCCGCGAAAAAGGTGGGCGTTTCATAGGGCCTGACAGGGGCCCAGGGATGAAACGGAGGATCGGACAGGGTCTCGCATAGACGATCTTGAAACACCCTCAAGAGCAAGGACATAGTCCGACTCTGATTCCTGCACATATAATACTGATCTGATTCTTTCAACATTTTTACCAGTAAATTTTGACCGTCTCACCTAAAACGAAACATATCATCAACAACACAATGAGAAAGCCTACTGCCGCCAAATTAGCCCTTTTGATGGCTTCAGTCGCCACTGCAGCTGAGTCTACATGTGCCGTATGTGCATGGTTTTCAAATACGCCATCGATGCTAACAGAAAGGCAGATCGACTGTTTTCAGGGTCTCATCACAAATGGCCCTCCCGCAGACTGTAAAGAGGCCACAAACTACCTATGCTTCTGCACGATGCCTACACTCCAGGACAACTTCTCCAAGTGTGCTGACAAGTCTTGTGCCGATGAGAAGGGTGGTGCTATGTCATGGGCGAATGAGCTCTGTGCCAGTAAGTGGACTGACTATAAATCGGGGTAAAATACTGACAGTATCAGAACTCGGAAAGCCCATTGATCTCGGAGCTGGCGAGGATGCCCCCAAGACAGATGAGACTACTACGGTAATTGCACCTACTACCTCGGTCGACGAAGCCAAGCAGACCACCGAGGCTGAAAAGACCACCGAGGCTGCGCAGACTACCGCAACCGACGACGAGAAGACAGATTCAAAGGCTGAGGAAACTTCGAGCGCTGAGACTTCTGCTCCTTCTGAGACTTCAAACCAGACTTCCGAGACTTGCACTACCGAAACAACCTTGACTACTACAGAGACCAAACTCGCCAAGCCCACAACAACCGGTGACTCGGATGATTCTGGAGGTGCGGGCAATGCGACATCCGTTACTACTGACAAGGATGGAGATGTTGTTACCCTTACTGGAAGTGCCGAGACTGCGTCTGCTTCTGCAGACGTTGAAGAGAGTGCTGGCTCCGTCATGGCCCCTAGTCTTTTTGCTATGGGCGTCGTCGCTGCTCTGTGGCAACTGCTGTAAAATTGCATGAATCCGTAAGGATCAGGTACCACGCGAAGGAATTGTCGCTGATAAATTGGATGGTTCTGGCACGTTTACAAGCGATTAATTTCGAAGCGCCTTGTTGAAACATGCCATGTATGGCATTGACAAAGGAACGTCCGTGCTACGCATTCTGATTGGCTGGCCCTTTCCAGGAAGTCATCCAATCTCGTTTCACTTGCAGAAACAAAAAATGATATTTGACAAGGGGAAATTCTCAGCTGGAACGGGAAATGATGAGACTGAGAAATTAATTAGAGTTTGGGGATAGAGCATAGACTGCTAGTTTTAATTCAATTATTTTACACTGCTGTTTTTGAAACATACTACAAAGTGGTTTTCATGCATGGCGATCACCCGCTTTAACGGGCTGATGGTGTTTCAGCTTGTGTTTCCCCAAATTACCTACACACGTGAGATGGAACGTTTCTATGAGGTTACTCAGCCGCTTTCTAATTCTGCAGTTGGAACAATGCGCCATCAAAACACAAGATGTTATGGTATTGATAGAAAGCTTGTATCCATTCATTGACCTAACGTAATCCCATTGCCAAAAACATCTGATGACCAAAACCTTTACAGACAAATTCCAGAGCAATCAGCTCCACCCTTCTTAGGATCACATGAATCCTTGGGGTCATCATAGCAGTACATTCCCTTCGGACATCTCTTTCCCTGGAAACCACCACATCTCTGTGGCTTCTTGGGCGCACAAATACCAGGCTTATCACAAGCCATACCACAATCACCAGGGGTTCGAGGATCGTTGACGCATTGAGTGTTCTTCTTGCAGGGCGGTGGAGGCGTGGAGCGGAAACCACCACAGGTTGGGTACTCGTTCTTGAAGAAGCATGTTCCGGGACACTTTTTGAGGTCTTTGCAGTTGGCGAGAGTGGGTTTGCAGACACTGTCTTTGGAGCAGGGTGCCATCTTGCGGCCACATTCTTGGCCTGAAGATTGAGCAGTTGCGGCAGCAAGGCCGATTGTAGCGGCGAAGAGGATGTTTTGGAACAACATGTTTATTTGACGAGTTGAGAACGGTGAGATGAATGATGATACACCAGGTAATGCGGGGAAGGTGGTTGATATAAATATCCCAAGTAAGCTTAATCAATCTGAAATCCGGCTGAATGAAGTAAAATGAAGCATAAGACGGAATATGCACCGCCGTTCCAATAATCTTAGTCCACGAGGCAAACGAGGACGCCACCTCGTATAACCATAAGTTAAATCTAGGCTTTCAATAGTGACAAGCCCAATGACGCAGGACACTCATCACCGCACATACAGAAAAGAGAATGCATCAGCTGAGAGGAACAAAACCCTTTGTCATCCTCCAAATTTTAGGGTTCATGTTTCAGGGGAAAGGCTGTCCTTTCCCGAAAACGGCGCTACGATCTGCGCGGACCATTCCAGACCAGTCCGACTTTTGGTTTAGTGTGTCTTGTCACTCATCATTGACCAGATTCTGGATCAAAGTTATTGTCATAGTTTGTATGATCCAATTATCGTCAAGATCAAAGATCCTGTTGGTCTCAGGTGGAATGTGGCGGTGGCAGACACGCTGTGGAGAGAACAAGTGTCAAATCCAATTTGGAGCTGTAAAGGACAACTAAAAAAAGGGCTAACTTCAAGCGAATAAATCATAATATGCATCAGTGACTACTTCAATATAAATGACCACGTATATTTGACAACCTCTACGACATCCTATTGGTAGTTGACCCGACAGGATGAGGCGTTCGATAGTGTCGAGTATCTAGCCACCGCTTCTTCCATCCCCAGCCTTCAAGCCAATCTATCGACCGGCTGACTGATATTACACATTAAGGTTATCAGCTGAATGAATCAGAAGATATACTTAAATGGACGGACGGATGAACTCGAGATAAATATAGGATGTTAAGGGTATTATTCGACGAAAGAGCCATGAATATCAAAGTAGGATTGATAGCCCGTCCGATAAACATGTGGTCAATGAGTCTTTGCAAAAAGCCAGGGAAACTGTAACTGCCCGAAATGGCCATTGTAAAATCCTCTACTGGTATTGTGAATATGAGAATCTGCCTTAGCTGATAGGGCTTTGGTCACTCGTAACGCTCCAGCCATGAACTGTGTAACCACGTGTAACACTCACCAGGAGGCCTACCGCTCCTAAGCTTCCCCGCCTCCTCGATGATGCAAACAGAACGCTAAGAGTAGTGAACGTAAGAATAACGCCTGAATTTCACTACTACGCAGGACGCTGGTTGCTCGTATGAATCTTGGCTGCTTCAGGTGTCATCGCAAAGTCTTGGACTGAACCATGACAAAGTGCTCAGCAATTTCTGTGCTTGCGCAAGTTGATCGAATCCATGCGATCATCTGATCCGTGATTAAAACATCCGAGCTCGAATAATTATAACGAGGCTGAAAAGAAGTTTATAGACGGAAGTTGTACTGCCCAGGTCGATAGGCCGGCGCCTTTCTCTTGAACATTTAACAAACTATTGGAAGAAGGACGTCATTCTATCGCAATATTCCTTTTAGGCCTTTCGCATTACTCAGCCATTCTACTAAGGCTGTTCCCGTAGCTTACAGCGAAAGGCAATTCTGGCAAGCATGCGATACTACCTATTGCACTTATTTGATCAATAACCAAACCCTTCTCTAGCTTCGTAAGACTTTTGCGGCCTCATACCACTTTGTCGTAGACACGGAATACATAACAGATGAATCCAGACTGAAGATAATTGCTAGTTTTTGCGATTCCGTCCTACACTAATTGAATGGGAGACACCTTCGCCGCAAGGCCAGGCTACTCGCTCGCATTCGCAGACACGAGAAATCGGAGGGACAACCTCATTGACCATAGCACTAAACTAATCACTAGAGATTGTACCCTTTTATAACAGACGAGTACATCGAGAGCCTCGCGGGAGTGCAGCAGAGAACAGATTGCACAATAGGGATGGTCCTGCCGGCTTCTACCTTACTGAGTTGATGACAACCGGGTCCGTTACATCTTTGACGAAAGAAGAAAAAATATAAATCATTGGTCCTTTTTCTAGCCAAAACTGAGATAAGAAAGGCTTGTGTGGATCAAAATGTCGTACCTATCATGCTGCATCTGAACACTTCCTATTCCTACTTTCTGCGCTACTAACATACTACTCATCCTGAGGAAAGAGTTTGTAAGTATAGATCAAATCTGTAACTGCGGACTTAAGTTCATACATTGCCGAGAGGTTTTGGGCACGAGCTACGAGGGCAGTTCTATGTTATTGCCAGGAACCGACAATTAGATTGAGGAAGATACTGATAGAGATAAGAGACGCTCTGGGAGTTAAACATGCAATTACAAGGTCAAATGGTGGCAGTTCGCGGAAAGCAACGAGTGGGCGAAGGATATAGAGCTGAAATCCATGACTGCGGAGCTGAGGTAAGAGGATTTATCATCCAAGATGGACATGTAGCCCCGTGGCTACATTCATTTTATCAGACTCACTGATAGAACTGTTATTGTGGTTATCATGATTTATTTGATAAGATTATGTCTGGCTATTAAACGTCAGGGGGGTTTCTTGATATTGTCACGACCGAATCACACTCGACAATACTAAGCCAGACTTCGAGTCTCCATTTCTGTTTTGTTTCGACGCACTTGTTCTCCATCTGCAAGTCGGAGCTACACCGAGACTCGAATCAATCAATTTCGGAATCGGAACGTACTGATAGCCAGAAGGGATGTAAATAAAACGAACTTTTAGATAAGAGCTACTTGTAGCGAACGAGAGTTCTGCCCAACATGGGCCATTGAGACTGAAATAAAACACGAAACGAGATATGGATTTCGCTATGCTACTGATGACTGTTGAACACCAACGCCCGAGACGCGAAACTACTTGGTAGAAACAGTGTTGAGTTCATTGAAGGACTGGTTGGCAGTGACGGGCTCTTCAAAGTCAAGAAGAACAGCCGGGTCAAAGGCACAAAAGACCAGAATGGCAATTGTGATACAAACACCATCTAAACCAATGAAGTAACCCTCAGTCTTGAGCAAGTGTCCATCCCAGCCTTCGAGAAGTTCGACTGTTCGATAGATGCATCGAATGTAGACGAAGACGACGGAGACGATGGTGGCGTATATGGAAAGACGTTGGCCCCTTGCAAGCGTGAGACCGCGAGTTCGCTTGATGAAAATAGCGAAAAGGCTGCAGAAGATTGTCATAAAGACAAGCTGGAAGATGATACCAGCGACCATAAGCCTGGTGCCTGGCTTTGTGTCTTTACTCTTATTCGCGGCGCCAGCAGCAAGACCGCCACCACCGGCCTGGATGAGGAGCGCAACGATATCGACGACAAGGAAGACCCAGAGGTAAAGCTTAGGACGAATGACAGAATACTGGGCGCCGATGGACTTGATGAGGTATCCAAGAGTGACGTAAATGGCAGCAGCGACAAAGATTGGACCGACGACGAGGGTTGTGATCTGAAGAAGGAAGGCAATTTTGTTGTAGGGGCATTTGTTGGACCATGTACGACCAATCCAGCCGATGAGCTCGACGTATGACGCGATGGCCAGCAGGTAAGATGTGGCCTTGCGCTTTTGGAACGAGCGTATAATGTGGTAAATACCAGTGCCAGCAAAGATAAGATCAAAGACGATACCCGCTCCAAGGCTAGGGACATATCCATACGCGTTCTGAAGGCCTGGGATAAGGGCTTTGCAACCTTCAAGAAGATCGCCTCGTGCGTAGGAACCGTCTGATATCGACATTGTGATGAACTGAACGTGTAGAGGTGAAGACGCGGGGGGTAGAAAGCTGGACAGTTTGGGTGAGGCTTTGAAGAAGAAGAACTGCGAGGTCGGAATGGAAGGGACAGATACAGAGACAAAACAGAGGGAATGTGCGACAGACCCCAGAACAAACAAAACAGAAAAGGACCAACAAAGTCGCTCATTTTAGTCCAAGCTCATGGCCTTGTAAAGTTGTGTTGGGTTGGTCGCACAGAAACGCAACCGAATAAAAGATAATTCGCCCATGCTGTCACTGCTTTGAGCCAGTTGCCGATCATACAGTGACTCGCGTATACCTTTCCACGTCTACCCAGACTAAATAGAAACAGGCATAGACCCGGTACATTGTTGTTCTTCTCCATAAGTCATAGACTAGGATGACCCTTTTAAAGGGCGAGACGTTAGATCTTACGGGGTGGGCGTAAAGTGTGGAGGCACGCACAGGTAAAAGCTTTGTGACATGCTAAACCCACTGAAAGACCCTGACAGAGAATTTTCTTTTTTTCTTCCGGTGTTTTTACTCAAGGATCCGTGGAACAGACAAGACGAGTGAGACATTTATGGAAGAAATAGGTGAAACTGCGTCTTTGTGGCTGTGTCCTTTACCTTGACAGACTTACACTACTGGACCCTGTCATGCCCTGACCCTCTATGTATCTGATCTGTGCTTCACCATCCCTGAATCTCCTCCACCGAGACCTTCAAACCCTCCCGCGGCTTCGCAACAATCCCATCCGTCAGGTCCCGTACCTCGTAGTCCTTGTCCATGTCAAACCTGTACCGCCCTACCAACGCACAGGTAAGGGCCATAAGTTCAGCCAACGAGAATTTCTGCCCAATGCAACTCCGCGGGCCGTGGAGGAATGTCAAGTATGCATAGTTGTTCTTTGCTCCGCCGGAGTTGGCTTGGCCGGGAGTCATCCATCGCTCAGGGTTAAAGTGGTCTGCGTCAGAGCCCCAGGATTCGTGCGCGCGGTTAATGGCCCAGGGACAGAGAATGACCATTGTTCCCTTGGGGACAAAGGTACCCAGTATCTTGGTGTCTTTCAGAGTGTCTCGAACAGTGAAGGGGATGGGAGCGTAGAGACGTAGTGATTCCTGACAGACCGCATGAAGATACGAGAGACTATCGAGCTTTTTGGCGTCAACTTCATCAGCAAGGCTATCAACATTCTGTCGGATCTCCTCTCGTAGACGATTCTGTATGTCATGGTTCTTAGCCAACAGAAAGATGGTCCAAGTGAGTGCTGCAGCACTTGTTTCGTGTCCAGCAGCCAAAAAGGTCATCATAGTATCAACGAGACCCTCATCCGTGAAGTGGCCAGATTCAAGTGCAGTAGAAATGATATCGGGCGATAATTTCTCCTTGGCAGCCATCTGAATCTTCTTCGCATTAATGAGCTTCTGCGATGTATCCCTCGCGGCTTTCGATGCCGCCAAAACGCCCATATTTCTCTGGAAAGGAAGATAGTCTGTGATGATAGACGGAAGAACGAGTTGCAGCACCGTCAAGAGCTTGGCTCCGCGACTCTGCTTCACCATTGAGCCGTACATCTTCATAGTATCTTCGATGCTGGGGTCCGAAAGGGAGTTGAATTCGTGGCCCATCCCTGCAGATCCGATGATGTCGAGAGAGGCGCGACTTGCCCAGTCTGCGATATCAATCTGGGAACCTGGAGCTTCCAATATTTCCTTTTCGATGCCGTTGACCAGCTCTTGGGCTTTTGTCCAGAAGACAGGATAGAGCTCTTTGATGTGGCGGAAGCTGAACGCTGGCATCAAGTTCTTTCTTTGCATCTGGAATTATTAGATGTGTAAACTTCAGGAGATCGGGATGCCTACTTTGTGTACATCGCCTTCAGAGAGTAGTAGGCCGTATCCCAAGATCTTGCCGACCATTGCGCGGAGCAAATGAGGCTTCACGTAATCATAGCTGTTCTGGCCAAGGACTTCCTTCAAGCCTTCGGGACTAGTAACGACGAGTCTCTCTTGGTTGAAAAGATGTCTGACGATGTCAGTCTTCGCTTTTCAAAGTTATCTGGTTCACTCACTTGTATCTGATGAGTCCATTGTTTTCAATCGTCCTCATCCAATGCTTAAACGGCAAGCCAGCAGGTTCACAAACAGACTCAGCCCAGTGACCATTAATCCAGCTGGCGTTCTGTCCCTGTTAGTAGTGCATAACCACAAAGGATCCCTTGACCTACCTTCGGCTGAGGCAGATGTCTCAGAGGGCTAAAGAAGGCAGGATACAGAAAGACTGTGTACACGCCCCAAGCACTCAGGAAGCACAGCAAGTACTTTCCCATATACAACGGCGCATCCTTGACCGAATAATTTTGTTCAACAATTATTTGGCAATAGATTGCAACTGCAATGGCGATGGAAGCCCAAGGCCGGTAATAGGATAGGAATACAGCAATCGGGGCCATCCTGGGTGTGTTGCTGTTGCACTTGAATGAGTAAGGAATGGATCTCACTGGGCTGGCTATTTTATGTGTGGTGCTACCCACTTCGACAATGAGCAGGGGTGAGCAGTGACCTTGTTTCATGCACCGCCACGCTAAAGCGTACTCATAGCTTGCTTTTCTCTTTCTCCCTGCTATTTCGGTAGCCTACGATTAGGTCCAACGTTTAGATACTCAGTGATTCAGGACGGGCTTACATTTCAATTCACTCTGTAACTTCAAGCCTGATCTATGCTAATTAAATCATGCACACTCCCGCTTCTTGAATCGCAGCTTAACACCTACAGGCGGCATAACAGCCTCTGTGACCCACTGACTCTCTGGTCGAACTCCATTGTGCTCTGGAAGAAGTTCAACATCGAAGTCCTTCAAAACGTGGTGAAGTATCATCTTCATCTCAAAGTCCACCAGAAACCTACCGGGACAAGCATGTTTTCCATGACCAAATGGTAGATATGTAGGAGAGGTAGACACAAATGACAAGGTTGCACCATTTCCTTCAGTTCTCATCTGGGAGAATCTGAAGGGATGGAACTTTTCAGGGTGTTCGTAGATGGTTGGGTCGTTGTGGACGGGGTACGAGAGGATGGACATTGTTGAACCGCTAGGAAGGGTTTGGCCATCGGGTGTTTTTACTCCGGCCGGTGAGACTACCTTGCGTATCATGGCTCTGTTTCCAAAACCGTGAGTCCTCATAGATTCTCGCAGGACGCTATCGGTCTGAATCATCTTTGATACAGATGCTTTGTCAAATACGCCCCTTTCGCCAAGGACTTCAGCCATTTCCTTTCGAATGACTTCAATGGTGTTAAACTCTGCATTTGATGCGGCGATGTTGATCAGGACATTGCTGACTGCCACGGCTGTCTGATGGAATGATGCAAGATTTGCGAGACAAAGTCTATCAGAGATTTGAGACCGAGTGACCTTGTTGCCGTGTTTGTTGAAGGCATACTTCATCATCATCTGCAGATTGTCTGTTGGCTCTTCGCTCTTTTCGTAGAGCTCAGGGTTGAGCAGCCGTCTGGTGCGCTCCTCATAGAGAGGCTGAATATGCTTTTGAATTCTCCATCGTCTGTACCGTGTGGGTAGGGTGACGAGGAATCCGACAAGCGGTTTGAGCAAGGTAGGTGTGTAGATCAGAAGACCAGAGTTCAAAATGAACAAGTCCGCAAAAGCTAGAGAGTCCTTCAGATAGGTTTTGTCGCGGCCTACATGATGAGTCAGTCATTGTTTTCAAGAGGGTAGGAGAAACGTACAGAGTGGGAGGCCAACGGTAAATCGGCTAGAGACTTGAGCTACGATCCATTTCATAGAATCATAAACATCAGCCTCGTCATTTGCGTCAGGCTTTAGATATTCAGGCACAGCGTACTTCAGCTCATCGTCTACATCGGCTGCAAGAATCTCAAGGAAACGACCCATCTCCTTCTTGATGACGATACTCTGCCACGGATCTTGGATGTAACTGGCATGGCCAGAATTCCAGTCCCCTTTATCAATTTCACGAAATCCTTCAAAAGGACTCAGTACGCCATCTGGCTGGGAAGCCGCCCATTGTGTGTGGTGATGTGCTAGATGGATCTCATCTTTGAAGCCCATACTGGGAAGAACACATGTTTTGCCATCTTTCGTGAACTGGAATCATCAGGAAAGGTCATTCTAAGGTAGAGAAACTCACCTCTTGATAAGCTTCCAGAAACAGTCGACGACAGTCTGTCAAATAACGCCAGTATAGCTTCAACGGTAAAAAGGATGAATCTTGTAATCGTGGTATAGTAGACGGAACTTTTGGAGAGCTTCTATGTTGGACGAGATAGACAACGGCCAAGATGATGGCCACTAGCAAATACGCTGCCATATTACTTGATGTTGAGAATGACCTTGACGATGATTGAGTCCCTAAAACCAAAGTCCAGTTTAGGAGGGAAAAGGCCCCAAACAAAAGCCAGAGTACGTACCCTGTAGTCTTGAATCTAGTCTCCGCAGCCCCGTCAGCGGATCAGCCCTAGCCGAAACAGCCCATTTTTATCGACCCCCACCTACTGTGATCCGTTATAAATTTAGCCTCATCTGACTGATGCAAATGCAATACAACAAAACAAAACAAAACTGGACAGGACAGGACAGGGTGTGAGGTTTTCTCCTCAAGCGGCCGCACGCCACAGCCGAAAGTCAGACCGATTACCCTGGCTTGGTGTGTGCAGAATTGACCTCCACGACCAACATAACAAGGTGGGCTGACGGTACTGACAAGGTACGAAATCAGCAAGGGGGACTGTCTGTGCAGATTTGAACCCTCGGGGTGACCGGTGACAAAACTTGTATAGATACTGAAATAGATGCTTCAATCTGATACTCAACACCGAACCTAATCTCTGGTGCAAGAAAAAGGCAATTCGCAAATCACAATGGCTCAGGAAAAGACACAAGATGTAAAGATCATCGTGGTAAGTCTGACATCCATCTCATTTCTAGGCTCAAGTCACTGACTCGGTCTCCAGGCTGGTCTGCCACGCACCTCAACAACAAGTCTCAAGAAAGGTCTTGAGATTCTGGGAATCAACCCATGCTTCCACCTCGGTGATCCTCCGGCACCCATCTCTCGCGTCAAGGAAAGTGCACGGGTGCTAGCTATCCAAGATCGCAACGAGAGACTCAAAGGGCTCAAGAAACTCTACGATGGTTTCGAAGCTGTCTTTGAGCCTCCTGCTAGTACTCTAGTTGACGATATGCTGACGCTCTACCCAGACGCAAAGGTAAGCAGTGGCTTTCTCACATCATCGCCAAAATACTTCGTTTTCGTTTTGCTGACAAACACACAGGTCATTCTGTCCGTCCGTAAGAATCCCCAGGTTTGGCTGGCCTCTTACTACGGATTGGGCATCGATCTGCGCTCCTCGTGGTACCGCGTACTCGGATACTGGGTACCTGGAGTGATTCATTCGAGCGATCTCATCGTTGCGTGGGGAAACTTTTATTCTAACAAGTTTGGTCTAAAGCAAGTTCCCTCGGAGGACCTGTATTACAAACATAACCAGTGGGTGCGTGATATCGTGCCGCCTGGACAGCTGCTTGAGTACCAGCCTAGCATGGGATGGGAGCCTCTTGCGGAATTTCTGGGTAAGCCTGTACCTGTGGGTCAGCCGTTTCCTCGCGTAAACGAAGCTGCATTCCTACGCAATGTTAAGAGGACTGCCATGGCCGTAGGATCAGTGGTGTGGCTATGCTTATTTGTTGGCTTGTATTTTGGTGGATGTTTTGCTTGGCGCAGGTACGGTCATTTACTGTAGCTCAGTAGTAGCCCTGGATAATTATGATACTCGGTGCTTTTGAGAGTAAAGAAAGACTGCGTTTCATGCGTACATACTGATTGGTTGTAGCTGCATAGTAGCTCGTTATCTGTGACTCTGCAATCCATTCTTTTTTCTCACCCAATACAGGATACCACGGCACCCAGAGACTTGGTGTGTTACAACAAGCCTTGATGTAGTGCAGGGATTAATGCAGGTTACAAGGGTCCCTTGCTAGTCAGGGTCGATCCTTCGGGTATCCTTTAGCGCTTATTGAGGCTCGGCTCCGTTATGGATGAAACACGAAGATAACACGGATACCAGGTTGACGGTGAGGCAGAGGTCACGGCTAAAGTATGTGCATTCTCACACTGCACATCCTGTCCTGTGCTTATCGATGCTTCAGGTGTGACATTTCAGGGTCTTTGTTCAACGGCTGCACGGTTCCCTGGCGGATCCTGTCATGATTCGAATAACGAAATAACATTTAGTAGAGCACTGAATACCTTCGTGTACTGAGAACCTGTCCTTGCCATCATCACCAGCTACCACCATGACGGCCCAAACTGCGCTTTGCCTTGCGGTCACTTCCCAGGCCCTGACTGCCTTTGCTCTCGGTTTCACAAAGCCTTCCAACCTTGCGCGACCGATGATTGCCTTTACTGTCGCTTGGCTCACCTGGGTATTCAATCAGGCTATTGACGATGCCTTACCTAGCCGTCTTCATGTGGCGTTGTTATCAACAGGCATGTGGATTCAATGTCTCAAGACATTTGACGATCTCTGCCTTTCCAAAATGTCCTTTGAAGAGGAAATCACTGCCAAGAAATCAACCCCCACGTCAGCATCACCCTTGACAGCCCGGTTACGCTTTGGGGTCAGCAATCTTTGGAATATGCGAGGCATCGGCACAAGTAAAGTGATCTCCCAAATCCCGCTCTTGTCAGACTCTCCCGCGACACTATCTCTCGTTCCGTCCCGCGCCCAAGAGGTTGTCAGACATGTCAAAAATGCCACCCTCAGCTATTTGATCCTGGACGTCTTTGCCAACCAACCACCGCCAGACTTGGACAAGTTCATGTCTCCCCGAAACGAGCTCTTGTTGACCAGATTGGGAGAGATTGACGCAGAGGAAGCCATTTTCCGACTTTTTGCGGTCTTTGGATTCTGGCTAAACACCTTTTGTGTCATCCACCTCGTCAACAGCGTATTCTCTCTCGCATACCTTATCTTGGGTCTATACCCTGTCGAAATGCTACCCCCCATCTGGGGTCGTTTGTCCGAGGCTTACACAATCAGACGGTTCTGGGGTAACTTTTGGCATCAAACCCTGCGACGTCATCTCACCAGCATAAGCGACTTTGTCATCCATGGGCTGTTGCATATGAAAAGAGGATCATTGATTGCCCGGTACTGTAAGCTTATCATAAGCTTCTTCATTTCGGGAGCCCTGCATTATCCCGCTGACAGGGCACTTGGCATTTCTGTACAAGAGTCGAATGCCGTCACTTATTTTGTGACAACTGCTTTGGCGATAATGTGCGAAGACGGCGTGCAGCACATGTCTAAGGGGTTTGGAGGTAAGCGGAGAAAGTACTTTGGTTATGTTTGGGTTATCATATACATGTACTGGATGACTCCATCATGGGGGTATCCTGCCGCAAGAGTTGTACGGCCTCAGGATCAGCTTGTCTCTTACTCGGCCATAAAACAGTTCAAAGCCTGAGATAGATGCTCGTAATTCAAATGCTAGTCCAGAAGGTAGAAAATTTCAGGTATCTTGATATCCGTATATTCCAATAAACTGTAGTCTGACTAATTCCAAATGGTATTGGGTAATTCTAAGCGCGCCACAATCGAACAACCATATCCCTATCAACCCTTGCAACACCCCTGGCTTCATTGCCAACCTCAGGTCCTCTATCCGATGTCTTGCCATTGCCATCAACGAATCGCAAAGGCTCAGCGTTAAAGTGGGCGAAGAACAAGACAGCTGCTGACAGGATCTCCTGCTTGGCATAGTTTCGTCCTGGGCACATTGCTACGCCACCTCCATAGGGAAAGTAGTTGCCTGACGCAATGCCACTCGAGCCCTTCTTGATGAATCGCTCAGGCCAGAATTCCTCTGGTGGGTAAGATGTTGTCGTCCACACTTCCGGCGCGTTGTGGGCGAGGTATGATGGTGCGAGGATGAGATTGCCTTGTTTGAGTGTGTACCCGTCCAGTTCAATAGATTCTCGCAATTTGCGGACAACAAAGACTGAGGATCTCAGACGAAGACATTCGAGATACACTGAGTTGAGTAATGGGAGCTTTCTCATCTCGCCAATATCAATGTGCTTGCTCTCGTGGTCAAAAACGCTGGCAACCTCTTCCTTGATCCTTTTGTAGATCTCTGGTCGACGGAGAACTTCAATAATAATCCAGGATGTCATGGGAATAGCGTTAGAGTTGATACTCCAGATAAGCCCCATTTGGAAAGAAGCTCTGCCGTCTAAACCGAGACCGTACTTTTCCATGGCAGCTTCTCGCTCGCGGACAAGCCTGGAACCAAAATTGGGCTCCCATTCAGGGTTTGTCTCTTCAGCAGCTCGCCAATCAATGTTCTGCCAGGCTTGACCGAGGTATGTCTTGACAGTCTCGAGGCACTTGTCTCTAGCGTTCCACCCCTTGCGGCAGAGGATTTTGGGAAGGCCATAGAGAAGAGGCATAAAGTCCACGTCGTATTCCCAGAAGACATCGGCAAAGTTTGGGTCGACATCAAATACTCCGTGACCAGCAAGCGCGATGGTAGACGCCCTAAACATGTGCTTCCTCATGAACTCATCGATGCCAACCTCAATAGGTCTATCGAGACAAACAGTGTCAAGCTCGTTGTTCATCAGGCCTACGAACAGCTCTGTAAGACCAGAAACTGCAGTAGAGCCGATGAGATGGTGTTCATACAACTCGTGAAACTTTCTCCATATGCGATCTTCCTCGGGTGTTTCTATCAAAGGGACTCGGGCAGAGCCTGAGACGTCCTTTGACACCAACGCAACATCCTTTTCAGGGAGACGCTTGACTTTATGGGCAACTCGAAGGGCGAACTCTTCGAAGGTGAGTTCCTTAGAACATCGAAAGACATGTTGAACGCTTCTGGTTCCGTGGATGAGGTACGCGTGGTCAAGACCAAGCCGCATTCGTAGTGGTTCTCCGCTATCAACCTTTTTACTAAGACGCGTCAGTCGTGAAGCACAGCATGGAAGATCGACAAACTTACACAATAGACTTGAAGAAACCATGAGGATTTCGGATCAAGCCGAGTGCTGATCCAAGTCCAGGAACACCATAAGGAAGTGTAGAAGGTTCCTTGCCCTGATACCGTCTGTTACACAACCTCTGCAGTGAATAACGAATAGTGGTGATACAGTATGTTGAAAAAAGCAGAACCACGAGAGCCACCAGGGCATACGACGTCGCCGGATTGTTGGCGATCATCGTGATTGTGGAATTGAGTTTGGAATTGAATTCCGAATTCAAATTGGACATGGCTTCTTTCAACGACGGCGCGCTAAAGAAGAGCATTTCTGTCAAAGTAATAAAAGAGTATATTAAAAGATCGTTTAGTGCGTGCTTTCTTCTTCCTGAAGCATGGACGTCATGCGAAGAATTAACGACAGTCTAAAGCACTCCATAAATAGCGTGGGCTACGAAACAAGCATTTCCATGTCAATCAACCCCCATCCTACAACCCCCATCCTGACAAGGCTGGTTTTGGGATGACACCAATGCACGAACCTGGAGAGTCAGAGGAGCTTATCATGGACCGGGATGTGACTTCGGTCGGTCGGTCGCCTCTGTAAGCTCGGGTCAAGTCGAGTCCTACGAGGTTACTGCTACGGGTCATCGGGGTTGAGCGACATCCATCCATATCCACATACCGAGCAAACCGTCGTCTAACCTGGATCTGATGCAGAGGGTAAGCAGAGAGGGTTACGGCCCAGACAAAGGTGGTGTCCATGACCATGTTTTGGGGTGGTAGGTTATGCAGTCTTTGCCTTGGAGATGCTGTGTTGGTTCCTGTTGTCAGCATCGTGTTCGTGCTCTTTATCGTTTTGATACGAAGATTAGAGTCAAAGATCAAGTATGAGCATCACAGCTATCACTAAGAAAGGACTTGTGATATACGAAAGACAGGGTTCCATGCAGATTATCTCAATCTCCCACAGTTTATGCGATGTCTTACTCATCTTTACGACCTCCGTAAGTTCGCCAATATAATTCCTGTCCGGAAAACTCAATTTTCATATGCTGGGCCTTTTCAAGAACCCAATTCCAAAAAGGGTGTTGTGACGGCCCGTAGATTTGCTGACTGCTGCATGATAGTGACTAGATAGGATGTGAGACAGGGATCAGAAAGAGACTAGACAGGGGACGGCGAGTTTATACGTCCTCCAATAACCGATCAAGTACCGGCAGCGCACTAGACTGGGCTATGCTACAAAAAAGAAACCCTTGCTCAGGGCATGTAGATTACAGGACAGCCAGTCTGATTAGTCGCTTTGGAAAAGAAAGTCTTGATAGGGGATCATTTCGCAGCAGAGACTTCAAAGGATTCGGTTCACATTGACACGTAGGTGGTATTATAGCGGGTCGAATCCTACAGATCATGACCCAACCGTGGTGAAGACCCTGTCTGTGCAGAAACAAGTTAGAGACAGTCACAGAGTCAAGTCAGTGCACGCGGATCTTGAATCAAATTGATTGAACAGGGCCTGTTTCGTAAAGCGACAATAAACAGCACAGATCAAATACAGTATGTAGATGCATACAGGCATATACAGAAACACTCCACAATGAGCCTCTTAGTTTAGCCCTACCAACCAACAACTCTTGGCAACTAACCCAAACTCAGGCCTTGTCGCCCCTCCGCACACACCGCAGCTTGATCTTTTCAGGGTGCTTCACCTTGAGAAGGAAATTGAAACTGGATTGCTTCGCCTCTTCCATCAGAGCCAACGACGCCGCAGCTTTGAGGTCGTCTTCACCGTCTGCATCTGGCTCCACGGTGTACTCCTTGAGAAGACACACCAGCACGGCCACGAATTCCACCTGTGAGAACTTCTTGCCTGGACACACGCGCGGTCCAGCGGCCCAGGGGAGGAATGCCCCTGTGGGCATGGGGGTCATCCTCTCGCCTTCGGTCTCATCCCGGGTGATCCAGCGGCTGGGAAGCCATTCCAGGGCGTTGTCGCCCCATGATGCTGACGATGTGTGCAGGCCTGCTAGGTTGACGCCGACAAAGGTGTTTTTGGGTATCGTATAGGAAGTACCGTTGACTTTGAGGGTTTGGTCCACCAGGGTTGTCTTGGGGACTGCCCTTGCTGCACCGAATAGTCGCAGAGTTTCGTGCTGGAGACGTTAGTATGGTCAATTGATCGAAGCTTAGATGATGATGTTATTCACTTACCATGATGGCGAGTACGCGCTTCAATTGAGGGTAGTAGGTTTCGTAATCCAAGTCCTCGAGATCAACACCCACAGTGACTTGGTCGACCTCTTCAGCCGCCCATTTCTGCCATTCGGGGTTGGCGGCGAGGAGGATGGTCGCATATGCCAGGGTGTTGGATGTAGTTTCGTGACCAGCGAGATTGTAGCTGAACAGATTGCCGTAGATCTCACTGTCTGTCAAGTGACGAGCACCCTTGCCTTGCTTATTCTCGTTCTCGGATGCGCGTACCAGGATGCTCATGAGATTGTCCTGCTCCTCTGCACCAGCATTCATGTCCTCGCGCTCTTCGGCGACCATTTCGGCCATGTACTGACGGAAGTTGATGACAGCGTCTTGAACCTGCTTGAACTTGGAGGGTAACATCCATGTGGGGAGATTGAGCGTGGCGGTAAAAACAGCAGTGAAGAGGTTTCCGAGGATCAGACTGAGGGAGTCGCGATAGCTGAGTGTGTGGTTCTCCAGTTCACTCTCGAGGCCACTTCCGAATGTGTAGCTTCTGCCGAAGCCAGCGGCCGTGAGAACATGCAGGGCAAGTACCATGGTGTCGCTCTGGGGATTGACAACTCCTTCGGGGTTTGATTCCCACATCTTGAGCATATCGGTAGCTTGTCTCTTAGACTCATCCCAGACAAGGGCGCTGTTCCTCTCATTGAACGGTGGGGTGGTGATTCTTCGGTGTCGCACCCAGTCATCGCCCTCAGTAGTTACGACATTGCGACCAAAGATCTCAAGCGGTTTGTAAAGAGCTACAGCCTTGACAAAGTCTTTTCGTCGGCGACAGAGATCATCGGAAGCCTTGGCATTGCCAGTGAAAACGCGGATCTGTTTAGGACTGACGATGATGAAAGTGTCGCCAATTCGCTCTTGTAGACCATGAATCTGTGTGTAGTTCCAATCGCGGCTGTTGTACTCTACAAAGTTTCCTAATCCGAAAGGCAATATCTTGCGTAGCAAAGGTTCCAGCCAGCTGGAGCACAGCAGATAAGGAACGTTTGACTGTCATTTGTCAGTATTCCGATCACAAGGTAGTTGTCGGTTGACTTACAGGATCAATAGGTGTGATGAGCACTGGAAGACCGATCGCTTTGGCCTTTCTGTAGTTCCAAAGTAGCTGTAAGGTACTGATACCAGTGTAACCTAGCAGGAGAACGCCAATGGCGTGCAGAGCTGATATCATGATGGTGACCTATCTGGTGAATGTGTGGAGGTAATGTAATGTGAGGATGTTTAGGTTGGAATGCATAGTGCGATTTTAAGTAGGCGGACCTGCCAAATTACAGTGGGCATCGCTAATTTTAGAGCCTGGCTGTCATTACACAGCACTAATCAGCCTGTTTCAGCGCTGCTATAGCCCTGCAGTTGACCTGTCCACTATATTTCCACTTTGCTTCTTACACGGACGATTTGTCCTGGACGTTATTGCAGTCCTTGGGAAAACAATTATTTAAGACGAGAATTAAAGTCGGAATACATTCTATTCACTATCGACGGCTTCATCTAGTCTAAAAACAGTTCGTAACCTTCACCATAGGCTTAAACGCACTCAATCTGATGAGCTCCGTCTCAGGCGTCTGCTGGAGAATTACAGGGAACCATCTCACAGGGCCTGACCAAGCAAGAAAACTAATAACCCAAAAGTAACCAGCCAGCTTTGCCAGAACTCTAGTCACCTTGTATTTCCATAGAGGAAGAAACAAATCTCCAAAAGCGTCCTCTAACATAAGTCCAATCAGTTGAGTTGAAAAGAATTGAATGGCCCCGGATTTCGCTGCTGGTACTGCACTTCCCATGTCACTTGGGACGTGGACCAGCCCCGACAACGCAAAAGCAAAAAGTATCTTGAGGTACCGTGATGGTAGCGAGTACGAATTGAGACGAAAGATGTTCTTCACAATCCACGTTGCTGTTCCGCGGAGATTGTTCTGCAGGCCTTGATGCCAGAAAGTCCTGAAAATGTCAGTTGTGTGACGTTGATAGAGAGCCTGGAAACTTACGACCAGAAACGTCGAAGGCAATACGAATCGCTCAATTCACCGAAGATTGGTCGCCAATCTTTAACGGCTTTGGGGTTCATGATTACTGAACTTGCAGAAGTCAACGAGTAACCGCCCTGGATAAAGCAAAAGATTGATACGACGGTTGTCACGGTCGCAATGTAACGAACCTGCAGCTCTGCCGCCGTCACATTACCAAAGCGTCGAAATACGGGTACGTAACCCGGCGCCATGTATGCCTTGTTCAGTCTCAGCTGCGTGGTGATGCACAGCTTATGGACATAGTAGCACAGCAGCACTTTGAGCAGATTGATGAATACGAATTGTGTTGCGGATGGGACGTACGACGGGTCTTGGGGGTCAAAGTGATGGATGTTTCTGATCTCCCAAGGCGTTCCCAATCCTCTCATTGACGATGCAACCTCTTGTCCAAAAACATACCGTGAACGCAGCTCTGCAAGCCTCGTTTGGACAGGCTGATCCTTCTTTTCGCGATGATCCGAATACGCAATCTTACGCACGATCATCCGCTCAAAATATGTCAGTGATATCTGAGGAAATGCAGATATGATAGCCCTTGACACCCATCCTGGGGGTTCAATAAAGTCTTCAAAATAGGAAAGTGCCACAAAGGTGGAAATGAGGAAAATGACAAAGCCGACCGGCCGAAGGGCTGATGTACTTGATGTGAAGCCTGCGATGTAGATAAACAAGAATTGCTGGGCGGTTGAGACGACCAACGGGTGAAGATACAGGTGACAAGACATGTTTTCCGCTGACGTGGGATGCGAGAGGGTGGTATGCAGGATTGTTTCTGGAAGGTGATGGTTCAAGGTGACCTCAGTATCAGGGACACTTGACGGAAACAACAATTATCATTCGAGCTGTCACTGTTGCTGCGGGTTGATGAAACGCTGTCCTGCAGATAGATGCATGGTCGTGATAAACAACAGGGGTACTCGACAGGTGGTGGATCAAAAGCACTCTGCAGTTTCGAAATGTGCCGAGCCGAGTCTATTTTCTGAGATAAGCAGAAGCAAAGACAAATACGCTGAGACCCAATCCTCACTTTCCCATGGATAGCCATAGCGGGATCTGGTCTTGGCTCGGGTGTTTTTGGCCGTGACATGACATGACTCGATGACTTTGAAGATTCAGCTGTGGAGTTGGCATGTCTTAGCTCAGATCCTTTAATGCAATTCGACTCCCCCTGTCCTTGACGACGCTACTGTGCGCTTAGATAACCGACTGATCCCTGGACTTAGTATTCCCACGCCCTCTAGTACAACTCCATTATCTTGATCCATGCTTATTAACATTTAGGCTCAGCGGGAACCCTCTTCCGTGCTGTACCAACGAGGCGCAGCTGTCAGGTTGCCCTCCTTTCGCTTCGGATTGATGACAAAAAGAAAATCTACCGGTGGAAGCCTGAACACTTGGGGGTTCAGTCTGAGGCGCATGAAACTTGGGTGGGTGAACCCATTCTCGTGCATTGCCATATCATGGTCCTGGCAACTCCACACATCAAGTGTGACACAGAACGACTCTTTATGAAAGCGCCTACTTTCTTTCCATGCCTGATTAGTTGGGACAAAATTAGATCTTTGAGTCCATGATAACCCACTGCGGTGGATATTGATTCCAGTCTTCTCCATTCTTTTGTTGTTGCCAGTTACCTGTGATATTGGGTATCAGATCAGTTCTCTTCAGGACCATATCGAAACAAGTCTTGATCCTTTCAGCTCTTGCAGGAGATTCCATCAAGACAGTCACAATGGCGTTAAACAACGTCACTCTTGGAGTGGTATGCTGTGTGATCGTAGCTGTCGTCGCTTTGGCTACCCGCAAAGGGCCAGATCCAAGAGAACCACCATACGTCAAAGAAAGAGTGCCCTACTTCGGTCACATCTACGGACTATTGAAGCATGGCTTACGATACTTCGACCTCGTCAGGTAAGAGTCACGTTGAGAATCATGGACACTTCCTAACAAAATCAGCGCTCAACAACCGCATCCAATCTTTACGATTGACATGTCGGGCCAAAAGAACTACATAGTCACTTCACCAGAACTCGTGCAGGCTGTTCAACGTAACACTACATCTCTGTCTTTCAGTCCAGCGATGATTCCTGCTTTTCGTCGAATGATGGGATTCGACGAGGCTGGTATCGAACTCATCTTCCGTGATGCTCACACTGAGAAGGGCATGTATGGTGAGATTCACCGTGTCCAGAAGGCCTCATTGCTGCCTGGCACGGAATCTTTGGATGAGTTGTGCAAGGTCATCCGTGGCAAACTGTTGACCATTGTCAATGATATGCCTTCAAATCAGACGATTGATCTCTATGCTTGGGTCCAAGATTTGTTCATGAGAACCAACAACTCTGCTTGCTTTGGCGAGATGGATCCTTTTACTCTCAACCCTTCACTGTACTCGACTTTCTGGTAAGAAATTCACGACACTGAAAGTTCTTGACTAACATTTCCAGGCTATGGGAAGCAAACATCAAAGTTCTTCTTCTGGGTATCCCCTGGTTCCTGAGCCCAAAGAAGTACAATACTGCGCAGCAAACTCGCAAAGAGCTTGTCGATGCTTTTTTCCAGTACCTCAATAACGGTGGACTGGGCACTGCATGCTCGTTCATCAAGGAGCTTTCTCGTCTCGGCATCCGACGAGGTTTAAGTACCGAGAACAATGCTCGTGCTTTGCTGGGCAGTATCCTTGCCATTGTTGGAAACACTATTCCCACCACGTTCTGGCTCCTCATCGCAATCTGCTCTAGACCTGATCTTTTGAAAGAGATCCGAGCAGAATTGGAAGGCACATTGGAAGACCCATCAGCTCGATCTGAGATAAATCTCAACTACCCTGTCATCCGAGAGAAGTGCCCCATTTTGATGTCAACCTATGAGGAAGTCCTTCGCATGACAAGTGGTATTGCAACAGTGCGTTATACCAACGAGGACACCCTTATTGCAGACCGTTGGCTACTGAAGAAGGGCGCGCAAGTGCAGATGCCTACAGCCTTCATCCATGCGGATCCTGCTACCTGGGGTGCGGATGCAGAAGCTTTTGACCACACAAGATTCCTCAAGTCAAAGGTTCTCACTAAAGAGCAAAAGGCTCGACGAGCGGCTGCTTTTAGGCCGTTCGGTGGTGGTAACACACTGTGTCCTGGTCGTCACTTCGCATCTTATGAGGTCCTCACTTTTGTAGGCAGCATCTTGTTGGGTTTTGATATTACTCCTACTACAGAGACTTTCAACGTGCCGGAGATGGATAGATCGAAGCTTCCTCTGACTTCCCTCAAACCGGTGGGGGATATAAAGGTTAACCTGACCAGACGAAATGGTTGGGAGAATGCCAAGTTCAAGTAGTTACCTACTCAGGTACACACGTCGACGTTATAGTGAATATTAGTTGGCAATTGATATATAATTCTAATTTACATTGATCGTTAGGCCCTCACCTACGCGGTATGTAGTCCTATGCAGAAAGACAGCATGTGAATCTTATTTCATTTGTTATATACAATCTGCCACCAAAGGTCTCGGATACTCTGCTCTCTGTACAATACCAGCATACTATTAGGTTTGCTCTAGTCGTAGCATTCAGGTATTTCTCTCTGACTATCTGGCAAATCTCTTCGTAAGTTCTAGCGAACAGCTGTGTGAAAGACCTCCACAATATCCAAAAACCAAGCTCGAGACTGATTGGCAGACTAGTCGCCATTGCTGAGAAGGCGGCATAGATAACAAGACTTATATCTGTCAGTCTTTCGTCCGCTAGGTGATGCAAGCATACTTACAAGGTGATTATCCTCGACAAGGCGCATATAATTACCAATAATCTCTTTTCCTTCAGCAAGTCTTTACTTAACACATATCCGACAGCCAAGACCATTAATACACAGCCCACCCAGTACTCCCATGAGTCACACAGATAGCTTGGTGGTAGCCAGTACCGTAAATGCAGAGCCGACCCATCGAGTATCTTCATAGTTTCCAGTGCGAATAGACAGGGTGGTGGTGGTTGACATGAAGAAAGGCAAGGACGTATTCAGATGCCGAACGGGAGGTGATGGTATCTCTCCCGATCTGGTGGAAGAGTTGGTATATCTGACGCATCAGCCATGTATTGGTACACTGTACATAGCATTGCGTTTGTCTTTGTAGCTTTGACCTGTCTCGAGGGAGATACAGATAAAACGGCCTGTCCATCGATGACAGAGGTTCTAGACTGTTGGCTGTAGCGAGTATAGTTGTAGCTTGTTCTGGTTCAATGATAGGTGTATCGGAATAGATGATTGGATCGGATTGCTTATCGACATGGGGTCGTCGTTATTCGTACTTCTTAACCAGCCTTTCATTCTTCACAGATTGTTCGATCTCCAACCACGATACTTCAAGCTGATGAGCGAGTGTATTGTCGTATGATCGATCAGTTCTTTGTAGTTCGCCGTTCGAGTGTGGCTCAGTTGAACATAGCTTGAAGATCGATGATCTAGGTTATTGGGCAAGTATTGGATTATGATGCTTTTGTGGAGGAAAAAGCAAAAAATAACTTTGTTGAGACTTGAGGCGGAACTTTGATAGCTGGTGGATCGATGCGATATCTGTTCAAGGCGTATGGGAATAGAGACGGACCGGAAGTTCTCGACCAGGGCACCGAGTGCCCATTAATACAAAGCCCACCCACCCTCCCTATAGCCTTTAGTACAGGCTATGCGCCCGAGCAATCAGGCGCTCTCGGACCCCCAGGGCCCGGCGCCACCGCCACCTTTCCACAAGGCCCCGTTGCCAGAGCCGGTGGAGGAAGGCCTCCCACCAGGTGGCCCAGGCAATGGCGGCGGCGCCCTGCGGCCCGAGAAACG
>JAAVUD010000013.1:0-35537 GCA_014898915.1 Fusarium chlamydosporum | reverse complement strand
CTCCAGTTCGCTGCCCGTAAGGAGAACCGCTAGGGGGTGGAGGAGCAGTCGTGCCTTGCTGACCAGGGAACGGAGAAGTAATGGGCTGAACGCTGGGCGTGGTTCTGCGTGCTGGAGGTGCCTTAGTGACAAGAGGCACGTCGTTCCAGTTGTCCATGTTCTTCATCTTAGCCGCAGGTGTTACCGATGAAGGGGTGGTGTTTCGAGGAGGGCCACCCATTGGCGGAGGTGCAAGGGGAGCAGGAGCACCGTAACCAGGTTGAGGGGGAGCACCATAACCTGGCTGAGCAGGAGGTTGATAACCGACTGGGGCACCATATCCGGTTTGTGCGGGAGGTGCATAACTGTTTTGCGGCTGGTACGGGTTTACTGGGGGCTGGTATGGCTGTGCAGGCGATCCGGTTGATCGAGGAGCAGCTGGACTGGGGGCGATGTTGCCGTAAGGGTTGGCAGGACCAGAAGCAGTTATGGTTCCTGGGACGAATGCTGGCTGGTTAGGCTGGTATCCAGCAGTAGGCTGGGGCCTGGACGAGGTTCGGCTCGATGAAGCCGGCACTCGGGAGGCGGGCTGCGTGGCAGGCTTCTTGGTAGCCAGTCGCACACGGTTTCTTGCCAGTTCGGCAGCGGGATAGTTCGATGGAAGGAGGTCGAGGTACTTCTGAGCAGTCTCGAGTTGGCCCTGGCCAGCCAGAATATCGGCATACTCAGTGTACTTATCGTACAGAGTAGAAAGCTTCCAGTCCGAGTCCTGGTTTGTCTCACTGTCCTGGAACTTCGTGGCATGACGGAATACAGTGACCTTTTCGATGAAGTTCTGCAGAGACCTGGCATGAACAGAGAAAGTAGAATCGCCAGATTCCTCTTTCAGGCCAGCTTGTTCAGCTTCATCGAGCTCAGCAGCCCAGATTGACACCACCTTCTCAAGCTTGGAACCAACAAGGTAACAGAATGAAGCATCCTTTCGGTCACCCTCTTCGTTGATTCGGTCACCCAGCGCCTCGCAGAGATCCGAAAACTCGGCAGGATCGGAGAAAGTGCAGATGATAGCCATTGTCTCTTTCCAACTCTCCAGGTCAGCATTGTAAACGACATCCCAAAGGTTCTTTGTGATGACAGAACCAAGCAGACGCATGTAGCTTGGCATATCACTCTTGCGTGATAGGTAAGCAGCCTGAACCTTGTCAACAAGTTCTTGACCACCACAGTTGGCAATTAGGAAAGCGTCAGCAAACCGGTCCTCTTTGAGGCATAGCTCAGTTGCCTTGGCAAAGTTGCCAAGCATCAGTGCAGTGGTGATGCTCTTTTCAACAGAACTATCAGAGTCGCTGAAAAGATGGAAGGGGTTGTCT
The DNA here is from genome assembly GCA_014898915.1 of Fusarium chlamydosporum. NCBI lineage: Eukaryota > Fungi > Ascomycota > Sordariomycetes > Hypocreales > Nectriaceae > Fusarium > Fusarium chlamydosporum. The sequence continues at coordinate 34,188 of JAAVUD010000013.1, read as the reverse complement.
GTCTTGGCACCCTTAGTAGCGGCGAGGTTGGACAAAAAGTCATCACCATCGCCTTCGGCACCATCAAAGAAGCTCGAGACTCGCTTGTTCTTCTTTTCCTCAGTATCCTCAGCAGATGCCTTGGTTTCTTCTTCCTCCTGAATCTCCTCAGTGGTCCCCTCAACACTGCCATTCGTGAGATCATCTTTCTTGAAACCAAGGTACTCGACAATCTTTTCACGAGGGTTCTCGCCAACCAGAGTCTCCATCACCTCCCAGTCGGCCTTTTCCTCATCAGTCTTGGCATTCTCGACTCGGTTAGCACAAATTTCAGTGATGTTGCCGGAAGCAATATCCTCCTGGAACTTCTGGGTAGCTGAAGAAATATCGGAATCGACGGAGAAATTGGTGATCAGGATCTTGGAAGAACGCTTTTGCCCGGGCTGAGTGGCATTGGGCCTAAATACAACGATCTTTCCACCAAAGCCGAAAGAAGCACCGACAGGTCTCTCGAACCAATTGGGAGCCTTGGCCAACGACCATGAGGCGTCCTGGGGTTGATCCTGAGCAGCACGGAAGAAGTCCTCATCGTCAAGGTTCTTCTCAGCTGCAGCCTTGGAGGTGTCGGGGTTGGTGTTCTGAAGAGTCTGCACCGTGATCTTGCCATCGAAGCTGGCAGTCGCGGAGAGGTTAGGGTTATGGGGGTTAAACCGGGTGAGGAAAGTCCAGTTGGTCACTTCGGGCAATTCGCCGTATCGCTCGCCAGTGCTGGGGTTCCAAACAATAGTTCGGTTGTCCTTACCAGATGAAAGCAAGAGATCGGCATCTTGCTGGCACCAAGATAGAGAAAGAATACCAGATTCGTGTCCCTGGAGTGTCTTCTCAGGAGCATTGGAGTTTCGAAGGTTCCATAGCAGAATGACAGGGGTGTTGTCATCTGGAGTTGCTGTCAAAAGCTTAGTTGAGTTGTTGGGATCCCAAGCAATAGAGCTGACGGCTTTTCGGTTGTTGTTGAGGGTCAAGGAAGCCTTCTTGGTCTTCAAGTCCCAGACCGTGACAAATCCACCATTTCCACCAGTGGCAAGAATATGTGAAACCTTTTGGTTCCATGCGAGGCATTCGATGTCGTCGGATCGGGCAGCAGTGTTCCCCAGTCGGAAGGGGTTGGCAATATCGTTGACATCGTAGATGAAGAGCTCTCCTTTAGCGCCAGCCGTGGCTAGAATCTGAGGCTTCAATGGGTTGAATTCTAATGTCTTGATCGGACCACTGTGTTTTGATGTTTGGGAGATAAGAGCATCTGATTCTCCAGCAATGAGCTTCTCGGCATCCCAAAGATCCAGAGATCCATTCTCGAGGGCGCCGGCAATAATACCCCGGGGATGATCATCATTGGGAGGACCCCATGCGACATCGTAAAACCTGGTAAGCTGATCAGAATGTGGTGATTTCCATGCGCATACTTGAGTATCTACCTAGCGTCTGTGCTGATGCTGGCGACAGGTTGTAGCTCGAGGCCCTGCTCTTGATCATCTAGAGCAAGATCCCAGAGTTCGAGTTTGCTCTCATCCGAGAAATCGACGTCAACAGCTCCAGCACGAGTTCCAGTGACTAAGATGGGCTTGCCAGCACCCGGAGACCAGGCGAAGGCGGCCGTTCGGGGAATCTCTCGAAGGCGCACCATGATGGTGATGGTGGGGAGGTAATGGACTTATGCGACGAAGGGACCGGTTCAGGAAAACGTTTCGATATAACGACAAGGCTTATAAAGACAGAAAAAGGGCAATTATGACCAGGGACAAGCCATAAACTTCACAATTCGTATGTCACCTCTGCCCGCAGTAATGCTTCAAAAGAGAATGAAGCAAGACGAGGTCAGGTCGGTGGAGGCGTGTCTTGTAGTGGGAGGTATGATGCCAGATTGCAGGCTGCCCCCCCGTTACTTGCTCCTGAGCTCCCTATGGCCACGTCCGTGCCTCCTGAGTTGTCGAAGGGAGGTGGGGCAAGCTATCACGTGAATAAGAGCTTCTATTCCATCTAAAGTCAACGGCAGCCAGATCGTATTAGGTCCTGATAAATCAAGAGGTCGGATTGGTTCGTCAAGATCTTTAATTAGGTATGTTATGTAGCAATTGAGTAGATGTAGTGATGAATTCGAAAGTGAATATAGCAGTGATTCAAGGTGAACCATTTATCCATGACTCTTACCGAATAACCCTCAATTGGATATGTCGGTCCATCGAGAATTTGAGATTAAAGTCTGGAGTATCTTTGTATGAATTATCTTATGATACCAGCGTCTGTTTACCTACTGTAGACGTGTCCAGCTATCATTATCAGTCTGCCGGTCTATAAGCACGACAGGCTGTGTGTATGCTGTAAAGAAGCACAAATCTGAAGTCTTTAAATCACTGCTAATAGAGGTTACCTATCTAAGTACGATGGGATACTTACCTACCGGGATGTACTAGAAGAACCGCAATAGGTATTGTTTATCTCTCCTCCGAGACTTGGAATCTCAGCTCCTCAGCTGTTTCGTGTAAGTCGAGCTCTTGAGCTTCAATATCACGTGACAGTACTGAACCGCTTGTCACTCAGCCAAGCAATATGGGTTCAACGCGAACGACTTGCAAGCTCACATACCAACATCCGTTTCATTTCCCATCTTTTGAACTCAAATCATAAAGCAAAAATGTCGGACGCAGCTCGATGGAAAGCTACAGTCTATGTAGGCGGTCTCTCTCAAATGGCAACTCAGAGTCACGTTCTGGACGCTTTTATCCCATTTGGCGAGATCGTTGAGGTCAAGGTGCCAAAACCTGACGCGCCAAACTCTACCGAAGCTCATAGAGGCTTCGCATATGTCGAGTATGAGGATGCTGCAGATGCGAAGGAAGCCATCGATAATATGGATCAGTCGGAGTTTTTCGGAAAGGTTCTCAAGGTCTCACAAGCTAAGGCACCCAAGAGTGCAGAAGATGGACTAGGCAGCAAAACAGCTATTTGGGAAAAGGTACGAAACAAGTTAAAATCTCGTTGCCACCGCTAACTATATATGCAGGAGGGATGGTTGGCTGAGCATGCAGCAGATGATGAGGGTGCGGTTGCAGATGCTGGCCCTGACCCTATGCAAGGATTGGAACAACTTGATGTTGCAGGACCAAAGCCCGAATGAGAAAAGTTGGAGGTTAGTTGTTGGGTTTATTGCTGGCATAGCGAAGGCGTTTGAGGCATTGGATTCACGGTTACTGGTGGGCAAGGGTGAGATAAATATCAATCACCGAAGTTCATATTTTATGCCTGACGGATTTCCCTGCTACCGTGCTGTTCTGAAATGTACAGTACTGCCCTTCCCAGGATATTCAACCAATTTCATTCCCCAAAAGTCACTCTATTCTTTGGTGCAGATTTAGTGACCCTCGCTCTCACCGTGACTGCTGTTAGCCTGGCGGGCCGCAGCGCCCTGTCGAGCGAGACGGAGGTTCTTGTCGACAATGAACTTGCGGGAGATGGAGTAACCGGCAGCACCGAGAGCGAAGCCGACGACGACAGCTAGAGAGATGTATTAGAAGAGATCAAACCCCTAATTGGATATTGTTGATTTACCGAGGGGGTACAGCTCAGGAGGGATCTGCTTGAGCTTTCGGAGTCGCTGAGAGATGGTGTGGCCTTGGATCCTGTTAGTGTCCAGCCCAATTGGGACATCTGCGCATCCTCGTTCGAAGTTTCGATCCGTTCGATGAAGCTTGACGAAAGCCTTGGTGATTACGTACCAGCCTGGTCCTCCTTCTGTAACACGAAACTTGGTCAGCGATTGATGTCATACTGAGCCGAGGACTAAAGAGCTCGTTCTCTCGGCCATTGAGACGGAGATACTCACGGGAACGGGTCGCAGCATGCGAGGTGTCTGCCTGAACATTCTGAGAGCAGCGGTAGAACGCATCTTTGGGGTGAGTGAGTGGGGAGGGTCTAAGGAAGAGAGATCCAGAGGTGATGATTCAATTGGAAATTGAGTCCAATGTTTGGAGTTGGCCGAACGAACATCTGATGTGCAATTGCGAACTGCGGGTCCACCAGCTGTGATGGGTGCCTTACGCCATTGGCCCGGGGTGGAACAGGCCTGAGGCACACACTGAGCAAGCTCTCCCGGGAAATCGAACCACCTGATTCGAGCCTTGTCGGACAACGTCGACGCATTCAACCTCTCCATCCAAAACGCACCGAGCTCCATACTCGCCGTCATTGACCCCAGAGAAAATCTCCCCTCTTAAGCCAATTCCTCTTCAATCTATTCAAAATGTCGGACGACGGTCAGGAGCTTGTCACCAAGCCCTTCAAGTTTGTCACTGGTACGTTCAATGCCCTTGATAATCCCGCTGCACGCTTGCGGGATCGAAAAAATGACCTGATGTGATCCCGAGGCTAACAATTCCGCGCAGCTGGTAAGCACGATGCCCCACGAACACCATCGAATTCTCGACGACGACGAAGATATGAACAACGCGACGCCGAAGACGATGCTCAATTGGACTTAACTCAATCGATACGAACCAATCTAATATCTCCTAGGCACTGATGCTCGTTTCCCCAACATGAACCAGACCAAGCACTGCTGGCAAAACTACGTCGATTACCACAAGTGCATTATCGCCAAGGGCGAGGACTTTGCGCCCTGCCGCCAGGTACAACTTTCCGAATAACCATCCTACTCGCGACGTCTAGTACTAACCGACGTCCAGTTCTGGCTGTCTTACCGATCCCTCTGCCCCTCCGGCTGGTACCAGCGTTGGGACGAGCAGCGCGGTATGTTGAAACTCTTATGGTGGAGATTGATATTGAACTTGAACTAACGCATCGCACAGAGGCTGGAAACTTCCCCGTCAAGCTCGACGCTTAAGCTCAACATGTAAATATGGATTATTGGGTGTTAGAAGATACAGAGCAGACATACTGCAATCATATCATTTGTGAAGTTGCTTCAAAAGCTAAGCCCAAATATTGACTGTCGTGTTTTGAGGATTTGGCTGTCCAACTTGTGATGACGTCTCTTGAGTCATAGATCGGCGGATGAAAATCAATGGTATAATTTCGACTATGCATAAGGCTCGGTCCCGAAAGCGCTGGTAACTCAAATTCCTATTAACAACCCAAAAGTCCGTACTCCGTAAACTTATAAATGCCTGGCGCGATTGATCAGGCATGATTCGCAATGCGCAGTGTTCAGATTTAGGGCATCATTAAGTCTCATTTCAGTGAAACTCCGTCATTTTTCCTCGTCCTCTTCATCTGAGCTCATAAATTCATCGTCCTCGTCAAAACCAAAAAATGACCTTGCTTTGCCCTTGTCAGCCTTTGACTCTTCAGCTGGTGGCGGCGGCGTTGACTCCTCTGATGGAGCCTCTTTCTCCCCATCTGAACCAGACTGCGACTGCTCATTGCTCGGTTGCGTAGAGCTGGAGCCATGAGAAGTGCCGAGTAAGTTGTCTCTATAGTTGCCGGCCTTCATAGCCGCCAAAACTGCTTCTCGAGTCCTTTCGCTGCTCTCTTCCTTGTCCTCAACCCACTGACCGTCCAGTCGGCTTTTACTGCCCGACTTGATCTCAGCTTCCTTTTGTTCAGAGAGCTGGACGATCTGCTCCCATCGCTCACGGCGCTTCTCTTTTTCCTTCTTCTCCATCTCAGGCTTGATAGCCAGATACTCGGCAAGGGCCTTGGCTTCGTTTACCGTGCGCAGTCGTCGACCATCCAAGTTACGACTAGAACCATGATCCTCTTGGCTCTTCTTCTTGCGCGAGGACATGCGACCACCAGCAGCACGAAGCTGTGAACCGAAACCACCTTTACCACCGCAAAGGGGAACAGCAAGTCGTAGGGAAAGAAATTCATCGTCATCTGTGGAAAGATACTCGGAGATGGGAGAGTCTGATGAGGTTGGGAGTTGCTTGTTGGAAAGGGTGGTAAGGATGAGCCTTGACTGAGTTGTTGGTAGTCGTTCGTCTAGGTGTTCGCGCAATTCTGTAACGGTAGTTGATGAGGATAGTGGAAGGACGAGGGTTGGTGGCAGTCCTAGACCAGCAAAGCTGGTAACCAGCACGTTCAAATTTCGTGGGGACATGATGTGAATTGTATGAAGGTCTCGGCACAATGTTGAGAGGAAAACAAAAGGAAGACTGTCGCAAAGATTCGCCGCCTGTCGGGTGTTTGGTTAGGTTGGCAGTCATGCACATGCATGTGGACTAGCCTGCGATAAGTGGTCCCCAAGAACTGCCACAGCACCAGCCACATATGGCATCTCTGTCTCACGTGACTAGCCCCACCGACTCGCTCCTTCCCCACCCCACGTCGCTACTGCCCATTTCGTGTAGGGTTTTCGCCCACAAAAGTTATCATTTTGAGACCTTGCCTTCGTCCCTCCGAAACCTGCCACCTTCCAACATCGACCCTTCCGACGAGCAGCAAATACCGCCACGATGTTGATTCCCAAGGCCGACCGCAAGAAGATCCACGAGGTAATAACCAATACTTTCGAGCTGCGCAGCGACGATGATGGTGGAATGTGTCGTCAATCAAGTGTTTGGTGACTTGGTCGCCCAAGTTGCTGCAATTGCAGTTGGAAGAGCTGCACAGAAACAATTGCAATAGCGCACAATAACTAACAGTTTGCTGCCAGTACCTCTTCCGTGAGGGTGTCCTCGTCGCCCAGAAGGACTTCAACCTTCCCAAGCACCCCGACATCGACACCAAGAACCTGTTTGTTATCAAGGCTCTTCAGTCGCTCAACTCTCGTGGCTATGTCAAGACCCAGTTCTCTTGGCAGTACTACTACTACACCCTGACCCCGGAGGGACTCGATTATCTACGAAGCTGGCTTTCGCTCCCGGCTGAGATCGTCCCTGCGACCCACATCAAGCAACAACGATCTCACGCTCCTCCCCGTGGCATGCTCGGAGAGGGCGAGCGCGAGCGACGACCTTTCGGACGTGGCCGTGGTGGTGACCGAGGCGACCGCGAGGGTGGATACCGACGACGAGATGCTGGCGAGGGCAAGGAGGGTGGTGCTCCCGGCGAGTTCGCTCCCCAGTTGTGAGTTCCCTTGTGCTTTCCGGATTGCTGGAATGAATATGCTGCTAACATGCTACTAGCCGTGGTGGATATGGCCGTGGCCGTGGCGCTGCTCCCCCCTCTTAAACGAATCCAATTTTCCTTTAGGTGGTCACAAATGAGAAGCATGGCGAAGGGTATCGGCATGTACTCATAAAAATGGAGGGCAATTTCTACCATGGGTTTCGCTCGTGTGACAGGGGTTGCGTGGGAGATACCGTGGGAGTTTGAGGGTTTAGAACCTCGGAATCATTTGCATCAGGGTCAATGTTTGCCGCCGTCAAAACGAGATAATTACTCGGGAGATACGTGAAAACGTCCATCTTTAAAGTGATGTGAGACGAGACCTAATGTTTATGCCAAACGCCTGCTAAGGCACGTCTGAATGAATGATCCGTGCCATTACCCCAGTTCCTGTATCCACTATGCCTGTCATCTGAGATATTGTAGCTTCTGATCCTTGGGTGCGGGTTTGCCGTCTGATAGGTAGTCCAATGAGCTATTTAGGCGTGCCACAATCATAGTTGAAGTGACCTTCTAGTGATGCTGGTTCTCTAGGATAAGTGCTGCGGAGACGACTGGTCCTGACGTAGTTAAATAGTATCTTGCGATTCGAGGAGTGATGCCGGCTTTGGCTCCCATTCCATGCTTTCGTAATTGTATAGAGGAGACTTGGAAGTATAAGCATATCAGTGATCAATGATGACTTAATATTAGCAGCAGATTGAAACGAACTAGGGCAACCCTTTGACAGTCGATCGCAGGGCTTCCTGGCTATGGCAATCCAAGGTTTCGCCTGAGACACATAACGCATACATAATGCTATGTGCTGACTCGACCAATTGATGATTGACCCTAGAAGATCAAGTTTGAATCAATCTAGGAAGCTTTCCCTAGCATCGAGGTAGATGGCATCATGAAAGCCGCTAGTCCTTGACAGTGAAGAGCCGTCGATACAGCAAATCAGCCTACCATCCTCAATTCCATGACTTGCCATTGAACCATGGGCCTATTGACTACCCAGTCCAGTTTGCTGAGTGATTGGTAAACTGAATCTCTTTGTATTGAAGCTGAGTGTTTGGAGTGGTCAGCAATAATCCCAAAGGTGAGCAGGCCCAATTATGATGATGGATTGGCACGTTAAGTAGCCTATGCCCCAACTATATGAGTAAGATTTTAAAGAAACTAATCAGCTCTCCCTCTTGATTTCTCACTACGTGTAAGCATTGCTGTATCCCTGACACTTTTTCTGTAGCATAGATGTTGGAGTTTCCCATTGCTTGCATTTTTGCTGCATGCAACGGCGATGACAGCACTGTCAAGGACAGTGTAGTGGAAGCGGCTTCAGTTAAACGAGGGAAAGGAAAGTTCAGCAACATGCGAAACTCAAGCTGCTTTGGTCGGGTTTTCGTCGCAAGGTTGGTGATGGAAGAGGTGCAGTGCTTACATCCGTTGGACAATGCAGCTGACACTGGCGAAAAGGCTATGCGTTGCGCCGCTGCGGACAAACGACGGCCTATGTAGACATCTAACACACAACAGATTGTTTATTATACCCTGTCAGACATTCGTCAAACGTTCTGTCGTTCTTTGGTAACGGACATCAATCGTTTCCCTTCATAACAATCTGCTAACCCAACCAGTGGCAACAGAGTCCGTCGCTGTCGAGTTCACCTCTAGTCAGTATGAATATCTCCGACTCTCCCCTCTTCAAAGAATTTGCTCGACCAATCCTCGTTCCTGAGCCTCGTCGTGGGAGGGCATTCTATTCACCATTGACTATCGTGGATACTTTCGTGCAGCATCTCCTGGACACTGCTAAGCTTGAAGCCACTCGATTCAAGATCAGCAATGCCACCGAAAAGTGAGTCGACGAATATCCTGACGCTCTATTCCACCCCTGACCGTACTCTACGTAGGTCTTTCTGTCTTACCCTTCAGGGACGCCTTGTTGGGACGGGAACCATTTCCAGCACTATCGACACCATGGAATCCGATATCTCTTTCAACGGCTCCAGCTTTGGAAAGGTTCGATTGCCGCGAATACAGACAAGTTACTGGGGTACAAGCTTTGCTATCCAGGAACAGCAAATCGTCATTTCCAACCGTGCTACGTACCGTGCCTTTATTCGGAGCTTAATCGTTGACGAAGACACTTGTCTCCAGCTTGAGAGTAATGAGTGTACCGCACGAGCACTGGGGACTTCGCCAGTATGTGGCATACGATTTGACCTGCCTCTGAAAGCGGTAGATGGGCCACAACTAGCTCTAAAGAAGGTGTCGCGTTTAGAGAACGACGTCAGGATGGTATTGTGCTTGAGTTACTCAGGTCCAGTGGAGATAAATCACGGCCATTGTCTCTTCGAGCTTCGCAGCGGTTCTGGTGAGGTATTGGCGGAGCTGAAGGGAGACTTGGACATTTCCCCAAACCAGAATGAGCTCGTATTACGCGGCACGACAAATCACAGGACTATACCTCCACAGATGGTCAGGTTGATGGGAGTTGGGGTAGAAGAGGAAGGGAGATCGTGGCTTGGTGAAACAATCAGAGAAGTTGACGTTGTCTTCGATCTGAAGCTTGAACACGCAAAGAACCTGCGGCTCTGATGTATGGTTATGTTGTCTGAATGTGATTACTTCAATTGTGTTGCCGCACAGATAGCAAGAAGTAAGGATCTGGAGCTTTGTGATTTTGTTTTCAGCAAATAATTGAATTGAGTTCTCTTTAATTGGTTGCAACTTGCGAGGATGGCTTGAACTTAAGTTGCGATGGAAGCTTTGACTGTTCGTTGCCCGGTTACCTATTCAAGCCGATGTTCCATCCTTCCTATTCGCAGAAATGATAAGAAGTGCCGGTGGTGTTCAACAATACGAAATGTCCGAGTTTAAATACCTTGTTTCCATGCTACTGTCTAAATGAACTAACGTTTAAGCGGCTGTTGACGCTCGCTGTTGAGACAGGGAACCGTTTGCGGGAACTAAGCACTGATCCTTGCTTGTTTGTCTCTGGATTGGAATTATAATCAGAACCGTTTTCGACTTGCAGACTAACAGTCTTTGGAATCAGCACCCAGTCTGTGAGAAACAGCCTGGCCGTAGACAGACAATATGAGATCCAGGTTTGTTTTGCAATTGAATATCTGTACTGTTGGAGAAGTCAGGTCAAGCAAGACCTGATACAATAATGAGTAGCATTCAACTCCAGATGCGGCCATTAGCCTCACGATCATTGGACAGGACTAATAATAAAAATCCAGCCCAATCACACCGATACGAGGTTCCAAAAACGACGTGATAAGTTCAGGTGAATCGCGTTTCTGATTGCGGTAAGTAAAGAGAGGAGCCCGCTGATAAACACATCCAAATCTCTTTTTGCGTACTCTCTCCATTCCTAAGTGGCTGCTTGAAGCTCCACGTACCCTCTGATGCTTTGATATTCACCGTATTCGTCAGGTCTCTTGGTAAAAAAAAAAAAAAGCCCCTCTGTTGCTCGGCGTTTAAATACGATATTCAATTGGAGACCCAAGACCAAGAATTTACATCCGGGGAGAGCGGGCAACAGTGGTTAATATGGGTTTATTTGGATGAATTCGTCAGGAACAAATTTGGCCAAGATGATCAGGAACTCAAATTCCGGCGGCCGCGCGTTGCATTTATGTACCATTATTCAGTTAATTGTAATCAATTATTAAGTATGGACCACTCTTCTCCTACTTCTCCTTATCCATGCCTGGCAATCGTCACGTAAACAGTACCTATGTAAGGCTAGGTACCTACATCATATGCATCTTGGTATAAACTGGGCTTGTCTTGTTTCACCAACCGCAGCCACAGACTTTGGCCGCTCTCATCATCATCTGTCATTGTTCCACGGCTCACTCGGTAACCGATTTTTAATCTTTTTCTTTCTATTTGTCCTCCGAGAACAAAGTATAATTCTGTTTGGTCGAGATCCTTGAACTGAATTGGCGTTGAGCTGAACTGAGCTGATTTGGGCTGAACCGAGCTGAGCTCGTGTCAACGCCAACCTGGAACATCCCGACTTTGGAATATGTTAATCATGCTTTATTGGAAAAGCCCGTATTTGATTTAACTCTGAACCATTTCATTTCTTCCTTCAATCTTTTCCTATCTCTACCTACCTACTTTTAACAAGTAATTACTCTGCCCAGAGCTCTGAGTAATTCATCCCTTCAACGGCCCCCTCTCCTGGCCTGTCCAACCCGGGCAGTCAATAATTTCGTTACTGTAATTGCAGTCCATAGCAGCTTCCCTAGAAATGGCTCCCTGGTTGAGTCGTCGTGGGTCCCAACCCAACAACAGCAGCGACTCTAACAGTGACCTCATCACCCGAATTCACAATACAGCGTTACATACGCCAACGACGTTGCCTGCGCTTTACTCGACCAATCTGCAGGCTAACTCTAACGGCAACAACAACGGCAACCGCTTCGAGCTCTCCTTCTCTATTACCAACGGTGGCGATTCAAGCTCCGACGAATCCGACTTGCATCCCTCGAGACCCTCTTCCTCCTCCAAGCCTCGACGACCTCCACATACGCGCTCTATGAGCCAGCCTTTCCCTTCGCTCTTCAGCAGCAAGAAAAAAAGGCAGAACTCGGTCGGCGCACCACCGCCTGACCTGGGCTTTGCAGATGATGATGCCGTAATGCCTCGACAAGCGCCCAAAACTCATGCTCGAAACCCTTCGCAAAACGGAAATGGCCCTGCAGGAAGCAAAGATTTTGCGACGGGCAATTGTATGACATGTGGATCGCTAGTGCGCTGGCCAAGGGAGCTCAAGGTTTTCAAATGCACCATTTGTACAACGGTCAACGATTTGGAGCCTTTAAGTGCGGACCATGATGGTTCCAAGGCGCGCAGGGACCTAAACCATGGCCCTTCTCAGGCCAATCCACCACGAGGTTGGTCAGTACAAAGCAATGGAGGATCAAGACTAACGAAAATTCAGTTGCGCATATCTCGGTCGAACAGACAAAGCGACTTGTTCACCAATCAATCCAGTCCTATCTGACCAAGAAACTACATCCAATTCCCAAACCGCCTACCGAGCCACCACCGGCGCCTCCTGTGCAGAGCAAGTTATCGTTCAGCAGTCGAATGCAAGCTTCTGGTCGCAATCTTACGCCGATAGATTCCAAACAGGAAGCGCCGCCTTCCTCTAAATCCCCTATTATACATGTCTCTCATTACACGTTTGATGAGGAGCCAACGCTCCGGGCGAATCCTGCCTGGACAAACTCTTCGCCAATGCCACGCTCATTCTCATCTTCCTATACAGAGAGTCCACCAGTACACAGGATACTGCAAGACAACGCGCCAAGAGAGGCGCCGGGGACTTCACCAGACACAGCCGAGAATGATCCAAAAAGAATATTCAAGGCATTAGAGGATTACCTAGTTGCCTGTTTTGGTTCGTTCGAGTGTATCAATTCATCGTTTTCAACACATCCTCCTCGGCATGCAATGAGAAACGTAAGTGAAACAACTCGTCGCAAGCCCATGCAACCCGATGAGCCACGGGAGCAGCGAGGGCACCGTCGGTCTCCTTCAGAAACAAATGCTCTGCGCGAGCAACGGCAAGCGCGAACCGCTCCTTCAGTCGAGGACACCACGTTTGATCTTGATCCCAAGATGTTACTTTTGGGTGACTTCGCAGAGAACGGGACATGGTGGATGGGGAACCAAGAGGAAACACGACCTCGAAGACCTTCAGCACACCGAGCTGAACGGAGCTTTGCCAATGCGCCAGTCAACACAAAGACGCCACAAATGACTTGGAGCGACTTATTGACATGGTACACGACTGTTGTGAACCCTGCTAAGGGTTGGTTTGCGGTTTACGAAGAGATCTGTCGAGGTCAGGATTTCCAGACGCCTCCGCAGCGTGAATTGCAGTCGATAGAACGAGAATTATTACAGGGACAAGAGCATGCTCGGCGGGTCTTGCTTAAGGCGACAGAGATGCTTCTGAAACGGCCCGGAAGGCCCTTGAAAGATCCAGCAGATTTGCGTTTTCTCCTCATAATTCTAGAGAACCCTCTCTTGCACGAGAACGAAAATCTGTTTCACGGAATTTTACAACCAGAGAACAACTCTCCCTCCAGGGCGAACCCTTCTCGATCAAGAAAGGCCGGTGCTCCTGAAACCGGTCCCTTGTCTGGGCAACATTCTGGAATTATCAAGCGTATAGTAGGACTCATATCCAACTCCTCGCCTGAGTGCCATAATCAGTTGATTACTTGGTTTGCTAGGCATCATCGTTCTCGATTTGTCAGAACCAAAGAGATTGCATCTGGTTTTCTGACGTATCGCATGATACGCCAAAGCGGAAAGAAGCAGGAAGTCAAAGTCGACATCACGGCTGGGCTAATTCCACAAATGCAGGAAGGCCGCTCAGGTGCCTACCTTCATGACGAAATCAACCGTTCAACCTCATCTAAGAAATCCAAAGAGCCTGAAAAGAAAATTATGTATGGTGAAGATTGGCAAATCAGAGCTTCTTCCCGAGTCCTGGCCCTTCTTTTCGCCGCCAACAATTTGCCGCACAGTCGAAAAAATGAAGAGGCTTCCTTAACATCGGGCGAGGGACGTACTGGCGCACATTCCCACGGGCAGATACTTCCAACAAGTGACTTTTACAACTCGATGATTGATTACACCGACCTAGTTGCAGACTTTGAAAACTGGGAAGGTCGAAGGAGCAAGTTCACATTCTGTCAGTACCCGTTCCTTCTGAGTATCTGGGCGAAGAATCATATTCTGGAGCACGATGCCCGTCGTCAAATGCAGAGTAAAGCGAGAGATGCATTTTTCGATAGTATCATGAGTCGACGGGCTATCAACCAGTTCTTAGAACTGAATGTTCGCCGCGACTGCCTTGTTGACGACAGTCTCAAAGCAGTTAGTGAGGTCATCGGAAGTGGGAGCGAAGATATCAAGAAGGGTCTCCGCATCACTTTCAGTGGCGAAGAGGGAGTTGATGCGGGTGGTCTGCGAAAGGAATGGTTTTTGCTTCTTGTTAGAGAGGTTTTTAACCCCGATCATGGTAAGTTAGGTAATTCGAGAAACTGGTACTTGAACTAACATTTGGCAGGACTCTTTCTTTATGATGAGGACTCACAGTATTGTTACTTCAACCCGAATGCCTTCGAAACATCGGATCAGTTCTTTCTGGTTGGTGTTGTGATGGGACTTGCCATCTACAACTCTACCATTCTTGATGTGGCCCTGCCACCCTTTGCGTTCCGCAAGCTCATTGCTTCGGCCCCTAGCCATGGTACTGGAGCATCAGCTCACCCAAAGCCTCCAATGCGCTACACGCTGGAGGATCTTGCTGAATACCGACCTCGACTGGCTCGAGGACTACGGCAACTACTTGAATACGACGGAAATGTGGAAGAGACTTTCTGTCTCGATTTTGTTGTTGATATGGACAAATACGGGACCCAGGTCCAAGTTCCCCTTTGCCCTGGAGGCGAACGAATTCCTGTCACAAACAGCAATCGTCAAGAATATGTGGACCTTTACGTGCGGCACATAATCGACGTGTCGGTGACAAGACAATTTGAACCTTTCAAACGAGGCTTTTATACTGTGTGCGGAGGTAATGCTTTGTCTCTCTTTAGACCAGAAGAGATTGAACTCCTTGTACGAGGTTCAGACGAAGCGCTCGATATCAACTCACTCAGGGGTGTGGCTGAGTACGATAATTGGGGTAATAAGAAACCAGACGGCTCTGAGCCTGTCATTGAATGGTTCTGGGAGACATTTCAAGCGGCAACATCTCAAGACCAACGCAAACTTCTCTTGTTCATCACCGGAAGTGATCGAATCCCTGCCATGGGCGCCGCTGTACTACCAATCAAAATATCTTGCCTTGGCGAGGACGAAGGCAGATTTCCCATCGCCCGAACATGTTTTAACATGCTGTCTCTCTCACGGTACGCGTCCAAAGAGAGGTTAGAGAGGATGTTGTGGACAGCCGTACGCGAGAGCGAGGGCTTCGGAATAAAGTAAATGATACGCTTCATGAGGTTACGAAAAGGGTATTCAATTTATCATATATGGAGTTTAACGGGCAGTTCCAGGGTTTCGGAATATAGATCTACAGCAGAAACTCGGAGGTCCTGAACTAGAAACTGAAATTGTTCGACTTACTCGAGGACAGGTCCTTGAAAACATGGGGCATTAGTACCACCAAATTGTAAATTATAGTTTGAAATATGTCATCAAAGTCGTGCTGAACCCAATACTATGTAAGAATGGACAAAGTTGTAGGGAATTCGAGCCAGATTACTGGTAAACTTTTTGATATTTCCAAGTAGTACACCTGCCAGTTTATATGGCATAAAGTCATACACATTTATTGTACAGCATTGTTCCTCTCTTTCGTCAGGAAGAACATCTATGAGTCTTCCTCCTCGGCAACACCACCAGCAGCACGGGCTCGCTTCAACATGGCCTCCTCGCGCTGTTTCTCCTCCCGCAAACCTCTCATGCGTGCGCGATCGACCTCGGCCTGTCTAGCCATGGCATCAATCTCCTGCAACTCGCGGATCTCCTCCTTTGTAGGCTTGAGAGGAATTGCGCGAGTCTCGGCAAGGACAAACTCGAGAATATGGGATGAGTGCTTCTCGTGCATGTCGACTGTGATGATCTTTTCGTCGGCGTCAGGAGGTGTCGCCTTGGATAGGTTGGTTCGTGATGAGGCGGGCTGGGAGCGGGTTTCTGGTGCGGGAGTAGTGGCGTCGGGTTTGCGGAGGTAGATGGAGAGTGTAGGCTTCTTCTGGTTTTGGTTATGTCGGTTGACGATCATGGGGACCGAAGGATTGTGGTACTTTAGTCTGGGGAGGTTCTCGCGCCAGAACTTTCTATTTCGGTGTATCAGTTGATATGTAGCTGAATGCGATATATGGTAACGAACTTTGCACCCATGTGACCATTTTTGAAACTCGTAGCAAAGTCCATATGTATTCTGGTCACCTCCGGAGGAAGAATTGCCGCACCAGGGCCAACTCTTAAAGAAACAAGCTGTTCATATCGTGAGCATTGGATCGTAAGTCGTCGATTGTGGAGGAGATATCTACCTTCTATACAAGTTGTTAGCAATGGTCTTGAGACGCTAAATGGACGAATTATCTTACCCTGTGAAGCTTGTTGTAACGCTCACCGAGAGACCTCATCTTGAACTGCGCAAACCTTTGATCCGTAAAGGCGTTACGCAGGTGTCTCTAAATCGAACCAGTTCAATGGTCGCAATGCCTCAAAAAGTCGACGTCTCTAGGTCCAGAAAATCGTACAGACCCCTGCGAGCACTGAAGATGGCGGGCCGAGCGTTGACCCGGAGGGACACGGTGGGTCCGCTTTTGACATGCCGCTTCGCATAGCAGAGCCGAGAATCGATTTCTTAGGAAATTTCTAGGATAATCTGTGTAAGTCAACTTTTTTAGCTGCGACAACTCAGAAGTCGAAATTTACGAAGGAGGAACACAATGCACCGCGCATTGTCAGCTCGATGGCTCAATCGGGCGCTCAGTATCGGTGAAGCTTCTGCTTCATCGAGTGTCCCCTTATTTTTATGTCCTGCCGTTGGAACATCGAGTCGAATTTATAGAACGCCAAGAACGACGCCTTCACGAACACCACTTTATGCTCGACGATTTAATCATACCGAAGCGACCACATCCCAAGAGGCGCATATCGAAACAGCCGAAACACCTTCCCTCTTTAATCCTGAAATCCCACGAAGAAAACTGCCGTTGAATTGTACTGGATGTGGCGCCTTCACACAAACGAGCGATCCGCAGTTACTGGGGTACTTTGACCCAGAGAGTAAAAGAGTCAAGAAATGGCTGAACCCGACGGCATTTGAATATCGGCCAACAGCTACTCAAGAGGATGAAGTCGTTGACGACGTTCTCAAGACTTTGGACAAGAGTCAGCTGGAGGCTCTTGGAATGGACCCTACTCTCTTAGTTTCTGGCGCTGAGAGAGAGGGTGCTGTCGCTCCCAGTATGTATCTTGGACTGGTTACACAAGATATGATCATGAGAGCTAACATGATAATAGAAGCACCTCCCCAAGAGAAGCAGCCGGTATGCGATCGATGTCATAATCTGCAGCATTACAGCACAAAAAGCGACACAGCAAAGGTTGCTATGTATCATCCCACTGTCGAGTCACTGCGCGAAACAATCGAAGAGTCACCACACAAATACAACCACATATACCATGTTATCGATGCCGCCGATTTCCCTATGTCGCTAATTCCTCGACTGAACGTTTTGCTGGGCGACATTCCAATCAGAACCCGTAACCGACGATCACGGGCAGGCAAATACCAGCATGATCGCAAGACAGAACTCAGCTTTATTATCACCCGTGGCGACTTGTTGGGACCTACGAAAGAAATTGTGGATTCGATGATGCCGTACCTACGTGAAGTGCTGCGAGATGCTCTGGGACGACTTGGAAACCGAGTTCGCTTAGGCAATGTCCGGTGTGTTAGCGCAAAGCGTTCTTGGTGGTGCAAGGAGGTCAAGGAAGACATCTGGCATCGTGGAGGTGCGGGTTGGATGGTTGGAAAGGTTAATGTGGGCAAGAGTCAGCTATTCGAGGCTGTCTATCCCAAGGGCAGAATGGGTCCAGCGAACGATACTGGAAGAGCATCTGTATCAACATATCCTCGGGAGGTCCTGAGTGCAGAATCGGTTACTGCCGACCCGGTTCAGGAGAATGATCTGGATGTCGGAGATTTGTTACCGCCACCTCAACCCGCCCAAAATTATCCCGACATGCCTCTGGTATCATCGCTGCCCGGCACAACTGCTTCTCCTATTCGAGTTCCATTCGGTAACGGAAAAGGCGAGTTAATTGATCTTCCTGGTCTGGCACGCAGCGACTTGGACTTGTTCGTAAAAGAGGAGTCCCGACAGTCGATGATCATGAAGAAGCGCATTGTGCCTGAACAAATTTCTATGACCCCTGGCAAGTCGCTCATCCTCGGTGGAGGTCTGATTCGAATCACACCTAAAAACCCCAACCTGGTGTTTTTAGCTTACAACTTCACACCCTTAGATGAGCATCTTACTCAAACCGATAAGGCTGTTGCCTTCCAGGAGCAGACAAGGGAGTCTATTGGCGTGCCAAGTATCATGCTTCCTGGCATTGGAGACAAGATGAAGCATGCTGGAACATTCAAACTGTCTTACGATGTCACCAGGAAGAGAGCGGGACCTCTTACAAGGAAGAACGCGGTCGGTCTCAATGTCGACAGGCTACCTTTCCGAGTATTGTCTACAGACATCCTCATCGAAGGTGTGGGCTATGTCGAGCTTGTCGCACAAGTCCGTGCTCACGAGGTCGCCTTGAAGGTGTTCGACCAACGCCAACAAACGAGGGCGGATGAGGCTGCTTGGCAGAAGCCAGTTGATACCTCCGATCCTTTTAGCGCTATGAAGTCTCAACGAAGAGATACAGCACCCGTTGTGCAGCCGAAGCGCAAGGAGCCTGAGCCTCCATTGGATCCCGGGTGGCCAGCAGTTGATGTCTTTAGCCCTGAGGGCCGGTTTATCGGTTCTCGCCAACCTATCAACGGATGGTTGAACAACAAACCTCGTGTATTGGCAGAACATAAGAAGAGCCGACCTCGGAGGAGTATGAAGGGTGCGAAAAAGAAGGTCAAGGCTGAGAAGAGGGCAGCATCGAGCTGATTGTTGCCAGAGTTTGAACTGTATGATGAATGAGTGTAAGATTTAACGCTGTATATCATGTCAATTGTATACCACCTACACGTATAGACTGCACCAAGATCTTGTATAACATAAATTCAAAAAGAGATATCAATGCCAATATTTTTCAAACAGGTTCAAGTTACAGGTTACTTGATGCCAAGTGATGCACGTGTAAGTGACTTGTTGTAGATCACCCATTTGACACGCGATGACGTGGGGCGAATCAACCCCGGATTTTTCTTCGCGCCCCTCCATCAATGATCACTAAAACCCGATTACAATTCCTGCTTGTCATTTGCCAGACGCTTCTATCAACAAACGCGTGACGATCGCAAACACCCATTTTACGGACCGGTATTCCATTTTCTCCTTGACAGCTTGCTTCCTAGAACAAGAAACAAATCCGAAGTGCGATTAACAAAAATCAATCAAGTCATGTCGCAACGACAGCAACAACGAAGCGCACCAGCGCCCTCACAAACACAAACTGAAACTCCGACTCAGACACCGGCGACGACGGAGCAAGCTCCCCAGATTCTACGACTTCGCGGGGCACATACTTCAAATGGACGGTCGGTGCAATGGGCTGAGGATGTAGTAGACAATGAAGGTCTCGGACGGAAGAGTTCAAAGGGTGAGTGATATGGATTGTATCTTGGACGGATAGAGGCTAACCTAGATACAATAGTGTGCTGTATCTACCACAAACCCAAGGCAGTCGATGAATCCAGCGACGAGTCTTCTTCAGATTCAGACTCCGATTCAGACTCAGGCTCAGATCGCGACGGCGCACAACCAGCGGGCGGTAAGCGCCAGAGCTGTGGTCATGGACATGGACACAACCATGGACGAGGTCGTAGAAGTGGAAAGGGAAAAGAGAAGAGAGCGCCAAGTCCGAATGCATACGAGAAAGTACCCAAGCCGAAACCCAAAGATGGATCGTCAGAAACCAAGTCATAGAGTAACGAGGGCGGCGGATCATCGAATAAGAAAGATAAAGAGAGATGAGCACGAATCATGATGATATGAACATAGATGTGGCTGTTACATGGTTAGAAGGAGATCTTCGCAAGGATTCAAGCGAATATGAGAACAAGTCATAGAGTTCAGCATGACAATATTTTACAAGAGGGTATCGGTATCATGCCACATTCCATTTCCACCTTTTGAGTATCAGGTTTTGCACCGTGTGTTCCCTCACTCTGCGCCTTCAATATCCTTCTTTCCACTCTCAACCACGAAATATCTCCCTGCTGTCTTGCTTGCTGTGCTTAAAGCATCCCACTTCTCTGCATTGGACTCGATCTTTTCTTTCACTCTCCTTGCCCGTTGGTAATGACCTATGCGAACCTCCTTGTCCAGCGCTTCTTGTAGATCTGCAAGTCCAATCGTCACCTCCTGTCGAGCCTCCGGTGTCTCATCACGTATCGCCCGTAGAGGCTCAACCCCAGTTGTATCAACACGCTGCACAGCACGGACGAATTGTAGCTGGCTTTGAAGCGTGTTAATCATGGCTGTCTCGTCGGCAGGTGTGGTGGGGAGTGGTAGAGCTGAGAGGCGGAGGAGATGGTGTAACTGTGAGGCCGTGATCCTTTCTGCTGGTGCTGAAGATGGCGATGAGGGGAGAAGACTGCGGACGGACCATGTAGGCTTCTCGAGAATTGAGGCGGCAGTGGATGGTTTGGTTGTAAATGATCGGTTTATCGTGCTTTTGCCCGAGTTTATGGCGATGCTGCGCCGAAGTGCGAGACGACAAGAGGCGCAGATTGCCATTGTATCGTAGTTTTCCCCAGTTCTAGTGTATGATATTCGTACTTTGTTCGAGAGACACTGTTTGCATGTGATGGTGAATTGCCAATTCTGTTGATAGTAGGTAAATACGAAACTGTCGATCATTGAATCTTCAATCTCGAATTGCCCGTAGCGGGACGCTACATACCTACTGTTACAGCGGGCGGCCTGTGGCCCACTAAACTGTGGCTCAGGCGACCCCCGTCGTCATAGCTCAGCCGCCAACCACGCCGCAACACCAGTCGACATCTTTACTTACAACCATCAGTCAGCTCTTGATAACTTCAACGTGGCACTTTTCTCCTTCTGTTTTTCCATTCCAAATCCTACTTGATACCCTCTTACAAGAAAGCTCACAATCATGGCTCAAGACCCTCGAGCTCTCCTCCAAAAGGTTCCTCAACCCCTCCCCCGCCTTGGGCTTGGTCTTGGCCTTTAGCGACGATCTTGTGCTGACGCATCGCAACGTTCAGGCTCAGAAGCAGCTTCAAAGCGCCGGTGGCGGCTTCAGCTTCTTCGGTGGGCGAGAGGATAAGTACCAAGAAGCCGCCGACCTCTTCACCCAGGCTGCCAATGCCTTTAAGATGCAACAACAGAGTATGCCTTTTACCGCTTTGTCTAGGCATTCGTTCTGAAACAGGAGCTGACATTATGCGACTATAGACTTGGAGGCCGGAAAGGCTTTCGAACAGGCCGCGCAAGTTCAGACCGATAAGCTCAAGGAGCCCGATGATGCCGCCAACACCCTCGTCGATGCCTTTAAGGCCTACCGCAAGGAAGATCCCCAGGCTGCCGCGCGATGCTTGAACGTTGCTGTCGACCGATACTGCGCCAAGGGTAACTTCCGCCGTGCAGCTTCTCACAAGGAGAACCTTGGTGAGCTGTACGAGGTGGACCTTGGCGATGCGAAGAGTGCGATCGAAAGCTACGAACTCGCTGCCACTTGGTACGAGGGCGATAACGCAGCTGCGTGAGTTTAATACTATACCTTTTCTCAACCATATTACTAACAATGCGAAAGTCTTGCCAACAAACTGTGGCTCAAGGTCGCCGATGTGGCCGCCATCGAAGGCGACTATTACAAGGCCATCGAGAAGTACGAAAAGGTGGCTGAGCAGTCAATCAACAACAACCTCATGAAGTACAGCGTCAAGGACTACCTGCTCAAGGCGGGTATCTGCCACCTCGCTAGCGGCGATCTCGTCGCTGCTCAGCGCGCTCTCGAGAAGTACCGCGATATGGACCCTTCATTCGGCGCCCAGCGAGAGCATCAGCTCCTCTGCGACTTGTGCGAGGCTATTGAGGCCAAGAGCCAAGAACAATTTACCGACAGGCTGTACCAATTTGATCAGATCAGCAAGTTGGATAAGTGGAAGACAACGATCTTGGTCCGTGTAAAGAACCAGATTGAGGAGGCAGATGATGAATTTGCGTAAAGGAATGATCGAGAGCGATATGGAAATTGATACGAGAATGAAATGTGCATAGCAAAGAGGGATTGGGAAATATCAAATGCTGCAAGCAACGGCAAGAGCTTGAGGTTCTGCTATTGGCAACAGGGTCGAAGAGACGAGATAAGATGAGATATCCCCGTGTTTGCTTATTATGGGTTTGAAGGTGGTCAGGTTAGGCATAGAATCAACATAACTATCATGAAATATGACGTTCCGAGTCCAATAGCAATTGAGATACACAATCACTACAAGGGATAATCCTTCAGCATGCAATTTGTGATACCGAAGTGGTCAAGTATGCGAAACATCCGGGGGATCATTGACTGAAGACGAAAGATGTAAGACACTCAGTAGAATTGAGGTATAAAAACTCATGATAAAACGTTTAGCTATTTTCATTCTCGGCTTGTACATTTATAACATATCTCACTGTCCGAATCCTGTTACTCCATCGCCTTAACTCGACAAAAGAAATCTGCCAGGTAGCCTGTTCTGATCCTCTCCAAAGGTAACACAATTGTTTAACCAAGGAGATTCCACTTCTTAAGACTGCCACTTGTCAGACTTGGTGGCATTTGTAGCGCAAGTCTTGGGAACTGTATAAGTGCGGTTGGGGTCCTTCTCCCAGGTGACAGAGCCATCCTTCTTAACATTAATGTACTTGTACTGGATAGCTTGTCCTGCCTGGAGAGAAATTGTGGTCTTCCACACGGGGTTGGAAGAAGTATAGTCAGAGGCGCTTAGAGCGACAGCCTTGGAGGTGTCCCAGTTACCGAGGGCGGCGATGTTACCAACAATCTTAATGGTTTCGCCGAAATTGGTAGTGACGGTCTCGGTGAAGGTGACAGCAACTGAAGTTGCGATGGCGCAAGAGGTAGAAGTAGGTGAGCTGGAAGGCTGAGTGCCTGTGGGAGGTGGGACACCACCTGAGGGTGTCTGCGAGGGTGGGAACGAGGTGGCAGTGGCAAGCGAGTATGAGCCAGCGATAGTCTGAGTGCCGCACTGTTGAGGAACAGCAGCTGCACCGCTTCCCCAGGAAGGAGGGATGACACCAGCTCGGCGATCAGCAGCAGAGAGGAAGGCGGCGTAGGACCATGTGAGGTCAGTGGCAGAAAGGGGCTTTCCGCTGTTCTTGTCGAACTGCTCTGCCAAGGCGCCGTTGTCACCGACATACTTTTGGACGATGCTCTCATAACCATCAGCATACTTGGAAACAGCGGCGGTGATGCTCTTGAAGGTAGCAGAGTCGCTATTGTAGGTGCCAGTAGAGATGCCAGAGACAAGGTCCTTAAAGAAGGAGAGAGAAACGTCGGTGACAGTGATGGAACCCTTCTGCTTCCAGACGTAGAGCGCATCGTAGAGCTGTTCAGCGGCGGCGAGGGTAGCAAGGTACCAGGGGTTACCGTTGTAGTAGACATCCTCAACGTATCTTCCAACGGCCACGGCACTTCCCTGGGCGATACCCTTGTTGATGTTCCATGAGCGGAAAGAGTCAGTGACTGACTTGTGGTTGGCGAGAGCCTTGTCACTGCATGGTTGGAAAGTAGCGGCATCGCAGCTCAGAGCAGGGTCAAAGTTGTGGATAGAAGCGAGGATACTGTTGGCGTCCTTGCCAGTACGTCCATCGTTGACATTGACTGTGAGATTTAGTAAGTAACTTGGATGACCAGAGGTGCAGGTGGAGGAGGCAATACTTACTGTTGGAATCGACGTATTTGCCAGAAGGAATCCAGTAGGTCTGCAAGAAGCAGAGAGCCTGGGGTGCGATGGCGGCATAGTTGTCTCCTGACTTTCCGAGCTTCTTAGCTAGAGCAGCGCCTTCAATGAGAGCTGTGATATGTTGGTCAGTAAATGGGTCAAAGTAACAGAACTGTATCTATAAACAAACCTCGGTATTGGGCGGCAGTGGTAAAGAACGAGCTTCCCTTGACCTCTTCCCACAAGTCAAAGCCGGTTTGGTTCCTACGATAGTCAGTCAGAGTTTGTTTCAGCAGTTGTTGCTGTGACACTTACCAGTATTGAGCTACGTAGTTGAGATCATTGCGGATAACAGGCCAAGCAATGGTGTTGGCGGTAGAAGTGTAACCATTGTCAATCAACCAGTTAGCATAAGTGATAATGGCGGTGGCTCGGAGAGCTGGACCATCTCGCTGAGGTCGACCTTTTCAAGTGTTAGTCATCGGTTTCATTCAGGGGTCGAGGGTGTGCATATGCATGCAGAAAACTTACCCCAGCCGCCAGTGAAGGGGCTAAGATCAACTTCGAACTTAGCTTCTCCCAGGCCAGAGCCGTCGGAGAGAGATCCGGAAGGGTTAGAAACGCCCTGAAGCTTGGCCTGAGAGGCGATGTATTGCTGGATCTTGTTCTGCAATCCGGCATCATACTTGTTGATGAACCTGTCTATGACATACTTGTAGACAAGAGCAGCATCTCTGGTCCAGGTGAAGAAGTCTATATGCTATCAGCAAGTGTTCCAAGCCGATTTCGTCTAGAAATAGCTTGTTGGTGGCTTACAGTCAGGATCCTCGGTGTCCGGGGAGGCAATAACCACGCCAGAAGCAACGCCCTGGGCGTGACAGCCATCAGAACCGATGTTGCACAAAAGCTGCTGAATAGCAACCGAACTTTCGGAACTGATGAAGGAATCGAGAGAAGATTGTCTCTCTTGCAAAGCCGGTCGGCCCAAGACGCTCTGTAGAGCAAATGAGCCGAGGAGAAGCGCGGAGGAAAGGAAGTACATGATAGGCTGTATCAAGGAGGCAGTAGAGTTGAGTGAGAGTGATGAGACTGGATCGTCAACATTGTAAAGATCCATCGTCGAGGTTTTATAGAACGCCGGCATGCCGACTATTGCAAAAATAATTTGGTACTATAGAGTCGACCTTTTGCAACCTATAATTTCTAGATACCCAATATGGAAGTGCGGAAGTTGAAGCGCTCGTGAAGAGCGGACGCAGGCCTGTCGAGGGATAGTGCGGTGTGGTTCAAAGGGCCGAATAATTAGAATGAGGCCGAGTTGATTTCTGGTAGTTTAATGCGGTTGATTGATGGTGGTGTTCAAAAGGGTCGTTGACATCACCACGACCATACCTACCTTACCTAGTAGTGAATGGATAGCTGTAGTTGAGACTATAGTCACTTTGTTCGAGCTAGTGATTGCTGTGGTTTTCTTTTTTCAAAAAACAACATTATCCCAAGACACTGGATCAAACAAGTCTTTGATTATGTGGTATACTCAGCATGAGCAGCAGGTGACTGGAAGCTCTTGTGACGCCTTCTCCAATTTGATGATGAGTTCCAAAACACTGCACTGCCTAGACTACCTTGACTACCTACCACCCAGGTTCTCCAAGACTCAAACAAGAATGTGGGGTAGACAGCCTCTAGGACTACTACCTGCAATAGGTAGGAGGTCTAAGATGATTACCTAGGTATGAAAAAGTATACACCTACTGTACCTGGTAAAACATCCATACCTTAGTACAGTACTCTCTAACTACCTAACCTTGGTAGGCGGGCTACATACAGTACCTTACCTAGGTAGTTTACTTATTACTATCCATCCATACTCACATGCCAACCGAGCTTTGATTCCTATTCGCTTTGACCCCCTGAGCTGAGCTACCTAAATCATCCTATGGTTCGTGCCGTGTCTGCCTCTTTCTTCCCCACACTATCTCATGATACGGTATGATATTCATCTCTTCAACCCCAGATTGCTTCCAAACTAGTAGTAGTGTTCACGAATCCCCAGACTGCAGGCATCGGCAGTGGACGGATAAAGTGCGTGTGGCTTGAAGGGCCGAGTACCACCCGAGTCTTATGCATGAAAGCTGTATGGACAGATGGATAGATGTCTGCATGCAAGTTGCCCTCGGTTATCGGCCGTTGTATCATGCCATCTCACCTTGACACAACTTCACTCATCACCTACTACGTAAGTAAACCCACCAGCCTACCCTGTGGTCGCAATATTGGTTGAGCCTTGTGACAAGAACTGACGTACATGGACGAACAAGACCCCAGCTGCCGTTGTGTGATCTAGTCGAATCTTGGTACCAAACCCGAAGACGGGCCGTAGATCGTGAAAAATGTTTCTTTGTCACGAGCATTAAGCAGAATCAGATCATCCGTTCCAGATACAGACTCAGAGCCGAACTCATGCAGAATGAAGTCTCAACGCACGTCAAGCATGAACAAAGCATATTGCCCAGGGCGTACATACACCCATCCATCGCAAATCCACCATAGGTAAGAGGAGCACTGTAGATGAATGCAGGTCAAGACGTGATTTCAATCCGTTGCTCGGCAACCTGATTCAGGTCCACCAAAAAAGTTTGACGATCCTTCCTCTGGCCGCTTTGCGACAGATAGAATTACAGACATGCACAACATAACATCACAAATGACTATGATAGTTTTTTTAAGATATGTAGGTAGGCCATGGTTTTCCCCAACCTCACTAACCAACGGTCTCGGAAAAGGGGGGTGGAATATAGCGTCTCGCTGCAGCAGCCTCGATACTCAAGCTGCCCCGAAAGGCAACGAATAAAGCGGCTGAAGCAACTGTTACTCTTGGACCTGTCGATAGGAAAATTGACACCATAACAAGTTGATGGCTCCTTATAAGTTATCGAGCTGCAAAGCAATCGACCCTGACTCCGAAGAGCAGGGGATCGCTAGGCACAGATCCGTGTTTGCTTAAAGAGAAAAGAAAAAGGAAGTTTTGGAGCGGCCATCGCAAGATTTAAATACACGAATTTTTTTTTCTCCAGCAGAAAAGTGGATTACATAATCCAGCACCACCTCGAACAGGTCATGTGATCTTTCGTAGTGGAGTGGTCGTCACGTCTGCGTTCGGTCCGCCAGTCGCGTTTGTCATTGCAGTGCAAGTGATCCGTGCTTCTCAGCCTCAGGCCTACTACCTGACTCTCATGCGATCAGTAAACTTGGCTGGTGGAAATAAGAGACAAAATTACCAAGTTAACTTTCGTCACCTTTTAGCAGATCCTTGGGCCATTTATTTTTGTAATCCTAAGCTTAGAGGTTAACTTTTCTATTACCTCCCTAGCCTACCCAGGCACCTATCTACCTTTCTGCCTGCCAGCAACACAACGGACAGCAACATGGACGCCGCAACGATAGAAGAGACGAATCGAATTCGTATCTCCCTGGGCATGAAGCCACTGCCCGTCCCAGGGGCAGATAACTCGACCCAGAATGAATCCATGTACGCCGATGGCGATGCGCCCAGCACCCTCGAGAGTCGTCAGGCTCAGGCCTACGACAATTACAACAAAGTGATGGAAGCTGAAAAGGCCAAAAAGAAGCGCGAAGAGAAAGCAGCGGCCGTTCGAAAAGCGCGAGAGCAGGCGCAACGCAACGCGGTACTAGAAGGCAAAGGCTTCGGAGAAGCCGAAGAAGGCGGCGATCTCAGTGCCAAAGAATGGCTCATAGGTCAAAAGAAGCGTCAGAAGAATATCGAAAAGGTCAGAAAGCTTGAGGCAGAGCTTGCCGAAGCCGAAGCCGAAGCTGCTGCAGCAGTTCAATATACTTCCAAGGACCTTGCGGGTATCAAAGTTGGACACGACACCACAGGCTTCCTCGACGGAGATGAACAAATTCTCACTCTCAAGGACACCACCATCGACGAGAATGAGGACGAAGGAGACGAACTCGAGAACCTTAATATGCGCGAGGCCGAGAAGCTCGCTCAAAGACTCGACACCAAGAAAAAGAAGCCAGGTTACAACCCACTGGATGACGATGAGGATGGCGAACGTGGTATTCTGTCACACTACGACGAGGAGATCGACGGCAAAAAGACCAAGAAGTTTACACTCGATACAAGCGGCGTTATCGCAGAGCTCTCAGACATCCTGGATAAGCCAGTTGACAAAACAAAGACGGGACAAAACGTTAGTTTGGACGATGTTATTGGTAAGCCATCATTGCACATGTTACCACTTCACTCGATGCTAACCACTCAACCACGTATAGGTGATACCCCCATTTCTTCAGACTACCTTGATCCTTCTCAGATTAAAGTCAAGAAGCCCAAAAAGAAGAAGAACAAGAAGGGTACCAGACAAAAGCCTACTGATGATGACGACCTTTTCCCTGTCGAAACAGCACCCGTAGACGATTCCATGGATATCGACTCAAAGGATACGGTCGTCAAGAAGCGAAAAGCCGTCGACGATACCTTTGTGGACGATGACGATCTCCAAGCAACCCTAGCAATCCAGCGAAAGAACGCCTTGAAGAAACGGAAGAAGACCCGACCCGAAGATATTGCCAAGCTACTCAAAGAAGACAATGAATCAGAGCCAGTAGAGGAACAAGAGGGGGGACTTGTTCTTGGAGAAGTTTCAGAATTCGTTGCAGGCCTAAGCAAGCCTGGCGATGATGAAGAGCGCAAGCCCAGAAGACCAAAGACCGTCTCGAAATCACCAGAACCTGATGAGGACCACCCCATGGAAGACGATGCCCAAGCAGCTGAAGAGGTGCCTCAGACATCAGCCATTGAGGAGACGAATGAGCCAGGTGCCGTTGAGGAAGAAAAGGCTGTCGGAGGCGGCATGGGTGCGACATTATCACTGCTAAGAGAACGTGGTCTTGTGAAAGAAGCAAGAGGCGATGAAGAGTACAGCAGTCTACGCAACCGAGAAGACTTCCTCACCAAGAAACGCCTTCTGGAGGAAGAACTGGACGAGCAGACTCGTCGCCAACGTGAGCGTGACCGTATGAGCGGCAAGCTCGATAGGATGTCGGTACGTGAACGCGAGGAATACGCTCGCCAGCAGAACACCTGGCGTGACCAGCAGCAAGCTAAGCGCTTGGCGGAGCTGTACTCGGCCGGATACAAACCCAACGTTGAGCTCAAGTACACCGACGACCACGGTCGTTCTCTCGACAGCAAGGAAGCCTTCAAGCATCTCAGTCACCAGTTCCACGGCAAGGGAAGTGGCAAGGGCAAGACGGAGAAGCGTCTCAAGAAGATCGAAGACGAGAAGCGACGCGAAGCACAGAGCATGTTTGACGCAAGTCAATCTGCCGGTATGAGCCTGGCAGCCCAGCAGCAACTCAAGAAGCGCAAGGAAGCTGGTGTACGACTTGCATAATTCACTTTTTATCACAGGATGTTCTTTTATGGAAGGCTACGAATAGTAATATCGGCAATGGACAATTCAGATCAAGAAAAGGTGCTTTTACCCTTTATTCATGTGCTCATTTGAGATTTTATTTCCTGCTGACACTATGTGAAAGATCTAGATCCAAGGTATGTCTTGTGCTGCGTTACTAACTATACCTAGAGCCCCTATTCTGCTCGTCGCAGACGACCCTTCTTTTGTGATATGCATCTACTCAACCCTGGGGACATCGCCTTTAGGCTTCTAGTGAAGTGGGCCACTTATACTTATATCCATTCCTGGATCGTGTAGAGAAGCCGATTCTCAATGGCAATCTCCTCCCAAACGGCCTGCATCTCCTTCATCGCCTGCTCTATATCTTCCTCAAGAGCCTCAACCATCTCGTCCAGAGCTACGTTCGACTCTGGCTTGTTGGCTGGCTTGTCTGCTGAAGGAAGATTCAAGCCTTTGGGTATTGGGGTGTCGAGCATACTGTCGTTGTCGATCTCGACAGTGCTGTTCTTTGTAGAATTTTGAGAAGACATGTTAATTGCGCAATTGACAATGTCTGTAGTAGAATTAATAATGTTTTCGTAGTTGGGAGGCTTACCTGAAAATCGGTTTTTGGTTTCTGCTGGACCTGCAAGCTGAAGATGATTGTTGAATGAAGTTGATGAGCCAGTATTGACACCGGCACATTTGAAACCTTTATACTACCGTTGTGGTCACTGCAGGCTCACGAACAATTCTGCCCTGAGAATAGGGTTTGAGGTGAACACAGCAATCGCCATGCTTTGGCTCTTTGTACGCACTGTTCGGCTAGGTCAATGTTCATGGACTGATAGTAACCACAGGCATTGTTCATTAAGAACATAGCTTTTACACCATTGCATTAGGACAGAATAGAGTTGTTACATGCGATAATAAAAATAAGATCAATTTCATCTATCCTAGGTCTTTGTTTCTAGAAGGAGCAAGACGTGGTATGCGCCTCAAGTGACCCAAGTTATCCCGATTGCCGAAACCCCAAACTCCAAACATTTCCGTATCGAGACATTTCCGAATCAGGAGTCTATAGGCCGACCTTGGCTCCAATGCCTTTGCCTCTGTAGTATAGTGTTTCAGTCCAGCTGCCCAGCCTAACAGTGACGTTGGCTATAGCATCCAATTTGAGCGATCCACCTAACGCTTCCTTGAGCTTGCCGTAGCCTACGCTGCCGGGGGACCATTCTACAGGGAGGCGCGGAGTCTGAGAGCGTCCGGGTGTTGCTGGAAACGGCTCGTCGTGTACAATCTGGCCGATGGGTTCCGTGTGGTTGTAAAGAGCGGTGGCGTTGATGTGTTCTATGTATAAAGTGTTGTACAATAGGGGAGAAAGGAGCGTAAAGCTGGCCGTCGACGAGAAGAGGTGGAAGGTAGCGTCTGCGATAAAGCGTGGCTTCTCACCCTCGTGTCCGTCCTCGCCAGGGATTGTTATTCGTGGCGCGGGAAGAGTAATGTTAATCTTCGATAAGGCCTTGCCTATTATGGGCACGTTTGGGATGCTTTTCTTGTGCGTCCGCGCTGTTAATGTTGTGTTCTCGCCAGATACGTAATCTGATAGGAGGTTGCGGCCAACTTCATATGCCTCCTCGCCACCAAATCGTAGAGGGTCCCAAGTTGCATGAACGGGAAGATTTGTGTTCTTTCCGAGATTAAAGGTGACGTTTCTTGATACAGCTTCCCCAAGAAGTTTGCCGTCATGAAGAATATGCACGCTAAGGTAGGGGATGCTCGCTGCATAGGGTGTAGGGTTTGTGAGATTGACAAGAGCTCTCATCTGAATGCTTGACTCTGTCGTTTCCAGAACCTCGATCTCACTGACCTGAGGGTTGAGTTTACCGAGTGCATTACCGGGGAATCCTGAAGTCAAGTCAGCATTGACCCTTAACATGGTCGTGAGGCGTGTTATGAAAATACTTGAATGTGTAGACAAGGATTATTCATCCTCATGGGGGATGCAAGAGATTACCACAGCGATGACGGACCGTTTACTGGAATCTTGCCCTCGGCGGGAACCTTCTTGACCGTTAAGATGCCGAGGACAGTTTTAACCTTGACATCAACTTCGGCCTTGATGTCGAGTGTAATATCGCCGCCGCCAAACAATAGTTTTTGCATGACTTCGCTGAACACGTCACCGTCGGTGATGGTCAGGGGGACATCAACCAGTCGCGATGTAATATTGAGTAGAGTCTCACTGTTCTCCTCATCATGGACCCGTGTTGAGTTGGCATCCTGCCAGTGATGTAGGTTCAACTTGCCCATTTTACGCTTCTTGTAGAACAGGTCGGCGTTGGCGCGGATCTTGTCCACCCCTAGGTTGATGTTCAGCTCAGGTGGAAGAGCTGCAAGAACTTGTGCAGTACCAGAAACTCGCGGCTCGCCATCAGGATCATCGACATCAGCAAAAGGGTCTGGCAGCTTAAAGTCGACGTCGCTCAAGGAGAAATTGCGGATCAAACTGTCAAACGACCGTCCAGGGAAGTCGACAGGAACCGTAATACTCTCAAGGATATCTGAAATCCACTCTGGAGTGTTAGTATCGTTGAGTTTCTTTCCTCTTACAAAGACCTTGGCATCCTCTCCGTGCAAGTAACGATCCATAAAGTTGTCCAAAGGAGACGCCTCAGAGTGAGGGCATGCTTTGATGAGAGATTCTGGGATGTCACGAATAGTTCCCTTGGCATCAGCATGAACATCCGCCTTGGCATTAACGTCAATAGGGTCCGTAATGGCCTCTGCAACACTGATAGACGGCAATGTCGAATCGCAGTTGGGCACCAAAACTTCAAATCCAAGGGTGGGGACTTGGAACGATACTGGGTAGTCATTGTGAACTTTTAGAGATACGTCGGCCTCGATGACTTCCCGCCCGTGTCCATCTACTGGGCGATCGTGGAGGTCCATGCGTTCTATGTTATATTCTGGCATGGTTGGGATCTCCTTTGCTATGATGGCGTCAGTCAAGTTCTGTGCATGGATAAATGCTTGCTCGGATTAAAGTAGTGATTTCTTTCCTAAGAACAAGGAGGCAAAGGAGCGGTAGAGAGATTGACCTTCGAAAACCATAGACTCCGCCACATCATGAGACCCGAGTGGGAAGACTCCCGACTGAAGGTGAACCTTGGTCTTGCCCACTACTTTCAGCTTGTTCAAGTTTCCGTCTAACCAATCATTTGCGATCTTGCGAATATGCTCGGCATCGCCAGGGTTGACGTCTGCCACGAAATCGAGTTCGTTCGTGTGGCCATTAACAATATCAACCACCAGAGGGGGGATAACAGCAGTGCCAGCGAGAGCGTCTGCATAGTCGGGCAGGTAGACGTTTACGATGGTCTCCTTGGTCTCTAGTTTCCGCATGATACCAGTCACTGCTTTCCCAATGCGGCGAGAATTTTTGTTTTCAACCCGTGATCCATCGAGATAGACCTTTGCGCGGATACGCGCCCGGATGCCGTCGCTTGTGATGTTTTCGATAGACAAGTTGGTGGGTTCAAGAACCGCCGCTTTCTCGGCGTATTCTTTGACGGCGGGAGGCACGAGGAAGCCAAGGACT
Organism: Fusarium chlamydosporum; assembly: GCA_014898915.1. NCBI lineage: Eukaryota > Fungi > Ascomycota > Sordariomycetes > Hypocreales > Nectriaceae > Fusarium > Fusarium chlamydosporum. The sequence continues at coordinate 1,376 of JAAVUD010000013.1, read as the reverse complement.
ATGATGAGAATAACGATTATACCAAGAATTACCATGGCAATGATGGAAGGCCATCGCCAGGGCGATTTGGAGCTGGTCTTGTTGCGCGTTGACCAGAAACTCCAGCCGCGTGACTGTGGTTGAGACGAAACTTCATCATCTTCATCGTGTTCCGCAACGTCAGCGTGATGGTTATCATCAGCACGGCTCAGAAGAGGCGATGACTCGGTTGGATCCTCTTCCTCGCGCGTCGGCGAGACGAGAGGCTCGGTTTCGTCGGCTGGCATTGTAGGGTGGTCAAATAGATAGATGTGAAGACCGGCTAATTTGAATTCAATGCGCGCATTAAGCGCAAGTAGCCTAGGGGTATGTCGCCGCTATAGGGGGAGATGCTAGGGTACACAATAGTTTATGTGGTCGAGAATCGTGGTTATTGTTCAGGACGCTTTGAAAGATAAACTGATGTAAGAATTAAGAAGTGATCATGAGAGTCAAGGTTGGGCAAGCGACTCGTCATCGACGGGGCAAGTCAGGCACCTCCACAGCCCAGGGTAGGCGCGGGATTGATAAGGATGTGGCAGGCTGAGCTTTGATTGGTTTATACCCTTCTAATCCAGGAACCAAGCCAGTGGAGGTCCTTACTGAGACCTGGGGATTGAAGTTAGGGGGCCTGAGGGTCTAAGTTTTTGGTCTTGGGCACGACGTCATTTTCCCATTAAACTGATATGGCCGATTACCTACAGTACCTAGGTAGGTATATATGAAACGTTGGTAAAGATCTGAAACTTATTCAATTACACCATATTACTCTGTACACATGTGCCTGAAGACTGCCAACGTCAGTTCCAAGTCAATTGCTAGCCGTGGCCTTCTAAGAATAGGCCTTAGTTCATGCTCACCTGCATACCAGTATAGGTACTTCCCATCAGCCTTTGTCTGGTGCCTTGTCCTTGTCCAAGGAAAAGACAGAAAATCATAGAAGGCGAGCCACAACAATCGTGTATATTATTGACTGCCGACGATCCGAAACTGCAGTGATTAGATGAGGCATCCGCTTGGCAGCCCTTGCAGATGCTCACTATCTTGGTGTGAGTGGAATGACTTGAGTGAACCAACAGAGCAATCATCATTGCAAATTCAGATGCCGGTAACGGCTTCTGTTCCAACAAGGAGGGTCCACATTAATAAGAGCATAAACCTTTAAAGCTCACAGTCGCTGATCCTTGCCATGGAACCATGCTCAGTCAGAGTCATTGGCTTCATTCGCATGTATTTTCAACATGAGTAATACGAAAGATATTCAGCCATGTACTTGACGGATATGTCAGTCTATGTAGCATTGTAAGTAATTTAGTACTGTAGATAAGGTCCCGAAACCGGCCCAGAAAAGATGAAAG
>JAAVUD010000012.1:0-33990 GCA_014898915.1 Fusarium chlamydosporum | reverse complement strand
GTATTAGATAAGCTATCTGCCAGTAAGAGCTTGCGCCCTATTTAGAACTACTTTGTCCTTTCTTGCCTCATCTCATATACTTTCCTAGCTTAGATATTTCCTCTTCTAGTTCGAAGAATTCACTGTCTGACATGTTAGACAGTGGACTATCTTCAGTAGACAGTGGATTATCTTCAGTATTCACCGGTTCGGAATTACTAGCTGGTAGCTCAGGAAGAAGTAGGATAGGATTTATAGATTCCATTACGGCTTTTCCTTCCGCATTCATCATAACTTCGCGGTACAAATCTCCATCTACTTGCATTGGCTCACCACGGTTAAGAAGATTCGACTCTAAGATCTCACCCACTCCCTGGTTAGCTTGCGTATTTATAGGACTATAGTTGTCGCTAGGAATACTATCTGGAGTTGACTCTGGAATAAAAAATTGCGGTGAAAAAGCCAAATCCCCTTCACTAGCTAGATCTTCTGCAGATATTAGAGTAACCTCCGGCGTACCTGCCTCCTCCTGGTTAGCTTGCGTATTTATAGGACTAGAGTTATCGCTAGAAATACTATCTGGAGAGTTCTCGCTAGAAATACTATCTGGAGAGTTCTCGCTAGAAATACTATCTGGAGTTGGCTCTGGTACAAAATAAGCATTAGTATAACTATTGGAAGAAAAATTCGAACGATGACTCAAATCTTTATCTTCTAATGGTTCTGAGGATAAAACGGATTTGATGAATAGCTCTCCTTCTATAATATCCGACCTAAGATAATCTCTTAATGGCACTGCTTTACCTATATTTTTATATAGACTACAATCGCAAGATTTTCCAAGAGACGTATCCCTTCCACATTCATAAGGACCAGGACCATCCTCCACAAGACACGGAGGCATTAAAGCACCTTCCTCTCATGCTAGACTCTCCATAGCCGGAGGTAGATAAGTAGTAATATGTTTTTCACTATAATTATTAGCAGGCAATACCGTATCCACGGGGTAATACTCGTAAATCAAATCAGAAGCCATCGAGACATAATAATTTTCATATCCCACACTCCATAAATGAGGTCCTGGTACATCCCATGGGGCGATAACCGATAACATAGTATTAATATCAACAGTCAATAACCTAGTTCCAGTTTTATCGTGAAGAACTTCCGCTACAGGAGTATTAAGCGGTCTAGCTATAAAATCTGTCACCTTAGGTGGCGTTGGTCCCCCCTCACTATAACTATCATCACTTGAAACACTCGAACTATCAGCATCTGGAGATATTATAATAGCCTCTGGGTCAGCCATTTGGTCAGCCCTATTCATATCCCCTGCGGGAATAGGGAAGCTCGTAATCGGACTTGGCTCACTATAACTATCATCACTTGAAACACTCGAACTATCATCTGAAGATATTGTAATGACCTCTGGCTCACCCGCATCTTGGCCAGAACCGTCTACCTCACCAGGAGCCTCTTCTAAGTAAGAAGGCTTTAGATTCGAGATTTCCTCCTCTAGCTTGAAGATTTTACTGTCTGACATCGTAGACAGTGGACTATCTTCAGTAGACAGTGGACTATCTTCAATATCCATCCGTTCGGGATTACTAGCCTCTAAGTAAGAAGGCTTTAGATTCGAGATTTCCTCCTCTAGCTTGAAGAATTCACTGTCTGACATCGTAGACAGTGGACTATCTTCAGTATCCACCGGTTCGGAATTACTAGCTGGTAGCTCAGGAAGAAGTAGGATAGGATTTATAGATTCCATTACGGCTTTTCCTTCCATATTCATCATAACTTCGCGGTACAAATCTCCATCTACTTGCATTGGCTCACCACGGTTAAGAAGATTCGACTCTAAGATCTCACCCACTCCCTGGTTAGCTTGCGTATTTATAGGACTATAGTTGTCGCTAGAAATACTATCTGGAGTTGACTCTGGAATAAAAAATTGCGGTGAAAAAGCCAAATCCCCTTCACTAGCTAGATCTTCTGCAGATATTAGAGCAATCTCTTCCCCCTCTGCCACTTGGTCACCCGAAGCCACTGCAGTACGATCATTGCGCGAACCACTATTGTTATCATCATCCTCTGGACTTTCAGCATCGTATGGATAAGGCGTATCCTCAAGGCTGTCTTCAAAAGGTAGATCCATAGGGGAGCAGCTTTGCCGCCCTATTGTTGGCGGTTGCTCACTCGCTTGCACAGCAGAAGCTACTTCACTATTATTTTGACCATTATCATCCTCATCTCCGCTATAACCATAGAGATCCTCTTCCTCTTCATTTGACCCATAGGGCAGAAGAGATGTTTCATTTGGTAGCACAGTAGAAACTACTTCACTATTATTTTGACCATTATCACCCTCATCTCCGCTATAGCCATAGAGATCCTCTTCCTCTTCATTGGACTCTGAGGGCAGAAAAAGAGGTGATTCATATGGTAGCACAGTATTAGGGGTTGGACTTCTGGGGGGGAGGTGGTATTCAACATAATGCGCTTCAAGAGTCTCTGGATTTAGATCTGTACTATCATTCTTCAATTTAGCTTTTTCCAATACTAGAATAGGATAATCTTCATCCCCATTAGGTCAAGTTGGAGTAAATCGTAATTTAATTTGACTACTACCTCCATTAGCAGAATAAACCTGATTTAATATTCTAAAATCAAGGCCAAGTTTTTTAATTTTTTTCATAACTAGAGTCTGTCTAGGAGATTCGACTCTTTGCTCTGGTTCATAATAAAAATTAACTCTTTCCCCTCCCAAAGATATTTTGTCATATTTATATGGTATAGTTTCCAAGAGTTTTATACTCTCAAAGGGCAAGTGTACAGATATACTTCTTCCTGATAAAAATTTAGTATAAAACGTCTGGGCGGTATATTTAACTGACTTAGCTTGTTTATTTTTATAGTCTATAGCTTGTTTAGTAAAACCTACACTTTTCTTTTTAACAATACTAAGATTATCCATATCTGATTGATACGGATAAATTTTCTCGCCCGAGCCCCCAGGGGGTACTGCTATAACACTAAAATTATCCTTATCTGATCAATAAGTTAAGTTTCCATCTGCATTAGGATAGATAAAATCCATAAATCTACGAATAGATAACTCATCCCTATTATCTAGCATATTATAGTCATGTGTAGGCATAGTCATATTAAATCACAGTGAGCTATTAAAAACAACAGGTAATTTTACACTATCATTATTAATGTCTATAATGCTATATAGTTCACAATCCGAATCTTTATCTAGTATTTGCTCATAAGTTTCACTTGCACGGGATATTCCAAAATATTTACTCTTAGTGGGTATAAGCTCAAAAAATTCAAATGTAAGTCTATTAATAGAAACACCATAAATATGCTTAAAAGTAGTAAAAAATTGATTATTCGTCAATTTACTACCTATTTTTTTTATTAACTCTGTCCTAGATTCAACTAATGGTAAATTTAAGCTAGAATCTAATTCACCCAGCATTTGCTGTTTTTCTCTATAACCTTCCATAACTCCGTTTTTATATATACTAAAATAAGTCATATGACTATGGTTTCTAGTTAATAATAAACTGTCTATAGAATAATCACGACGAGTTTTAAAATAATAGCAATCATTATTCACATATTCATTATTACTAATTAATCTACTATATCGGTTATCCGCTAGTTTTAGTAAATCTTCGCTTTTCTTACTACGAGCTAGAGAATTCTCTTCTTGAATAGCAGATATTGTTTCAGACCGGGCTTTATTTACTAAATCCTCATATTTAAGTCTATCTTTATCTGAACGATCTAGTTCTAACATGACGAAATTATAAGGGTTAGCTTTTTTACCTTTAGTTAAATAAAATTCCACTAATTTTTTATATTCATTATCTAATAAATTTTCAAAGTAAGCGAAGCTGTTGGCAGCTGAACTGTGTTTATGTAGTATTAATTTTTCCCTATTAAGTATTTTTGTAGCTTCCCCTTGTACTCTTATTAGCTCCTCTACGTCTTTAGAGAATTTAATACTCTCAAGAGTATTAAATTCTCTAATTCTAAGATTATTTTTACTTTTTTCTAGATAATAATTATTAACAGTTTTTAATTTGGGTTCAGTATAATACACTGAAGGTCTTCATACTCTAAATAAACTTTTATTATCAATAGATTCGGCTTGAGTATATATTACTAAACCATTAGTTGTATTGTTTGCCTTCTCCACCCCTATCTTGGGCATAACTATACCATATTTACTTTCTAATAATGCTATAGTATTTCAAATTTTGGCTAAACGATCCGGATCATCTTTACTTGGCATATAATAAGTAGGCATAAAGATACCACTTGTGGAGTCATGTCTAATTATATTAACTATTAAGAATCTACTTTTATAAACCAGAGAGACCGCCCCATAAAACTCCGGATTAGTAAAATAGTTTATAGTTTTTACTGAGAATAGTTGTTGCGATCTTTTTACACCTTCATTATATTTAAGTTTTCAAGTAATATTAATAATAGGAGATTCATCTAATTTAGGTCTATGTGCCTCGATTATCCTTTTTTTATCGGATTCAAATCGAGGCTTGAAGACATATTCTAGTTTTTTATTCGCCAGGATATTTACGGTATTTCCCTGCTCTACTACACCTGGCTTAGTGTAAGGTACTTTTCTCCAATCGTAATATCTACGATTACCTTCATGCTTATAAAAGTCAGCATAACCACTATTACATGCTTCCTGGAAAAATGGAGTTAGTCCTATAAATGCTGATACATAGGCGGCACTTGTAAAATCAAATGCGCTCTTAAGTACGACCCTTTTATGCTCATACTTATTTCTTACGACACTACTGCAGGATATTGAGGCGGGAACGGAGTTCCCTCTAGCTTGCGCACTACTTCCTCCTGGCTTATTTTTTGGCAAGATACTGTATAATATACAAATTGTGAATAATGTTATAATTATAACAATAAACCCTTTTATTATTATAGACGTTATTATTGTACTATAATAGTTTTTAATTAAGTAGTTTACAATTAAAGTATAAGTTATTCTATACAGATTTACTCTTTCTACCACATAATCATTATACAAATAATAATCTTTATCCTCTATAGATTCTTTCTTCAGATATTTCACTATAAAATTTAGCAAATAAAAAAAGATAGGTAAAGGAAGAGTAAGTATTAATACTGTGGATATAAAACTATTATTATCATCTATATTTAATATCATAGTAGCTATCAAATATCTAAAAATAAAGATTATTATAATAGAAATTATTCACATTTTAAATAAATGCTTTATAATTTTGCCTATATTATTTTTTATCTGTGTAATAAAGTACACTAATTTTTCTCTATAATTTACTTTTTTATGACTGGGGTATTTTCGGAGAAAATCGCGCAAGCTCTCCCTAAAAAACTGAAAATGTTTTTTATAAAATTTTAGAGCTAAAGCTTTAACTAATATTACACTTAATATACTTAAAATTATAAAAATAGAATTTTGTATTATAAAATACATGGGAAATATTATAAATAATATTAAAACCATTAATATATAAGTCCTAAATCCAAATAAAGGTCTATGACTATAACATAAGATATAATTTATATTACTATCTAATTTAATGTATTTAACATTTAATGATCCCAAATTTACTGAAAGATTATTTAACACTTCTATGTATAAATTCCAATCTATTTGAATAGGTGTAACGGCAACATAAATAAAAACTATACTTAAAAATTGATAGAATTTTATATTAAAGATATATCGTGAGACAAGCTCTATATAGACGCAAGCTCGATATATTGCTGTATTCGGACTATTAAAGCTAGTCCGAATACTATTTATAAGTCGATTATACCTGCCCAAGAGCAGCAGGCATTGCGACGTAACGTGATTTTGGAATAAAATTTTGAACATATATTATTAATTTTAAATGTGGTGGACTCTTATCGCATGTTAACCTACGAGGTCTCCGCCGAGACGAAATATTAAGAAAGGACTGCGGTTATAACAGGCTAATATATACGACCATTGCTGCGCCTATGTACATTAGCGTTTTCATGCTCTTTAGTACTTGATAAGTCGAACTATATACACAGCTGATTTAAGCACGGCCCAAATACTAAATCAGTATTTCGTCTAGCTACTACACTAGCGAAATTAGCGTATATAGCTCTAATATCACATTCTTCATCACATGAAATTCCTTGTATTTCTTAATAGCCTTAATATATTAAGGGCTAGATATATCCAACTTGCAAATCCAGCACGCTTCGCCTAGATGGCTAAGCTTGCCATAATATGGCGCTTATTTATGCTAGCTAAGCTATTCGCTACCCGCTAATCAGCTTTTAAAAAATAAAGAGTAGGCAGGCGTATTCCTACAGAGAGAGTAAGGCGCGGGCGCACGAGTAGTAGGCTGCGCCTAAAATATCTTTTAGGCGCAGCTTACTAGGGCGCAAGCTCGATTTTCTCCGAAAATACGAAGGACTACTCTTCCTCTAAAATAGGCGCAACTCTCTTTATAGTAGGGCGCAACTCGCGGATTTTTTTCGAACAAGGCGCGTATAAAAAAAAATATATTTTTTTTTATTCCGAGACGAAGTCTAGAGTTGCGTTCTTCGAAAATAGCCTAGCCGCCCGCAACTCTTCATAGCGAACAAGAGCTTCGCGATTTTTTCTAATTCCTAATTCCCGGCCTAGCCGGGAATCCGCAACTCGCCATCAGCCTATCCAAAGGATAGCGATTCGTTCCAGCGGCGGCAAAGCGAGGAAGTCTAGTCTACCCCTCTACTTGCACTACTCCTCTAGCTTATTTGCTACTGAAAAGAAGTGTGGATGCATATTTCTATATGCATTAGTATAGTATGTATGTATGTATAATCATAAATCATACTATACCAAATATCTTGTACGGTTAGTCAGATTTGAACTGACACAAATCGAGTGGAAATCGACAAGTCTACCATTAACCTATAACCGCTTAGTTTATATATCTGAGGAGTGATTTGAACACCCACGAGTATAACTCAGAAAAGCTTAAGTTTTCACTGTCTACCGATTCCAGCACTCAGATTTAGGGCTAAAGTGACTTGAACACTTATAATTACTGTTATGAGCAGTACACTTTACCTATTAAGTTATAGCCCTACGCGGACAAAGGACTTGCACCTCTAACCTCTGGACATGAGCCAAATGTGTTACTATTACACCAATCCGCTTTAGACTAGATAGGATTCGAACCTACGATGGTAGCATTGAAAGAGCTATGTCTTACCACTTGACTACTAATCCTAGCTTGCGTAGACTAATTTTTTTCGAAGAAAAAAATATGCTCGCGCTAGCTCTAAAAATGGCGCAGGCTCGCTAGCTTTATTTTTTTCCGAGACGAAGTCTAGCCTCTTTTTTATTTTTTTACTATTCGTCAGCCCAATGCAAGTATCGCACTTACTTCTATTGATTACAAAACAATTGCATTACTTTTATGCTAATCAGGCTCTAGCTACAATTTGCTAAAATTTAAAAAGCAAAACCACCCGATAGCAAAGTATATGCTGGTATGGTTTGCTAATTTCTGTCATTTTTTTTTAGGCTTGCGCCTTACTGAGCAGAAATAGGCATGCATTGTACATGCGATATATGTATAAATAGTTATTTATAAAATTAGTACTTTATTCTTAAAAATCTCCAGATTCGTACGGATAAAGCCTATATTACATTCTTCGTAATAATATTTTACGTATATTTAAGAAATATCTTAAGATAAGCTTCGTGCCTATATGCTTTCAGCACTTATCCTTAACCAACTTAGCTTTCCTGCCGTGCCTATGCTATATATTTATCTTAGTGAAAGAAACATCCCTATGTATAGCTAAAGCTATACAGATATATAGAATTTTTATCCTATATTTTAATATTTGGGCACATAGACAACAGGTAAACCATAGGTTAGTAACTATTATTTAACCCTTTTACAAATTAAATTCTTCTTGTTCCTTTCGTACAAAAGTTAGTTCTTATTATATTCTAATTCCCCCTAGAAGATAGAAACCATACTGTCTCACGACGTATTTAACCCAGCTCATGTAACTTTTTAATCGACGAACAGTCGCACCCTACATAGTTCCTGCATCCATGAGGATAAGTTAAGCCGACATCGAGGTGCCAAACCGCGCACTCATTTTGTACACTCTTGCGCAAATTAGCCTGTTCTATGTGTTATCATAAAAGCGTCCTGCGATAAAAAAAATAAGTAGTATTTTTCTTTATTTTTTTATTGCTGTACAAGCAATACCTCCGGTATACGAAATACTGAAGGATAGCTATAGCACTTATATTTCCATTTTTTTCAAAACGGTTCAGACTATGTCTTCATTATTATTATATATATATATTTTTTTTACTAGGCTGATCCCGCCATTTGGGGACGGCCTTTCTTTATTTTCCGCCTATTCAACCTTTTACTGCAAAGGCTCCAATACGACGTTTTGATTTAGCTATTGAATAAGTTACATTTGATTTAGAATTACCTCTAAATAAAACTGAACTTAAACCTCTAAAAGAAGAATCTACATTTTTTAATCCTCCTTTTCATTTTAATGAATAGATAGATCTATCCGCTCTGTAACGTTTAGTTAATCTACCTTTAACTTCTAATCTTATACCTGCCATATTTTTATATCCAATAGAATTATAAATAGTATTATGGATATTTTCTTTATTAGCATCGCTGCTATGCATTATTCCATTATTTATATCTGAAGGGTATGTACCATCTAACAGTTTAGATAGAGAGGAGCTTTGTGTCAAGCTTCCGATTCCCGACGTAGCCGGGAATACTATATTAGAAATTATTTTTAAATCTTTAAATTTACTTTGAAATAGATCCATTTTTTGATCACCTTTTATTATAGATCTTTCTTTTATCGTATTAATATTAGGTAAATATGCTCTATTTAAAATACTAAACATATTTTTTATATAATTTATTCTTCTTTTTCTTAATTTTAATGCTAATGCATTAGTAAAAAGATCTGTATGATATGCTACAGATTTTAAATTAATTATATTATATTCTATTTTTTTTCCTAGAATTTTATTTAATATATTACTTAATTTAGGTAAAAATACCAATCTGTTGAATTTATATTGATTAAGAGAATATAATAAGTCATATTTTCTTAAGTATTTTAGATATTTTCTCGCATATTGGTTAAGAATAACACCTCAAACTTTTTTTAAATAAAGATCTTTTAATTTTATAAATTTATTTAAATATTCTAGTTTATATTTTATAAATTTGGTTTTTCTTATTATATCACTAATAAATATATATTGATCTTTATATTCACCTAAGATTTTATAAATTTTTTCTATATTTTCTTTATATAATAAAAAATAACGTTTGGCTATTAATTTTTTACTTATTTTTTTATTTATTTTTAAATATTTTTTTTTTAATACATTTTTTTCTCTATTTAGAGTATACAGAGTAATTATTGCTTTATTATTAGTATGTTTAATTTCAGCATTACTTACGTGTATTCTTCTTAATAAATTACGTCTTCTTTTTAATAATATAAATTTAGATCCTGTATATTTATGATCTTTAAAATATAAATTAAAGTAACCTTTTATTATTTTGTTTATATTTAAATCATTAACTGGTATATTCTTTAATGTATTTTTATTATAAGAATAGATAGTATTCTTTCATTCTTTAGAAAATGAAGGTAAATATTTGGTTATTCCTATATCACCTATTTTTTTCTTTAAAAGTATTGTTTTAGCCGCTCCGCTTCGTTTTAAATTATTATTATAAATTTTCGAGCTAACTTTGCCTTGCCCACCTTTAGAAGAGGCGGGTTGAAAGTTAACGATTCCCTTCGGGAATACTACGTTACCGTCTTTATTCATTTTTCTAAATATTTATTCTTTCTTTTATTTTTTTTTATATATATATATATAATAATAATGTTGGGTGTAAAAAAGGATTATTGTTTAGTAATTTTTTTCGAAGAAAAAAATACTGCAAGTAAAAGCAACTAGCGTAGACGAAGTCTCCTCCAAGAGGAACGATCCTCCGGGCAGGCTAGCTTGCTCTTCCTCGCAAATTGTGCATATAACTCACCTTATAGTCGTTGAACGTCTTTATCTTATAATTTATGCTAAGATAAATTTCGCTTCAAATTTACATAGCGAGCGACCCATTCCTAAACGGAAGGAAAAAAAAATGGCGCTAGCTAGCTAGCTTTATTTTTTTTTTACTCCGTAGGACTAGTAAAGCAACGCCTAAGTAATTTTTGAAATTAACCCAATATATTATTAATTATCCTTACTTCTCAATATAGGAGGCTTTTTTCGAAGAAAAAATCAGCCCCCTATACAGTGAAATAAAATATTAAAGGACAAACATCCCTAGCGTAGCTTTTCCAATAATCCAAGATCTTTCCTTGTTGCATCTTGTGATCCTATGCCCTGCTTACGCAACTGTAAGATTTGTTGATAATCAAACAGTAAGGCAAGATTTAGCCGTTGAGCTTTTTAGATAATTAAAACATAACTATTAGAGCATAGCTAGATAGCCAGTCTTAATAGTTAAAAAATATTAGTGCGATCTTGCGACCGAGCTTGCGACCATTTCCTCCGAGATTGCTAGACGCAGTCTAGGAATTAGCCGCAGCTACTACTTAATATTTTTATTATCTCTAATTTCTATATAGTGAAAATCCTACCTTTTTTTAAATATATATACAACGAATGTACATATAAATAATTTTATATGATTAAAAATAGTTATACTACCTTAAATCGCAAACAAAATAATTATAAATTATTAGACACTCCTGTTTACTCTTTACAGGGTCTGTGCCCCACATAAACTGTCCCCTAGCGATAGTTCCTTAACCAAGGGTACTTATCTATTTCTGCAGGCATAAATCCAAATTTAAGTATAATCTATCATTATGCGCTTACAGCAGAAAGGAAAATAAGCTGAATTAGGTTGATTTACTACGAGCATAAGCTCGTCCTAAACCAATTCATTCATATGAAAAAAAAATAAAGGATTCTCATTGTCATAGAGCCAGCTTGCTAAGCAAGCCGGCCGTCAATTACCTTATAAACTGAAAATTGTTTATCATACTCTATAATTAGTGACAGTAAAGCTGCATAGGGTCTTCTCGTCTAACTAGAGGTAAACTGTATCTGCACAGCTATTCCAATTTCACTGAGTCAATCATAGAGACAGCTGTTGTATCGTTACATCATTCATGCAAGACCGCATTTAACGGCCAAGGCATTTCGCTACCTTAGGACCCTCACGTTAAGGCCGCCTTTAACCGGGGTTTCCGTCTACATCAAATATTAGTATATTTAATTATATCTGTTAACCAGCCGGCACCGGGCAGACATCACACTCTATACTTAGATTTTTAATCTTTCAGCAAAGTGCTGTGTTTTAATTAAACAGTCGTACAACACTATTTCATGCTTCTTCCTCTTTACCTGATATTAATCAAGAATAATGAGCTCTCCTTATCCCGAAGTTACGGTAGTCAATTTGCCGAGTTCCTTTATGATTGTTAGCTCATTTACGCCTTCGTATTCTCTACTAGCTTACTTGTTTCAGATTCTAGGTACGGTTACTTTCCATTTACAGCTATAGCTAGTTCTAGCCATAGCTTAAACTTATTACTATTTTTCCAGTACATTTTTCACTTAAAATGTCGTCCTTAGTATGAAAGATTGTCTCATCGTTTTAATCTTTTGATTCTATAAACTTAGAGGCCGTTACTTAATTACATCCATAAGCTTTAGGCGGAAAATTTTCTTTTAGTTACTCATGTCACCATTCTCACTTGAGTTAAATTATTATAATTTCATTTAAAAAATAAAAATCTTAATTTAGCTCAACGTTCTGCTACCCCATTTAATTATAATTAAAGAGCGAGCGACCCATTCCTAGATGCAGTCTACGCCTTAATTATAAAATAATATGGACAAGGTTTCGGTATATTGTTTAGATCCGATAAATTTTCGATGCTTTTAAAACTTAACAAGCGCTCTGTTACGAGGTCATAAAATTATGGCTGCTTCTAAGCCTATCTCCTTGTCGACTTTAATAAAAACCTTCTTAATTTCACTCAACTAATAATTTAGGAACCTTAACTCTTGTTCTGGGCTGTTTCCCTTTTGACATACAACCTTATCATTCTATGTCTGATGATTTAAGATATATCTTTGCCATTCCGAGTCTACATACTCACTGATAAAATCTTCATGATCCCCCAATTTGTACAAAATAAAACATGAGCTTAACTTGCTAACAAGCTAAGCCTTATGTCTTGTCTGAGATTAAATTCTGTACCTGCTAAGATATTATACTTAAATTGCCTACTGTTATAGGTTTCGCAGAAAACCAGCTATCCTGGTCAGTATTGTCTTTCACTACACCTACCATAATTCTTCGGATATTTATGCTACAATATTCCGTTCGGACTTTTATAATCCTGATTATGGTAAAATCACCAGGCTTCGGGTCTAACTTTAGACACTTACCGTTATTTTAACGCTCGGTTTAACTACGTAGAATCTCGCATCTAATGTTAACTTGGTGACCCATTATGCAAAAGGTACGTTCTAACTTTTTTATTTTTCCGAACTGCTTATAAAATTACTGTTTTTGTTTTGGTTCCCTCACGGTACTTTCCACTATCGCTTACATATTATATTTAGCCTTTGAGGAAGGTTCCCCATTAAATTTAAACAGTTTATCCACCATTTTACTTTCTAGGCTACTCTATTTTAGCTCACGCTAATCATAGAATCTCTTTTGATTTCTTTTCCTGAAGTTAATAAGATATTTCAATTCACTCCGTTTATTATTAGATTTCTCTTAGAGTTAATATAATTATAGGCTTGTAGGTAAAGAATTGCTCATATTACTGGTTGCCTATTAAAAGCGAGCTCAGCATATATATACAATCAGCTAGCAAGCCTATTTATATAAATAAATCTCTTTAATATGTAGCTTAAATTCTACAATAATTTCTTTCTATACTTATATAATTTAGGAGTAGCTAGCGAAACGCTGGCGCACCTAAATTACATTTATACTTTATATATCCAATAATGGTCGCGAGCGGTAAAAAAAAAATAGCTTTTTTTCTACCAGCTTCGCGATTCTGATTTGTAATTTTTTTCGAAGAAAAAAATATGCGGCAAAAAAAGAAATAAATTTCTTTTTTTTTACTCCCGAAAGCCACAGGGAATCGGGAGAGCTTGCCTGGAGCAGAAATAAGCCTCCTTCGAGGCTATTTTCGTATTCCCGAAGGGAGCCTTCGGAGAAAATAGCCTTATTTTTTTTTTTTTAGAGGGTGCGCAAGCTATACGTCACCGCCCTATTTTTTTAGACTTTTATGCAGGAGTAGACGAGTAGACGAAGTCTAGTCTCTGCCTGCACACAATAAAAAAAAAAATAAAGAAATTGATTTTTTTTTACCGAATTTATCTATTCTTTTATCTCTAATACTTCTAAAATTCATCGGATTATTATGATTCGAACATAACTAGTCTTCGTCCCAAACGAAGTGCCTACCCAAGCCGGCCCTAATCCGTCAAAAAACAAGAGTACTTGGACTTGAACCAAGAATTTGAAGGTTGAAGCTTCCTATTTTGCCAATTAAACTACACTCTTCAGAGAATATCCGATTTGAACGGATGCGGCTAGAATATAACCTAATAAGACTCAAGCTTACCGCCTTAAACCACTCGGCCAATTCTCTTTAATTCCTCAGCGAATCGAACGCTGATATCATTCTTATCAAAAATGCACTCTACCGTTTAAGTTAAGGAATCTTATAGGGTATAATCAGCAAACTCGCTCGAGGCAGAAAAAAAAATAGATGGGTGCGCAAGCTATACGTCACCGCCTTCTTTTTAGATGGGACTACGTCACCGCCTTACTCCTATTTATTTTTTTTTATCGCCAGCCTACTAATTCCGAGCGAGAGTAACTTTCTTCCTCTCACCCTCGGATTAGGTAAAGCTGCTCCTCTAACCCTGAATACTGAAAAATGAAGGATTTGAACCTTCAACTTATTGTGTGTAAAACAATCGCTCTACCATTGAACTAATTTTTCTTTATCCTCCGAGAGCTTGCGCCTTCATGCAATTAGCTTGCTAGAGGGTATTGCCTATTCCCGATTCCCGCAGGGAATCGGGAATCGGGAGTAAAA
The DNA here is from genome assembly GCA_014898915.1 of Fusarium chlamydosporum. Taxonomy (NCBI): domain Eukaryota; kingdom Fungi; phylum Ascomycota; class Sordariomycetes; order Hypocreales; family Nectriaceae; genus Fusarium; species Fusarium chlamydosporum. The sequence continues at coordinate 19,767 of JAAVUD010000012.1, read as the reverse complement.
AAAAAGAAATTTATTTCTTTTTTGACCCAGCTTTGCCGCCGCGCCTTACTCGTCTCGGGCGATCGTGGAACTAAGTTCCTCTCCGAAGGACTACTCTTGGTCGAGAGCTCTTGTCTCTCCCTAATCTTTACCTTTTATAGTAATGATTATTGCACCTACCATAGCTAATAATAATATAAAACTAGCCATAAATATTCACATATTGTGACTTGTATATAATATATGCCCTATAGTTGCTGTATGCCCTGTTTCAGCCATATTATTATCTCAACTATTACTTGATACAAACATAATATTGGCATTTGTAATGTCTATGTTTTTATTAATATAATTTAAAATATCGCTAAATTTATTTCAAGGTAAATAATATAGTATAGTATTTAATTTACTACTGTAATTATTTAATATCGCCATGTAATAAGGTAGTATTTGGAATATAGTAAAATTTGCAAGGATTGTAATAAATAAACCTAAAGATACACTATTTCTATTATTACTTTGTAATTCACTTGTTCTTATATTTATTAACATTAATATAAATAAAAATAATATTGAAACTGCCCCAATATAAACAATTAAATAAGATAAACCTATAAATGTAAGACCTATTAATATTAAATATACTGATATATTTGCAAATAAACCTATTAGAAATATTACTGAAACAATAGGGTTTTTATTTATTATTATTAAAATACCACATAATAAAGCTGTTATGTTAATTATATCTAAGGATCCTGTTAAATATCCATTCGAGAAAATCTCAGGTGTAGCTAGAAGTTGATAATACATTGTATTTTTTATACTTATATTAACCTAATATTTAGGATAGCAATAAAATTATATCTTGCTAGTGCTAATCCGAGGAGTAGCACTCGCAAGAATATTTTATCAAATTTATCTATATAAAATAGATTACCGCCTTAATTAAGACTTAAACTTATCTGCTGTAAGGCACGCATGCGGGAGTAAAAAAAAAGAAATAAATTTCTTTTTTTTTTACTCCGGCGCGTAGCAAGCTAGGGAATGGATCGCTCGATCCCGATTCCGATTCCTACGGAATACGGAATACGGAATACGTATAATAAATTAAGAACCTCAATAATACATAGATACATATAAGAAAAGTCAAACTACATCAACGAAATGTCAGTATAATATTCCAGCTTCATAACCAAGATGATGATGATCTGTTAAATGGTATGAATATATTCTTCATAAAGCCACTGATAAGAAGATTGTACCTATAATAACGTGTAATCCGTGGAAACCTGTACCGAAGAAGAAACATGTTCCAAATACACCGTCACTAATAGTAAATGAAGAAACGCTATATTCTACCCCTTGGAAGAAAGTGAATATTAAAGCTAACAGAACTGTAAAGATAGAACCATATAAAGCTCCTTTTCTTTCTCCTTTTATTAATGAGTGGTGCGCATAAGTAATAGTTGCTCCACTAGATAATAAAATTACTGTGTTAAGTAATGGTAATTCAAATGGGTTTACAGGTTCTATACCCATAGGTGGTCATTGAGCTCCTAATTCTACAGTAGGTGTTAATGCACTATGGAAGAATGCTCAAAAGATAGCTACAAAAAATAAACCTTCAGATACTATAAATAGTATTACTCCTAGATTTAATCCTTTTTGCACTGCTAATGTATGATTTCCTAAATATGTACCTTCTGCTATTATATCTCTAAATCAGAAAGACATAGATGCTACTAATGTAATTAATGATAAGTAAAACACTATATAGCTGTTGCTAAATAAGTGCATTGATAATGCTCCATTCACTGTTACTGTAAATAAAGCAATACTTGTATACAGTGGTCAAGGAGATGGTGACACTAAATGGAATGGATGATCCTGAAAATTACTTCTTATTAAATTTGTCATATATATTATATATTATAAATCTTGTAGTTTTGTACACAAGTTAAAAGCCCCTAAGATGAATCGAACATCTATCATAATATTAACAGTATTATGCTCTACCGTTGAGCTATAGAGGCTCAAGCAGTAAAAAAAAAAATAAAGAGTAAAAAAAAATAGAGGGGTGCGCAAGCTATACGTCGCCGCCTTATTTATTTTTTGGATTGCAGAGACTAAGAGTAAAAAAAAATAGATGGGTGCGCAAGCTATACGTCACCGCCTTATTTATTTTTTTTGACCCCGCTTTGCCTATAAAAAAAAATTTTATCTTTTTTTTATACGCATATTTTTTGCTTCGAAGGCGCCAGCTCGAGCTTGCATATTTTTTTCTTCGAAAAAAATAGAGGCAAGCTCGCATGGAGACTACGGAAAAGAGGTGATTCGAACACCTAAATGTATAAAACATAATACTTAGCAAATATCTTACCCTACCTATGGAAACTTTTCCTGCCTTAGCTCCGAAAGGGCTAGCGAAGCTAGCCTTACCTCTCGTTTGCGTCGCAGTAATAGTGCAAGCTAGGAGTAGACTAGACTTCGTCTCGGAATAAAAAAAATTTTATTTTTTTTTCGTACCACGTCTCTCGCTAGCGAAGCTGCTATGTAGGCTATGTATGCTACTATACGAATTAGATCAGAATCGAACCGACATCTACTTCCGTGACAAGGAAGTCCTTTACCTAATTAAGTTACTAATTCTAGGAGACAAGAGATTCGAACTCTTAAAAGCAATAGCTATTGAGTTTACAGCTCAACCCTTCTTACCAATAAAGGAACCCTCCTTTATATAGGCGCAAGCTCCAAAAAAATACAATTTTTCGAATCCGGCTGAGCCGGATATGCTTGCGCTTATATTATATATATTTATGGTTAATATTAATTAATCCCGGGCAACTTCCACTACCCGAACCGTATTTCGACTTAACACTAATTAGAGCCACGCATACGAAGATTCCCAATAAAAGAATATATAAAACCTATTTGTTTTTTTTACTTGTTACTAAGAAAGCAAACTTATTGCGCATGCCCCTTTCAGCATGTGACGAGTGGTTAGTACCAATCCAAGGTCTATTCACCGTGACATGGTGATTCACGATTACTAGTAATTACTTATTCATATAGTCGAATTTCAGACTACAATCCTTAAAATTTATATCCTATTTTTTGAGATTAGCTTAAATTCACATTTTTGCATCTCTTTGTTTAGGAATATGTGGCACGTCTATAGCCCACAATATCAAGGCCATGATGACTTGTCTTTGTCCCCTTTATCTTTCCAAATTTCCAGGACTGAATGCTTTATCGTAAATAAAAAAAATAAAGCCAGGGATTACGTTAATTTCATGGAAACCACAGTTTCACAACATTAACTGGAAACAGCCGTGCAACTCCTGTAATAAAATTATTCAAATTGTGGTAAGGTTTTTCGTGGATCATCGAATTAAACAACATACTTCACTACTGGTGTCAGAAACGGTCTAGTGATTTCAGTTCCTGCGTTGCCACATTACTCTTGAGGTGAAATGCTTACACTTTCATTTATAGACCAAATATTCTGGAGCTGCTTCTTCCAGTGCGCAAGCTAAAGCTTGCGCCTCTGGAAGACATCTTACTTGGGGCGGGCCATTTCCAAGATAAGACACAGTACTCTATCTAACCTATGGCATTCATCATTTACTGCAAAGACTACTTGGGTATCTAATCCTGTTTGTTCTCTGTGCCTTCGTCCTTCAACGTCAGTTTTTACATAGAGGGCTGCCTTCGCCTTTACAGAGTCCCTTTGGTATCACGAAATTTCATCTCTCCTCCTCAAGTACTGCCCTCTTTCATAAAACTCTAGTCATATACTCACATTTTATAAGCTATATTGACCGTCTGGGTACCCTTTAAACCTAATTAAGATGAATAACACTAGTCTCTTACGTATTACCGCGACTGCTGGCACGCAATTAGTCAAGACACGATATATATACTGTCATTATCAATATATAAACAAAGTTTCATTCAATTCTAATAAAATCTTTTCATATGGGACGGCCAGCCCTATGGTGTTATAAAACTCGCCCTCACAATAAGACTTCTCTTAAAGGTATCGGGCTTGACCCATAGCTGTTTGCTCCCCATACTGGAAGACTTGCCACTTCTCCAAGTTGCCAGTTCAGCCGTTAGGCCATTGACCAAGATTCCTCACTGCTGTACTAACTTGCATTGGGGTTTTTTCAGACCCAATGTGGTCGATCAACCTTTCAGATTCGACTACGAGAGTTTAAGGCTAGTTAAGTCATCACCTTAACTACTACCTATCTCGAAGATATTTATTATCCTCTTAAAGCAGAAACGATAAGAAGGAGCCTGCTAGACGCAGTCTACTCTTCACCCTGTTTCCTTTATTTATTATGAAGGATTTACCTCCACTTTAAGGCCGGCGAAGAATATCATTATACTCACCTGTACACCACTTTTTAATTTATCAATTAAAACGTACGATTAGCATGTGTCAAGCACTTGGACAGCATTCAATCAGAGCCATCACCAAACTCAACTTTTACTTTTTTCTGATATAGAACTATTCATATATCACTAATGGATCTAAATCCATTAACTAAGGTTAAAACATATAAGCTATTTAATGTGAATTTTACTAAAACAGATAATTTTCTATCAAATGCTAGTATCTCACTATTTTTCATATAAATTATATAAATAATTTTGTATTATTTTCTTCCTAGACACCATATAACTTTTATTAATTTCCTATACCGAGCTAATTCCTATTCCTACGGGGGCGGGGCAAGCTCGAGTAGAGCTTGCAGAGAAAAAGATCTTTTTTTTTACCCCGACCCTCTCTCCGGAGGATAGCGCCCTCAGGATAAATTGTTATTGTTCTTATAACTTTCCTCAATATAAACACTTAGTACTAATAACGAGTAGTAGCTTCGCTAGAAGGATATGCTTGCTCCTTCGGAGAAAATACTCGCAACAAATATTAATGTAAATCTAAACCATCTTTTATATATGAAGAAGATAATACTACAAACACTTGTGCTTGAATAAATGCTATTGCTAACTCTAAACCTGAAAAGGCTATAATAAATAATAAAGGTATTAATCCTAAAATGAAGAATATAAAACCAGAATTCATTATATTATAAACAAAACCACTTAATATGCTTAATAACATGTGACCAGCTGTTATATTAGCGGCTAATCTAAGACCTAAAGATACATTTCTTGCAAGGTATGAGATAAACTCGATAGTAACTAATAAAGGTAAAAGTGCTAAAGGACAACCAGCAGGTACTAATAAAGAAAAGAATTTTAAACCATGTTTTTGGAATCCTAATATAGTTGCACCTAATACTATTGTGAAACTAAGAGCAAATGTTAACGCAAAATGGGCTGTAGAAGCAAAGCTGTAGGGAACCATTCCAATTAAATTATTTATTAATATAAATACAAATAAAGTATATATAAATGGGAAATAAATTTGACCATTTTTAGGGTTTATTTGATTTGTAACTATATTATGTATAGTTACGTATAATGATTCTTGAGCTATTGATCAGTTATTACTAACTAATTTATTATAGTTAGTTGAAACTATACTTAAAACTAATATGATTAAAGCTCCTATTGTTAAATATAATCCTATGTTAGTTAAAGATAGATGTAAGTTACCACCTAAAACTTCTAAATTTAATATGTCTCTTATTTCAAATTGATCTAAAGGACTTCTTATTTCTTTAGCTTGCGCTAAGAATAAATTTTGTTTTTCTATAGAAAACATCTAGTAGTATTATTACTACTATAATATATAAATCTTTAAAAAGCTAAATATTTGCAAAATAGGTATGAGCTTGCTAGCTTTTAGCTTTAACTGTAAGCTAGCTATAGTCTCTTATAACTAAGCTACTCCTAGCTAGCTGTGTGGCTAGACTAGACGAGCTTGCGGATTCCCGCCGGCGGCAAAGCCGCTGGCGGGTATTCGTCACCACCTTATTTTTTTTTTTTCGTCTACTTCTTGCTAGCGCTAGAAGTTCATATCTATTTTACTCGACCATTGCTAAGAGCGAGGTATGTATAGGCTTCGCCTCCTCGTCTTAATATATATTATATTTTATTAATAAACATACGTGATAAGAATAAACGCACTATTCTTGGTAATATGTATTTAGATAATACGTATAGAATAAATACTATTATTGCAAAAGCAAATACTACTTCATTCATATAATAAAAAGGTACTAATTGTGGCATATTAATTTTGATTATGATAATTATAATACGTGCACACCGCCTCACTCGTAGGTAAATAAAAAGTATATAAGAGGTTAGCGAGGAACTCCGTTCCAACAAATAATGAGTAGTAGCCTTCCCGATTCCGAGCTGGCGATCCTCCGTAGGAAGGCGCCAGCTCGGCAAAGCTGGCTCCCTCTCTGCCGAAGGGAATCGGGTATCGGGAAGCATATCCGGCTATTCGTAGTTTCACACACGAATAGCCAGCCGGATATGCTTACACCCTCGAGGAGGCAACTTCGTATTTTCATATTCCCGGAGGGAGCCTTCGGAGAAAATCGAGTAATTTTTTTCTTCGAAAAAAATAGGCAAGCTCGGAACGAAAAAAAAAATAAAAATTTTTTTTTATTCCGAGACGAAGTCTAGTCTACTCGTTCGCACCTGGCTAGCCTTACTTGGTAAAGCTAACCTTATATACTATATATTAAACTATTCATAGAATAATCTAATACGTTTAAAATTAAAGAAGGATATACACCTAATACAACTGTAAATAATACTAATATAAATAATAAAATAAATTCTCTTTTATTTACATCGTATATACTTTCTTCTAAAAATCTAGTGAAAGAACCTCCGAAAGATATTCTATTAAACATATATATAGTGTAGGCTGCAGAAAATACTACAGAAGAACAAGCGAAAACACCTAATACAGGTAATCTTTCTATTATACTATAAAGTGACATAAATTCACCTACAAAATTTAAAGTTAATGGAGCACCACAATTACCTAAAGCTAATATAAAGAATAATATAGCAAATATAGGCATTAATTGAGTAATTCCTCTATAAAAATATATAAGTCTAGTACCTGTTCTATCGTATAATATTCCACCTGCACATATAAATAAACCACTTGACACAAACCCATGGGCTAAACCTAATATCACACTTCCTTCTAATCCTTGCATAGTATTACTAAATACTCCGATTAAATAAACTGAAGCGTGACAGACTGAACTATATGCTATTAGTTCTTTTACATCTGTTGTTCTTAGTGTACTAAAACTAGCATATATAATTGTAATTACCGCTATAGTAAATACAACAAAAGTATAATCTAAAGAAGCTTTAGGTAATATAGGTAATATTAATCTAAATACACCGTATAGACTTAATTTTAATACTATTGCGGCTAATACAATACTTCCACCTAAAGGAGATTCAACGTGAGCTTTTAATAATCAATTGTTTAAAAATATTGTAGGAGTTTTTACAGCAAATGATATAAATATTCCTATAAATAAGAATATCTGAGTTTTATATTCAAAATTTAGTTTAAATAAAGTATCAAAATCTGTACTACCCATTATAGAAGATGTACTTAAAATCGACAGTAGTAAAAACAAAGAACCTCACAGTGTATATAAGAATAAATAGTAACTCGCACTTACTTTATTATCTGATCCATATAGACCTATTAATATAAATAAAGGAGGTAATATACTTTCAAAGAATATATAGAATGACATTATGTCTAAGCTCATAAAAACTGCTAATAATAATGTTTCTAATAATAACATGATTATTAAATAAGATTTTACATTTTCTTTTATAGAATCTCAATTAGATAATAATGCTATAGGCATTATTATTGTAGTCAATAATATAAAATATATAGAGATACCATCTACACCCAGATAAATGTCGAATAGTTGTACATTGTAGTGTTCTTGTACAAATTGAAATTGATTAGTACTGTTATTAAATAAAATAAACATAACTAATGATATAATTAAATTTATAACACTAGTACTAAGCGCAATGGTTTTAGTAAATAACTCTGAATTTTTATATGACCCTGAACTAGCTACAACAATTGTCCCTAGTAGAGGTGTAATAATTAACGAGGATAATAACATATGTTGAAGATTGATATTTATTGCTCTTCAAATAATTTACTATGTCCGCCTATATACATGTGTCTCATGGCCTTTATGATAAAGAGTATAGCATACTGCGCACTAATTTCTACGCAACATGATATTGATACTTTTTATCTTAAAGAGTTAATACAGCAGTAAAAAAAATAAAGCGTCCGCAGGGGTCGCTTTATTTTTTTTTACGCCCCCGGTGGCAAAGCCGCTAGCGGGAGGGAATGGTCGCAAACTCTAAAATAAGGCTAGCATATTTTTTTTCTTCGAAGGCGCCAGCTCGAGCTTACGTTCTACGAAAATAGCCTAGCCACCAGTTACTAAAACATGTTCACATTTACTACAGTTATTCCGAATATATATAATAAACAAGGAATTAATATTATAAAAGCAAATAAAATAGGTAATAATACAGTTCAACAGAATGACATTAACTGGTCAAAACGTATTCTAGGGAATGAAGCTCTTACTCAGATAAATATAAATATCATTATTGAGCTTTTTATACCTAAAGTTATACTATGTAAAAAGCCATCTACAGAAGAACTAGTCAAAATTCCTCTTAATTTAAAATATTCTAAAGATGTAATTCAGTTTATATCGAAAATATATGCATATATATAATTTAATGAGTCAAATCAATATACAATGTCAAATTCTAATAAATAACCACCTAAAAATAAAATACTAGTAAATATACACATTAATACAATACTAGCATATTCAGCTAAGAAGAAAAAGACAAATATTACTGCAGCGTGTTCTGTCATAAACCCACTTACCAATTCAGATTCAGCCTCGGCTAAATCAAATGGTGCTCTATTAGTCTCTGCCACAGAACCTATAAAGAATATTATTAATATACAGAATAAAGGTAAAGCTAATCATACTATTTTTTGGAATTGTACATTTATATTTAAATTTAAGCTATTTGTTATCATTATTATTATTAATAATACAGAACTTAACACTAATTCATAACTAATTAATTGAGCTGTACTTCTTAAAGATCCTAAGAAAGCATACTTACTATTAGCACTTCATCCTGCAAGTAAAATACCATAAGTAGCTAAAGATGAAACAGCTAACATATACAATATTCCTAATTCCATATCCCCTAATGATAGTCCAGGACCGTAAGGAATAACTGCATAACCTAATAAAGCAAATATTAATGTCACTATAGGTCCTAAGAAAAATAGTATTAAATTAGCTTGTGTAGGAGCTACATATTCTTTTAAGATTAATTTTAAAGCATCTGCAAATGCCTGTAATAGACCATAGTATCCTACTGCGTTAGGACCAAGTCTTCTTTGCATACTTGCCATAGTTTTTCTTTCCGCTACAGTTACATAAGCTACCACTAATAAAGCGGGTAACATTAATATTATATTTTCGATTATTGAAATCATAGTAGGAGAATAATTCATTTTTTTTTTTATTTGCTAGTGCTAATTTCGAAGAAATATGCACTACATCTTTCTTTGTTAATGTGTGCTAACTCACTAGGCAGATTTCTATAGCTAGTAGTAGTCCGTAGTGCGCAAGCTAGAAAAAAAATAAAGCGACCCCTGCGGACGCTTTATTTTTTTTTACTAGACGGGGCATGCTCGTCTAGAGCTAGCATATTTTTTTTTTCTTCGAAAAAAATTAGTAGGCTGATTTTTTCGAAGAAAAAATATGCCTACTAACTAGAAATAAGCTAAGTATAAATATAGTAAGCTAGCTATGTTTTATTTTGTTTTGTTTAATCTTATAATATTAATAATACTAAATTAGTATACGGGGGGCAAGCTCTAGATGAGTAGTGCAAGCTAGAGCTTGCCCCGTCTCGAGTATTTTTGGAGTAGTCCTTCGGAGAGGAACTTCGTTCCTCGTCTACCCCTACTAGATAAATAACAGAAGAATAAAGCTAAAGTTAGAGCTATTAATGTTTATAAGAAGCATTTAATCTATTAAATTCATTAACTTTATCTAATATTTGCGAAGTATAGTTAACATTTTCTTTCTTTAATTTACCTTCTATTTCTAATCCTTTCTGTAATAAATCATTTATTTCTTGACCACGTGTTGTTATTAAACGATCAATAATACTTATTCTTCTACTAAATTTCTCTGCATCAGTGTCCGACATAGTACCAGGAACATCTAATGACATATTACCCCCTGCATCTGTTATAACATTTATATTATTAGTCAAGATGATACTGTGAAATTGACTTATAAAATCAGAAAGTTGAGGTAATAGTTCATTAATCTTTAAAGTTATATCTGTAAGCTCTACCGGTGAAACCGTACTTTTTAACGGAATATTAGCAAAGACATGAGGTCTAGGTATATCTATATCTTTATATGATAAAAGATTAATTAATTTTAGGACTTGTGCCTTCATACTTTTTGTTTTTGTAATTTAATTATAATACGTGCACACCGCCTCACTCGTAGGTAAATAAAAAGTATACAAGAGCTTTAGCTAGCTTGGTTATATGCTTGCTAAAGCTAACCTTATATACTATATATTAAACTATTCATAGAATAATCTAATACGTTTAGTTTATGGCGAGTAGTGCGGCGCAATAAAAAAAAAAATAAAGAAAAATACTACTTATTTTTTTTTTACTCCTTCGGCCAGCCCAGCCGCCGCGCTAGCTCGCACGATTCCCGAAAGCCAAAGGCTCTCGTCTTATTTTTTTTTTTGGGGCGACCCATTCTCTAGCTTGCTACTCGAAAAGTTTCAGCCTCTGCGCACACAGAGGAGTAGCTTTAGCTGGCTATTTTTATTTATATGGAAGGCACTAGCTCTAGACTTCGTCTACGCGTACTCCTATTTATACGAGGTCAGGCTAGGCATATTTTTTTTCTTCGAAAAAAATTACTCCTATAATTCGTGCTTTAGCTTTATAACTTTAGCTAAGCCAGCTAAATTAGAGATTAAATATTATGATCTAGAAGCAAAAATAGCCGATAAAAAAATTTTCTTTATTGATTTAACAGACTACTTATTATCTTTTTTTTTCTTTAATGGTATATAGATTTCTCTATATCTATCTCATCTTAGACTCGAACTAAGATCTAAATATTAGAAGTATTCTGCTCTGCCATTGAGCTAATGAGACTAAATATAGCTTTTAGTGTGTCGGCTGATTTTTTCGAAGAAAAAATATGCCGCGCAAACTAGAAATATGGTTCGTACTATGTAGCGTCAATATACCCAGCGAGTAAGCAGGGAGTAAAAAAAAATTTATTTATTTTTTTTTCCAGCTTCGCTGGCCTCCCCCCACATTAGTTTTATAGCTTGGCTAGCTTTTGGAAATGGTCGTGCGACCCTCTCCGTATTCCGTATTCCGTATTCCGTATTCCGTATTCCGTAGGAATCGGAATCGGAATCGAGAGGGTCAGGGGGCTGAGTAGACTAGACTTCGTCTCGGAATAAAAAAAAAATTTTTATTTTTTTTTTTCGTTCCGAGCTTGCCTATTTTTTTCGAAGAAAAAAATTACTCGTAAAAAAAAAAAGATCTTTTTTTTTTTTCGTCTCGGCCAGCTCTAGCTTGCACTACTCCTGCTTTGTTATGAAAAGCTAGATATAAATAGGCTTACAGCGTACTATATACTGATTTTAGCTTTGTAAAGGTAGACTTACAAATGCATGAGGTTTTGGTGGACTTGATAATCCTCACTCTAAGCTAGTGTAACTTCTATTTAAATTAGCTTGTAATACGTCTGTGTAGAATCCTGGAGTTAATCAAGGATTTCTAGAAGCCACTTTTCCTTCTACTAATTGTGAATATACAATATATAAGAATAATCATGCAGCTATTACACTTACTATAGAACCTATACTACTTATTAAATTTCAACCTGCAAAAGCATCAGGATAATCACTAATTCTTCTAGGCATTCCTTGTAAACCTAAGAAATGTTGAGGGAAGAATGTAAGATTAACCCCTATGAATAAAAGTCAGAATTGTACTTTAGCTAAGTTTAAGTTATAATTTAAACCTAATATTTTAGGTATTCAGAAGTATCAACCAGCAAACATTGCGAATACAGCTCCCATACTTAATACATAGTGGAAATGAGCAACAACATAGTAAGTATCGTGGAAAGCTATATCAAGTGATGCATTGGCTAATACAACACCACTTAATCCTCCTATTGTAAACATAAATACAAAACCTAAAGAGAATAACATAGATGGTGTCATTTTTATAGAACCACCATAGCAAGTAGCTAATCATGAGAATATTTTTATACCTGTAGGTACAGCAATTATTAATGTAGCAGCTGTAAAGTAAGCTCTTGTATCCACGTCTAATCCAACTGTATACATGTGATGACTTCATACTATAAATCCTAGTATTCCTATAGACATCATAGCATACACCATACCTATATAACCAAATATTGGTTTATTTGAATTAGTTGAGATAGTTGTACTAATTATACCGAAAGCTGGCACGATTAATATATAAACCTCAGGGTGTCCGAAGAATCAGAAAAGATGTTGGAATAATATAGGGTCTCCACCACCGGCTACTTCAAAGAATGATGTATTAAAATTTCTATCAGTTAATACCATAGTTATACCACCAGCTAATACAGGTAATGATAATAAAAGTAATACTGCTGTTATAACTACGGCTCATCCGAATAAGGCTAATTTATGTAATCTTATTCCTGGTGTTCTCATGTTCACAATTGTTGTTATAAAATTTATTGATCCTAATAAACTACTTACCCCAGTTAAATGTAAAGTAAAAATAGCAAGGTCTACACTTGGTCCACTATGACTTTGTAGTCCAGATAATGGAGGATAAAGTGTTCAACCTGTACCTACTCCACCTTCAATACAAGCAGAGAATATTAATAATAATAAACTAGGAGGTAATAATCAGAAACTAATATTATTTAATCTAGGGAATGCCATGTCAGGACCTCCTACCATTAAAGGCATTAAGAAATTTCCAAATCCACCTATTAATGCAGGCATAACCATGAAGAATATCATTAATATAGCGTGAGCTGTAATTACACTGTTATATAATTGATTATTAGAAATATATTGTACTCCAGGTCCACTAAGTTCAAGTCTAATTAACACTGAAAAAGCTGTACCTAATAACCCTGAGAAAAGAGCAAATATTAAATACAGTGTACCTATATCTTTCGCATTTGTAGAATTAAATCATCTTTCCATACCCATAGACATTTGCGATTTTAATGTTATACTTGGCTGGTGGGAACAACTCTCCTTATCTAAAGACAAAATTAGGAAATAATTAAAGTACTCTTTGAGAACATAATATTTCACTTAAAAGTTATTAACTAATATTTTTAATTAATAATTACGAGCGAGCTTGCTAGAGCTCCCCACTATAAATTAATGTGATAACGGTTATACAAAATCATACTATATTTTAAGCCGCAAGCTCTAGGATTAGTCAAAGCAGCTTGCGGGTTAGATCATTAAGGTTGCGCCTTTCTGAGAGCTCATACGAACTAAGAGAAAACCTCGTACCATCCCGACCCTCTCTCCTGATAGCGGGGCTAAAAAAATATTTCTACCAAAATATTTTTTTTGCCTCGGAATTAGGAATAAGGAACCGGGATAACTATGACTAAAAAAAAAAAGGTATAAGTGAATAATGATAACGTGGGTTAGATTATATTTGCTACTTAGTAGTCCGTAGGACTCGCAAGCAGTAATAAGCTATCTAGCCTGATATATCAAATTATTCGATTATGGTTACTAGTGGTGCAATATGCGTAGTATATACTTCTAGTTTGCTAGCTTGCGAATTTCTGCCTAGCCGATATATCGGCACAAGCTCGTAAGGGACTCCATTCTAGCTAGCGAGCCTGCGCCATTTTATAGCGAGGGAGAGACGAAGAGAGCTTGCGCCTTCCTAGACGAAGTCTCTGCACTCGTATACTCCTACTAGAAACTTCGTTCACCTGGAGAAAAGCTAAAATACGCAAGCTAGCAGCCATAAAAGTACTATTCTAAAACATTTTAAATACAAATATTTATTTTGCCAGCTACTTCTGTTGGCTTAGCGGCTTCTTGCTTTATATGAATAAAGCAAGAAGCCGCTATATCCGAAAAGCCGCCTCAATCTTTAAAATAACCATTATTGTGGCTATTTAGTGAAATTATTATAGTATAATTAAGCTTCCTTGCATAATAAATCCCTTAAGCTGGTACGAAATGGCTTCATATTTCTGCGAGCGACCCAGCTTTGCCGCCGACGCAGAAATAAACCTGCTACGAAGTTGCTCGCAAGCGATACTACGTGCTAAGCTACTAAAACTATAATAAAAAAAAATCCTCTATATTAATAGTAACTTATTTGTATATTCTAAATATTAGTTAATCTATAATTAATAAAGGATTAAAACATACAGTTAGTAGTCCGTAGGACTCGCAAGCTATAGCTTGCTATCCTCCGGATAGAGACGTGTAACGAAAAAAAAAAATAAAAATTTTTTTTTTATTCCTCGTCTAGTCTCTCGATCCTACCAATCTATTGTTTTTTTTTTCCTTTAATATTTATACAAGTTAGAGTAAGACGCAAGCAATTCAAACTTGCGTAGACGAAGTCTAGAGCTAGCGCCTTCCCGGTAGTGTAAATTCGGCTGACCCGGATATGCACTACTGCACTACTAAATAAAATAAAGATTAAGGAGGAATTGAACCTCATTCAAATGATCTGCAATCACCGTGTAAAACCGTTTACAATCTTAATCTTTCCTAGTACTACAAAGCAGCGCTTTACTTAGCAAGCGCTGGTAACGAGTATTCCGACTCCGATAACGAGCTTGCGACCATTTCCTCCGAGCTTGCGACCATTTCCTTCGCAGGAAGGCGCAAGCTCGGAATCAGGAATCGGAGTCGGAATACTCCCTCGCTCTAGCAAGAGTAGTCCTTCGTATTTTCGAAGAAAATCGAGCTTGCGCCCTAGTAAGCTGCGCCTAAAATATATTTTAGGCGCAGCCTACTACTCGTTTGTGTGTAGCCTATTAAGGCGCGTATAAAAAAAATATATTTTTTTATTCCGAGACGAAGTCTAGCACTACTTTGTTGTAAAAAGCAAGCTATACATAGCATTAAGCCTATATATTTTTGGCATTATTTTGTAATTCTAAATCTACAAGAGTATTTTCTAATATACTTACTGCCGGTAATATAAATAAGAAATGAGAAAAATATAAAGCAGTACTTAGTTGTCCTATTTCTATAAACGGACTTTCTACATGTTTAGCACCTATTTGCATTAATATTAAGAAATTAACTAAAAAGACGTAGAAAGCAGCCTTGCTTAAAGGTCTGAATTGTAAACCTTTTGTTAAACCTAGGTCAGCCTTAGGTAATATTAAAATAATTAATATTGCAGCTAACATGGCGATAACTCCTAATAATTTATTAGGAATAGATCTTAAAATAGCATAGAAAGGTAATAAATATCATTCAGGTACTATCGCAGGTGGTGTTTGCATAGGGTTAGCCATTATATAATTATCACTATCACCTAAAACATTAGGCATAAAGAATACAAATATTCCTAAAACAAATATAAAGATAAATATAGTAATTAAATCTTTAAATAAGAAATAAGGAGCCATAGGCATTCTATCATAATATACTGGAACTCCTAAAGGATTACTTGATCCAGCTGTATCATGTAAAGCTATCATATGCATTAAAACTAATGCAGCCAATATAAAAGGTAATACAAAATGTAAAGCAAAGAATCTGTTTAAAGTTGCGTTATTTACGCTAAAACCTCCTCAAATGAACTCAACTATGTCTTGTCCAATTCATGGAACAGCACTAATTAAATTAGTAATAACTGTAGCACCTCATAATGACATTTGTCCATAAGGTAAAACATAACCCAGGAATCCTGTAACTATCATAACGATAAGGATTATTGTACCTATTACTCATGTCAATGTTCTTGGTGCTCTATATGATGCGTAGTATATACCTCTTCCTATGTGTAAGTACACTAAAAAGAAGAAAGCTGATGCTGTATTACTATGTAAGTAACGTACTAATCATCCATTGTTTACATCACGCATAATATGCTCTACAGAATTAAATGCTTCTAATACTGAAGGGTTATAGTGCATTGCTAAAGTAACTCCAGTTACAATTTGTATAACTAAACAAAGTAATAATAAAGATCCGAAATTTCATAAGTAACTTATATTACTAGGTTGTGAAGCGTCTATTAAATAACCATTAGCTAATTTTAATAAAGGGTGATTTTTTAATATTCTCATAATAATTATAAATTATATATATATGGTATATAAATATACTTTTATATCGAGCGACCCCTGCCTTCTACGAAAGGCGGAAGCTCTAGGGCTAGGCATATTTTTTCTTCGAAGGCGCCAGCTCGAGCATATTTTCTCCGAAAATATGCCTAGAAGAAGAGCTTCGCGCTACGCGAAGCGCGAAGCGCCCCTCCCTCTCGGGTATATATTTATTTATTTTTTAAAGTAACCTTACTGTAAACAGCAAGAGGTATACATTCAACTGTATAATTTACAGAACTATTCATAGCGAGCGACGAATAAAAAAAAATAAGGGGGAGTCCTTCGTATTTTCGTAGAAAATCGAGCTTCCCCCTTATTTTTTTTTTATCCCCGCCTATTTTCGGAGTAAATCCGCAAGCTCGCTTTATTTTATAGCTTGCGAGACGAATCCCCGCCAGCGGCTTTGCCGCCTCCGGCGTAAAAAGATCTTTTTTTTTTTTCGTCTCGGCCAGCTCTAGCTTGCACTACTCGTCTACTCCTCCTACTGATTCTAAATCGATAGCTTCCGTCTATGTTAATAACAACTTCGCGAGTAATTTTTTTCGAAGAAAAAAATAGGCAAGCTCGGAACGAAAAAAAAATAAAAATTTTTTTTTATTCCGAGACGAAGTCTAGTCTCTCCCTCGACCATTGCCAGACTTAGGTTTATCGATTTTGGAGAGCGAGCGACCCGACCATTGCGGATTCCGAGATTGCTAGACGCAGTCTAGGAATTAGTCTTCGTGTATCCATATCCATATCCCTATTACCTCCGGCTTTCGGGATCTGGATTAGAAGCGCCCTAGTTAGAAATTAAAGAACGATCTTTATGTAACATAAGAATTACTAAGCTTGCTATTGTAATAGAATTTACCACGTCATCTACTACCTGTACAAAAGTAAAAATAGATAAGTAGAAGCAAACTCCTATTAAAATATAAAGAGCGTAATTAGTAACAACTCCGTTACTTAAGCTAGAAATTATTTTACTAGCTTTAGTTAAAATAACACCAAACCCATAAGGACCTATTGATTCAATACTACCTTTATCTAAAACTTTTGTAGTTTGACCTCCTATTTCTAAAACTGAATTAACAATATATTTATTATAAAAGAATTCAACTAAGAAACGTTGGTTGAAGAAACCATAAATATAATATCCTAAATTAGATAATTTAAAGTTAGATATTATATTTGGCATAAATTCAGAATATATTATTGCTAATGCAGAGAAAGATACAGTAAGGATAAAAGGAATTAATTTAAATATAGTAGGTACACCAAATTCAGTGTCAATCATTATTTCATGAACAGGGTGAATAAATATACTATTGTCTACAAAGAACCCTGAACCTAATCCTATGAAAATATCTCTAGTGATATATCCAAAATATATAGAGAATATCGCTAATACCACTAAAGGTAAACTGATAAATATATCACTTTCATGAGCATTTCTATAATAATTAACTGGTCCATTAGGATTAGCTAAGAAAGTTAAGTATATAACTTTAACTGAATATAATGTAGTAAATATAGCACCTATTACTGCTATAACATAAACATCTATACTACTAAAATGATATTGACCATAGGCAGATTCTAATATAAAATCTTTACTATAAAATCCTGTCATAAAAGGGAAAGCGACTAAACTAAGACTAGCGATTAATATCACAGAATAAGTTAAAGGTAGGAAAGATATTAATCCCCCGTATTTTCTTAAATCTTGATTGTCTACTACTGCGTGTATAACTGCTCCTGCCCCTAAGAATAATAATCCTTTATAGAAGGCATGATTTATTAAATGAAATATTGCTACATTATAAGAAGATAAACCTATAGCTATTACCATCATACCTAATTGACTCATCGTAGAATAAGCTATAATTTTTTTTATATCTTGTTGAAATAATCCAATAAGAGAGCTAAACACAGTTGTAGTTGCACCTAATCATAAACATATTGCCAATACCACTGCACTATATTCAATTAAAGGGGATGAACGTATTAATAAGTACACTCCTGCTGTAACCATTGTAGCTGCGTGTATTAAGGCAGATACCGGAGTAGGACCCTCCATAGCCATGGGCAATCATATATGTAAACCTACTTGTGAACTTTTAGCCATTGCACCTATAAGTAAACATATTCCTATAATTGTTGTAATATTTTCATTTATATAAGGAGCTAATGAGAATACAGTACTATAATCTAGACTTCCTAAAGTTCATAATAAGATAAACATACCTATCATTAAGAAAGCATCTCCAACTCTATTAGTTAAGAAAGCTGAAAGAGAACTTTGATTAGCCGCTATTCTAGTGAATCAAAAACTAACTAATAGATATGAACAAACACCTACACCTTCTCATCCTACGAACATAACTAAATAATTATTACCTGTTACTAGTATTATCATCATAAAAGTGAATAAACTTAAATAACTAAAGAATCTTTGATTGTGAGGATCATGACTCATATATCCTATTGAGTAAAAATGAACTAAAGAACTGATTATTAATACAGGTATTAACATTGATACTGTTAAACTATCAAATTGAAAGTTTCATGCCATATTAAATGATTCGTTATCTAATCATTTAAATAAATTAATTGAAACCGGATTATTATTAAATCCTACTTCGAAAAAGCTAATAATAGCTAATATTGTTGTTATCATTATACTTAAACAACCTAAAATACGGCTACCTGTAACACCGACTTTTCTACCAAAAAAACCGGACACTATAGATCCTAATAAAGGTAATATAATTATACTTAAATACATTATTTATATTCTATTGCAATACTTCCTCTTAGTCTATAAAAAGCTACTAAAATAGCTAAACCGATAGCAGATTCTGCACCAGCAACTACTATAATGTATATAGCATATGTTTGTCCTATTATATCATCGATATTAACAGAACTTACCAATATTAAGAATGTTATAGATAATAGCATTATTTCTATAGAAATAAGCATTAATATTATATTTTTTCTATTAAATACAAACCCTAAGATTCCTATTAAAAAAAGTACTAAAGTTAAATTCATATTTTATCTAAAACTACTAATTGTTCGGTGGTGGGGTAGACTGCGTCTAGGCTAATTTTTTTCGCCGCAGAGGGTCGGGGTCGAAAAAAATATGCTAGCTCGATTTTCTCCGAAAATACGAAGGAGGAGAAAATCGCGCAGGAGAGGGTCGGGGTCAAAAAAAGAAATAAATTTCTTTTTTTTACTCCCGATTCCCGATTCCCGATTCCCTATTCCCTGCGGGAATCGGGAGAGCTTGCGTAGACTAATTTTTTTCGAAGAAAAAAATATGCGTATAAAAAAAAATAAAAATTTTTTT